>VYZX01001639.1:0-95219 GCA_013401335.1 Brachypteracias leptosomus | reverse complement strand
AAAAAAAAAAAAAAAAAAAAAGAGAGAGAGTTGCAATTAGACTATCAGTAATTATTAATAAGTTAATCTGGGAGACAAATCATACAGTGACTAAATTTATTCAAATAGAAGGGGAAAGGACAATACATTTGGTTAGTAGACTGCCCTGATTTCCTTGCTAATTTAAACAAGTGCTGAAAACAAAAAGACAGGAAGATACTGACCAAAGTTTCTATCTTGAACTGGAAAGTAAAGCAAATACTAGTCTTTTTCTAAATCCACCCGTTAAGTCTTCTAAATCATGTAGTGCCACATACTATTACCAAGACATACTCCTACAATAATATATTGTTCTTTGAATGAGTCATGCATATGTAGAAATGCAAAACAACGTAATCCCAGAAATATTTTGTATTAAAAATTTGAGTGAAGTACTCAAAAATTTGAGTGAAGTACTTAGTGTATTGCTAAAACTAAACTTTTGTAATAGAAAAATGAACTTCAGCTCTTGAAGAAAAATCCCAGATTGGCTGCTCTGAAAACACTGAGCTGCTAAAAGACACATAGTAATGATTTCATACCACAGTGCCTTCCTTACTGCCAGGAAGACTTCTACAATAGTTCATTGTTCCCATCCATTCCATGTTTCAGTTTAATCAGAGTACCTGTAAGAGCATTTCTGGACATTAGTCATGGTTTGCGCAGCAGCTTAGTTGGGACATGGACTGGACAAATAACTCAATATGAGAACTGATAACAAACGCAGTCTCAACTGACCTAGAGCTGACCAGCTGCTGCTGTGCACATTTGCATATTATGACTAGGTTCCCACTGAGCTGCAATAGCCCACCCTAAACCTAGTATTTTAAACTTCAAGGTATACCACAGCAAAAGTTGCATCAGGCTGGAACAAGACTGTAAAACTACAGGTTGACTTATTGCCACTTTGTTTTTACTAGACTCACTAAAAGAGCTGAAGCTTACAGCCATGTGCAAGGCCCTGTGAAGTGTGGGAGAAAGCTACCTTGAGTCCCAACCATGCCATCCAGCTAGGATCAGCAGGAGTTCACCACATTACACTGATCTACCCTTGGTCCCACCCCACCTCACATCCACCTTGCACCAGACCATGTCCGGAACCCACTTCCAAGCTCTTAGTCTGACCTGCAGCAAGGAATGTCATGCAAAAACATTACATGCCACAGGTACTGGAAACCACTTGCAGCAAGGGCGCTAGTCCTGCCATCCTGCTCAGCGCTCCATGCAACTGAGACACTGTGCAGAACACCAACTCAGCTTGGCCCACAGGACAGTGAGGAACCGAGGGCCCGCACACCTCCGACAGTCCCCAGACACTGCGGGCCACTGAGGCCAAGGCCATGAGGTGCTGGAGAGCGCCCGGCCTGGCACCGTGAGGCCACCCAGCCGAGAGGCCCTGCCCCATAGGAACTCTGCCATAGTCGAGAGGGGAACGGGACTCGCAAAGACCCAGCCCGCGGCTTCGCCGGCGGGGAGTGAGAGGAGGCGGCGGGGAGAAAGGGAGACGCCGCTCACGGGGGCGAGGGATAGGGACGTGGGGCGAGAGGCGGAGCAGTGTCTCCGCCCGCCAGCGCCCCGGCGACCACCCCCGTCAAGGGCGGCTGCCCTGGGGGCAGGCTGGCCTCCAGGGCCCGGGCTGGCTGTGCCCGCCACCACCGGGGCTGCTCGCGAGGACCCGGACGCTGCTGGCGGGCAGCGGCAACAGCGGCAAGGCACTTCCTAACGCAGCCAAACTTTGCTGGACGCTCCTGGCCCGGATGACGCCGCCGGACAGAGCCCTCTTCCTGCCAGCGACGGCCGCACGTCCGGAGAGGGTGGTGTAGGGCGGGTGGGTACCTCAATGTCCACCGGGTCCCGACTCAGCACACAAGCCATGGTGTCCGCACCGCCACCGCCTTCCCCCGGCTCCCCGCAGTCCCCGTGTGGAGTGGAGCGCAGCGCGGGAGGAGGCGGAGCCGCCGTTCCGGACAGCAACGCCCAAGTGGGCGGGCGTCCCCCGCGCCGGGCCGGTGCCGCCCCGACGGGCAGGGCCGCGCCGGGCCAGGGGTATGTGGCCCCGCGGGGTGGGAACGCTCCCGGCCCGGCCCCTCAGCACAGTGCGGGCCGGCACCGTCTCACCTCGGGCTCCGTCAGCGCTCACGTCGGACGCGGCTCGGCAGGAGCCTGCCGTGGGCTTCACGGCACCCCCCAAGCTGGGAACCGGCCTCACGCCGCTGCCCGACGGGCGGGGTCCCTGGGGCCCAGCCTCGCCTTCACGAGGTGCCGCAGCACCTCTCACCAGAGCCCACGGGCGGTCGCCACTTCTCAGCGCTCTCGCACACCGCGGCCTCCTTCGCCATCGTCCTCCCCATTCCTTGCTGGTGGACGAGGAAGCAGGGACTGGACCAAACCTCACCCTGGTTACGTGATTTCTCCGCTTCATTAAAATCCCGCAAGAGGAGTCTGCAGGCCAGTGCAGCAGCCAAGACCTCCGTGCTCGAGGACATGGCTCCTCTACAGCCCAGAGGCAAAGGGGGAGGACCCTTCCCGTGGTCACCCTGGCCTGGACTGTCCCTGGACGTTCACCTGCTACACACAGTGACATCGAACCTCCCCTCCTCCTGCACCCCCTCAGAAGCCCTCCAGCAGAAGCTGTCCTGCCTCAGGGAGCGTCACAAAGGCAAGCAGCCCTGGTCACAACCTCTGTGCCCTCTCCTCCCAAACATTCTCATTGTTTAATACCACAAACAGTATTTATGGAATCACTTAAATAAACATTCCCACTGCAGCATACCCACAAAGAAATTCTGCCTTCCCTGCTACCTTAAAAAAACAGCAAAAGCAAATCAACCATTGTAACAGTGGTTACTGTGGCTGCTTTCAAGTAGCCACACCTAGGATCCGACAAAATATGAGCGCTTTTCTTACCATTTCACAAGAATAAAGGAGCTTTAATTATGATCATTTTTTTGATTTCCAGGCAACTTCTTGGGTTCTTTTTCCCCTTCTCAAAAAAGAATCTCAGATCTGGTTTTCAACATACTCTTTACAACCCTCATTTTATCCTGTTAGCTTTTATTCTCCTTTCTTTATTACACCACGAAAAAGGATTAAAAACAAGGGCTTTACAATCTTATTTGCTTTATAAAAAGCCTGAAAAAGTGTAAGTAGCTTCTGGACACTGATGACCCTTTGGGTGCAGTAGAGAATGTTTGCCTTTTCTCTTCCTTCCATTGTCTCCAGAGAGAATGCCTCTTACAGAGTAGCATGGAAATTTTTCTTTCCCTTGTATTTATTTTATTTCTTTCCATCTCTGTAAATGAGCACTTTTGAGATGCCCAGTGGAGATTTTGTTTCCCTTGTAATACGTGGAGAAATAAGGTTGTGGTCTTTTATGTCTCAAGTGAGAGCTGTGTTTTCTCAAGCCTCTGCTTCAGCACTATTGCATGACAATTCTTGCTGATTACAATCACTCATGCAAAGCAGTTTAAGTGTCGTCAAGAAAATCAGAAGCAGGATCCCCTGCATTGCTAGTACTTATCTCTAACGAATCAGTCCGGTTCATTTCATTAGTATTAATATTGCTGAGCAGCTCAGTGGTCTCTGGTGCTAGTGTGGAGTTTTTTAGTTGTGTTTGCTCCTGACCTACAGCAGTATATTATCTATACAAGTGCATTAGGCCCATGAGTCATTTTCATAAGGAATATTTCCATGTATATGAAATAATAGACTGCTTTGTATCCAACCATCTACAGTCGCATCCATTTGTTCTAAGGCAGCAGCTACATTTGAGGAGACTACCAGCAATCCCTGGAATCTCCAGTTTCATTCTGTGCTGCCAGATTTTCAGCTGTTACAGGTAACACCCTTTTGAGGAGCCTTCACTTCTTGGAAAGTGTCACACACATTTTTCTTTTGCTCTGCAGGTTATAAGTTGTTGGTTTACCCCCATGTTACCTACCAAGCCAAATGAACCTAAGACCTGTATAATTTTTTGCCCTGTGGAACCAGTAAATAGTAATAAATATTTAAATTTCATACAGTAGGGTTTTTCCCTCCAGATGAAGGAGGACTTATTTTGCCAAAAAGTACAGGTCAGAGAAAGGGATTCAGAGACTTAACCATACCCTGCCTTACCTCACAATTCGTATTTCTTGATAGAGGGAGTTCCTCTTATTTCCCCTCCCATGCATTTCTTCTGGGATCCGCTTACTGTCTGTAAACCATGGCAGTCAGTCCGTCTGTGTCAGCCCGCTGCAGTTGCCAGTTTCCCCCCAGCAGTTTGGGAAGGCTGGCCTTCCATGGATCACCCTTCTGATTTATGGATTCTCAGCTGTTGCAAATAGTGCTCTTATCAGCACCCAGCATCTGTACAGCTGAACTTTGTTTCAGGAAGTATGCACAACATTCATCAGAATACAAGTAAACCCACTTTTATAAAGCAGAAGTTACAAGAAATTTTAGTAAGTGTTACACAGCCTAGATATATTTTTAGGGCTTTTTTTCCCCCCCTCGAAGAAGTGCTAAGCCTCTGATTTTTTTTATTTTTTTTTTGTCCCCTCCCCCCATCAGGATTTTGAAAGCAACAGATACAGACCATCAATGCTAAAGCCCTAACTTTCACTTCTGGCATGAAACAACGTTGAGGCTTGGTTGAGTTGTAGTCTTTTGAAAATTGCCATTAACCTTTTGTCTTTTGTGCTCTTCAGATAAAATTTGTTCGCATGCCAAAGAAATAATTGTATGTGAACTTTCTCAGAAAACCTCCAGGCAGTCATGGCCACCACAGCAACGACAACGTTGTGCTAGAAATGGCTGCCTCACCGGGAGGGCACAGCACCAGGCAGCGAGCAAAGCCACGTCCTTCAAATTCAAATAGTTCCAGGAACACAAGCTGCAATCTAAAACATGAAATTCCTCCTCCAGCCATTACAGTAGTTAATCTGCAAGTTTAAAGGGTAAACTGTAAATGCTGAAAGTTCAGCTTTCAAATTCTGGCAGTGATGTATTAGGGAGCCTAGAGGTTTCAGTGTACTGACATATCGGATACACAATTCCCCACTTTTTCTTCAAAACTGCCCCTGATTCAGATATGTTCAAGTACTAGAAAGACAGGATATTCCAGACTTTAAATTTGCTGTGCAGTTGTAACTTGGACCTGGTGGACAGTCTTTAACCATATACCATTTTTATTCCAGGACCAATTTCCTCACTCATTGCATATGATGAAGAGTGATGGTTACAGTCTCACAGCTAGCATCTCCCAACATCTGAATGCCTGATTTAGCAATCCAGATAACTCATTGCACTTAAAGTTCATCTGTCAAATGCATGGGATTCAAGAAAGCCTGAATTGAACCCAAGTCGCTCTTTTACCTTCTTTGAGCACCTCACTATGACAGCACATAGACTTACATTTCAGTTATTTGCTGCTTATGCCCTCTCAGTTTGGCTTGCCAACTCCCAAGTGCAACAGCCTAAAGGAGATATATCCAGTATGCAAAAGGTTCAAGAGAAATGGCATTATCAAGAAAATGCCATGAAGATGACAAGCTGCTTCTGAAAGCTCCCAACGGCTTCTCAGATGTTAGTCTGATTTCTTCCCTTATGCTAGGAGTCACAGTAGTAGTGGTGGCGACTTTCTCAGGACAAGGCAAATCATTATTAGCGTGAAGTTGAAAGAAGTAGCCCCACTGATTCCAGTGCCAGATTCATCAACTCTGAAGACATCTGTGCTGCATGTCTTCATTGTACTGGTCTCAAGGAGGAAACAAGTGTATACACATGAAAAAGCTGAAGTGGGAAAGGGAGAGATTTTACTGTACTATTTCTGAATGGTACCTGAGTGAAGACCCATAGAGTAACTATGCCATCCTTTGTCCTCCCACATCCTAATCCAATCCAGGGGAATTGAAATTCAAGATTTACCTTGGAAAGTCTTGCTCTCACTACCTCTCCCAAATATCAACATTGATGTTGAATATGTAGTTAAAACTTCATGCATTTCTTCATCAATTTAGTGAAAATACTCAAAACATTCACGTTAGTGAAGAAGTTTACCTTGCCTTTTTCATCTGCTTGTTTACAACTGGATTTGCAATGCTTTTCAGGAAGAGTAGCTACACAGGATAAACCAGGATATGCCACAGTACAGGAGTACAAATGCACTTTAAATGTGAGATATACATAATTAGAAATTCTGTTACGATGAAACTCTGACCATTACTCAGACAAAGCCTTTGGGCATGGAATTGTAAAGCACAAATAGATGAATAAATAACATAAAATGGCCACCATGTGAGCTTTGATAAGTGTCTAAAGGCATTTTAAACTAAAATGAACTGTTCTTTAGTGAGTCCACCAATTTATTACAGCCATCTGTGTCCGTGTAAACAAAAGCTTGTCTCCTAAACTGCTTTATAATTTTTTAGATGTAGCAAGGACTGCAAGTTTTAACATGATCATCTTGGGGGAAAAAAATTAAGAAAAAACTCCACATATTTTCACACCACAAACATCTTTTGATAACAACTATCATGCAATTCAAAGAAATATTAAAAAGTAAAACTTGTTTCTGGCATAGTACAATGTTTTCCTATTTAAATGCCACCAAATGTTTCTTCAGGGTATTTTAGGGGATAGAAAAATCTGACTATTTTTTCCCTTCCAGTGATGACATTTGTAGACAAATCCTATATTTATTACTAAGCTTGAGAACTGCTAAATTGGTGTCCCTGGTTTTCACTGCTCTGAGAGTCTTCTCTGTATGTGGCTCAAATTATTTTCAGTTTTTTAATGTGCTTCTCATGTTGCTGGACCTTAGCTGAGTACAATAGACAAGAAATCTGAGTGTTTATAAGATTAAAAGCATACACATTTAGCATGAGTCTTCCATGGATAAAAGCAATTATAGATCTCAGATTAAGGTGGGATTTTGAAGCATTGAACCTGGAAAGAAGAGGCTGAAAGTACTTTACAGGAAAAGTATGTTGGTCTTCATTTTAGAGATATTGAGTAGCCACTCAGTTACATCAGCCCAAATTATCCTTTCTGGATGAAAAGGAAATCCACTGACAGGTTGGAAAATTTGAAATCATGTAGTTACCTCTGAGACATCTCATAGTTGTGGAAGGGGTATCACATTCATCTCTTTCAGCCTTGGGTGTTAGAAACAAAGTATGCTCCTTTCCAGACATACACATCTTTAGGATGAGAAGAGCACAAAATAAGTTTTGATTTAAAAGATCAGACCGTTTATGCTGAGGCTCAGTACACTGCATTATCTGCATCTTCTACATTCTCTGGCAGCAAGTTTCTGACAAGGGTGAGTTCTGCCTTTTGAATGAGACCTCATTTGGAGCAGTTTCATAGTGAAATAGGACAAAATGATGCTGAGTTCACCCAAGATGCCTGTAGATGTCAACTGGTCTGTGTCTGTGCGAATTGACCTTGCAGCCCTTCCTCCCCTGCAGACTGTCAAGCTCTTAGAGAACAGGTTTACTACTTACTTCTGGCAACAACAAGTATTGAGATGGTGACTTACCACCTACTTATGACCATGCAAAATTACTGCTCTTGTGCTTGCAGTTTCAAAGAGAAGCATGTAGCAAGGTCAGAGTAAGATTGACCTCTAAAATACAGACACCACAAATATATTCATTGAACTATTAGTATGAATTCACTACTTCTAACAGCAGGAGATTTTAATTTTCAGGGATTCTGTAGTTGTGTTGCTTTCCAGAGATACTGACAAGGCACAAACTAGTCTCTTGAATTATTTACAAAATACTACTAGTATTTACTATTGATCTCCATAGTTGCAGCATAACTAGTTTCAACTTTGATAGCTTTTCAAAAGCCTCACAAAAACATTTGATGAACAAAATGGCTACCGTTTGCTTTTTTAAATGACTATTTCATAAAGAAAAAATGCCACCACACTAACATCCTGGAAATAAATTAACTATTCATGTGTTTGAATTGTTCTTATTTAGTAGTTCAAAAAGCAACAAACAGATTTGTGTTTTCCTGAAATACAATAACTGATGGTAGTTCAATGTCCCTCTAAGTAATTGCAGTTAGTCCTTTGTCTCCACACTACATCCCTTCCTCTAGTGGCTGAGATCCCAGCCATACTTGGTAATGCCCAGTGATCAGCAACAGCAGTTTTAGGCTAGGCTATTACCTTTTTAACACCTTCATCTATGCCCTGTGACCACACACACAAAAAAAAAATCTGTCAGTCATTGCAGAATCTACTATTAAAGTACTAATGAGAGCACTACAAAAGAAAAATCATAATAACTGATAGGAACTATGCACTAGACTCATAAGTCTACTCAGTAGGCAGGTTTACCAGAGAAATCTTAGTTTTAACAGTAAAGACAAAACAAGAATAAAGAGTTACCTTGTCTGATTTTGTAGTGTGAACACTTCTTCTCCCAGCATATATATAATGCATGACATTTCCACAGGACTGTCTACTTGCTTGCTTAGAGGTGCTAATTTACAAGTGACATTAGTTATTCAGCTGTGTAAGAGCACATTAGTTTATATTAACAGACATCTTCCCATTTAGTTATTACAGTACACAGAAATTAAAATTTTATTTTTCTTGTTACTTACATTCTGGATTGCCATTAAAACAGTAACACTTTCTTCCTCTGCTAGGGCTCTATGTAAATACTAAACAGAACTCTGCACATTTTTAACTCAACTCTTTTCATGCCTGCGAGTTGCTTCCTACAGAGAGTTCCATTTACTTGCAAGTGATTAATTTACACTAGCCTGTAACTTCAGCAGTTCTCCATACACACAGTGAAATGTATTGCTCTTATCACAAGATTTAAACACAGAGTTAAAAGGCTGTAAGTTGAAAATACTTTTCTAATAAAGACTACCATCTTGTCCAGATCTTTACAGCTATACAGCTGACTTTTACCCAGAACCTATACACTGCATAGAAGAAAGCTGATTTCCACTTACAAGTCTCAGACGTAGCTGTAGTCCCCAACTGTTGGTGTAAGATGATGGATAAAGACTATCCACAGTCTCCAGATAAAGACTATCCATCAGCTGCAGAACTGATGCTCAGATAATATAAATGACTTGTGGTACATCCCTATGTCCTCACTAAACTACTAGGCTGATGGCAAGCTAGTCATCTGTCTTGAGCTGTTTTGAGCAAATTCCTGAAGCCTTTTTCACCACTTCAGAAATAGCTAAATTCACAATCAGCAACAGTTACTGCCTTCTTGCCAAGATTGAAATGAATAGGATAAATTAATTCCTACCCAAGGTCCCTGCAAAATATGGGCAAGATGTTAATTCACTGCCACCCTAACAATTGTCAATAGGACAAACAGTCTGCATCATCATTTTCTTTCTAATTTAATCAAGGTCATATCAGATCACTACATCAAATCAAGCAGAGTGAACTTGATTAAGAAAAAAAAAAGTCTGAACTAATCCAGCTTCCTTATGGAAATTAGCCCTTTATCACAAACATTATCCCTCAATGCAGACCATCTCATTTTCACTGAAAATGACTACTTCTGTAGAATACATACAGTCCATCAAAAAATCCTCTCCCAACAAATAAGAGTACATTGTTTAATCACATGCATAAATTTGTGGATTTATTGCATTCAAAACCTCTTACTTTTATTTTTGTTTCCTCCAAAACTATTTCTTCTACTTTTCTCTTCTTTACCTACCATTAGCCCTATAATACCAGTTAACCATATGACAGCTTTTCTAGACAAATGTCTTGCATACACAGTATCATCACTTCTCTGGTCATTTATTTTTACATATTTGGGGTTTTCTCAACATATATTATATTTAAGTCTCATACAGGAAAATAACAACTTTAGTGGAATACTGAAAATATGCTTAACAAAAATATACTGTATTATCCTGGGTGCTATTTACCTCATGTGACGTTAGATCTTAACAACAACAAAAAGATGAAAGCAGTGGAAAAAAAAATAAATCATGGTGTTTGTGGAGCTGTCCACTTTTACACAAAAAGCAAAGTAAAAGGTTTTGTGTTTTCTTGCTAGGTGGTTTTTCTGGTTAGTTAGTTTTGGTTGTTTTGCTAGGTTTGTTTGTTTGTTTTGTTGGGGTTTGGTTGGTTGGTTTTAAGACTATGTTCAGTAGAACTCTTTCCCCAATTTTGTACCAATTCACTCTTTTCATTGCAGCATCTACATGTCCAGGATTTTACCCAAATAGTAAACTATTGCTGTGCCAACTTTTGGCTAAGCTGCATTTCACCTTTCCACAGAATGCCTGCAGCTAAGCGGACTACAGCCACAACAGCTGGCTGGGAAAGCGTGATCTCTGCCTGGCTGGGACTTATGGAGGGGTAGAAGGGCATAGACATAATCCTTCTAGCCCACACAACAAATTTGTGTTTCAAACATACTGAAAACTTGAAGGATCCCTCCCACGTGCCTCATAATGCCTACACCAATAGCTTCTATAGCCAAAACATTTTTTTTTTAAGCTTGTCAGATATTGACAATGAGATCATATATATATATGCATACTTGTCATTTCACACTTATTGCAGAGAGATCTTAGATCACTGTCACTGGTTATATTCACTATAAGCCTGAAAGGAACAGAATATCATAATAAAAAATAAAAAGGCCTTTTAAACACTATTTTTTCTCAATCACAGAAGAAATTAACCATCATCATAAAATAAAGCTATTGTAAATACCAAAGTCAATGGAGCTATTACAGTTAAGATTGACTAAAGAGCTCCCACACCACACAGACAGACCTGCAGTTGAACCACGTTGTAACAGACTGGCTGGTCCATCTGTTTGTTACGCTTGTTTGTTATTCTCCCATCACATACTTAAATTGCCAGCTCTAGTTTTGGGTTATATTCTTTGCAAGTACATACCAGCCATTTCAAGAGCTCCCCCAACTCCTGTTAAAGCTATAGCAACACAATTTTCCTTTCAATCTTATTTTGCACTGCTTGAGTAATGTGACTCTGTGCAATTATACTCACTACAGATGTGATCTTGTGAGGGACAAGCAGGATGAATTTAAAAGAATGCAGAGTGTGGCAGGGAGACATAGTTGGCTTTGTTTCTTCCATAACACCTTTTTTCCCTTTTAAATTTGTACCTCCATCTCATAGTACTTCCACAGAACAAAATGAGGAGAAGACTAGTAGACTAGAAATATTTATGACTAAGTGTAACCTCAGAGTGTTTTGGAATAGGAAAAATAGACTTGGGATAACAAATTCTTTAAGTTCTATATAGATCTGTGAATTTTTGTAATCTGTATTATAAAGGTTTGTGGGTTTTATCTTTAAGGTTGAAATAAAGCATTCAAAAAACTGCATAGAATCCCTTTGGGCTAAACATATTTGGTTGGAGGAAAACAGTTTACCATTGGAAATTTCTACAATTGAATTTTTTTTTTAATATAAAATTTAGGGCTCTACCTGCAGATTGTGATTTTTAATTTCAAAATCATTTATGTTATTTTTGCTACCAACTAGAAGATGTTATATTTTACCACCAAGATATTGTAATGAACCACTAGTTCAAGATTTGAAAGTCTGTATCGTAATGAAGTTGTAATTCCATTCTGCCCATGGTGAAGGGACTTTTTTTTTCCCCAAAGCATATCTAATACTGCAGAAAGTCTTTCTAGGTCATTGATAGTAATTGCCTAGAAAACTAGCCTGCTAGAAATGTTATTCATCAAAATACCATTGAGTCCTGGCAAGAGTGCAAATCTCTGTTGCAAAGTTTCTCAAAGGCAGGCTATTTATTTGCGTCATCCAGCCTAAAACATTCTATGGTTCTATGATCATGTTTAAATTACATAAAGCATTGATTAAGGTCTTTCTCAACCAACTGTTGCCAACTTAAGGGGTGAACCAGACCATACATGTGTCTGTTAGTTTCAGGGAACATTTAGGGCCAGGTTCTCAACTATGTAAGGGTTCAGTTGTACTGCTCTACAGCAGCCCAGACAGGGTAAGTAAGGCAATGGTTGCTATTCTAACTTGACCTGGCAAGCCTCAAGATACTGGTGGGATTTCCCCACAGCTCAAATATACTGCTGACATAGCACCCATCATCTCTGCCTTGCCTTATTTGTAACAACAGAAAAGGAGGCAAAGGAGAGCATTTATACACAAGCTCAGCATTAGGGAAATGAGGATTAAAGCTTCTTCTGCAACTTCTTTTTTTTTTTTTTTTTTTTTGAAACTACAGCATATATTTAAATTGGAGTAGCACATCTGTATATCAAAAAATTCTGTAAGTCTTTCAACATCATTATTTGGTGTTCTGTTTACCAAAGGTCTTTATTTGTGATATCTGCAAAGCACAGTGCATGTTCATAAACTAAGGCATTCAATGATGGCACTTTGAGGGGTTTATTTTGCCCAGTCACCTATAATTGGCTGCAGCAAAGCTCTATATCTTCCCATTGAAGAAGTCTTTGGCCATCCCAAGCAAGGGGACAAATAGTTTCTCCTCAGAGGAGAAAGCTGTTGCATATGGCATGATCCTACAGAGATACTCATTTGCATTAAGGTGACTTGAGCCATCTTTCTGGATGACTCTTGATTATGCAAGCAGTCAGGTCTTATCAACTTTAGCAACTGCTATACCACAAATGATTCCTGTTAAGTAACCACTAAAACAGTCAGTTGGAAGTGTTCACCTCTAATCTTAAAAGCAAGTACAGTAAATTAAGTTTTTTAACCTAAAATACAGTCTTAGCCAACAATTTCAATACAAGTAATACCAATACATGCTCCTTGAAACACTTTCTCAGAAAACCTGTGCACCCAGGGCTGCAACCAGCAATCCCAAGGTGCTGACAGAAGCTTACTTATGAGACAAAGAAGTACAAGCAGCATTAACTGAACTCTTATCAGTCTCAAAAGAGACCTTTAAACCTGCTGCAAAGCCATAAACAGACTCTGGACCCATTTCTATTCCTTCTAACCTCACCAAAGACAGAATCAATTTGTTCCTTGTTTTGATTATATAGAACAGCACACATAGTTTCATCCCAATATATCTATTCATCATATGTAAACTTCAAGGGTTTGCATTTCTTCCATAAAAGATGACAATAGTACCAAATACAAAGAGTGAAGAAAAGTACTCAAAATACAGGTCTATTTGGGTCAAGTTTTAATACCATAACACTTTGATTCCTACTTGAGTAATTGAGTAACTGAAGTTTCTACAATACAGATATCACTTCTGTTATGAATACACAAACAACAGTAGGGTTTCTGAGTGTTTTTCCCCTTTTATGGTTTTATAAATGGACTGTACCTCATGTGCAGAGGTACTGATATCCTAAATTAAACTGTATAGTCAGGGGACACAACAGCAACATTAAGCCATTACACCTGCTTGTGCTCTTCTTACCTTCACACTAACAGAGCCATAGGATGTCTTGCAAAGAAAGAACTGTGAGAGAATGTATAAATAACCAGAGCACACCTTATGTTTTTCTTCTCAAGTCTCTTCTAGTTCTTTGCTACAGGCTGTTACACCTCCCCTTCCTCTTTTCGTTGTGTTTTTACCATCTCTGAAAGTTAGTCAAATCTTTTTTGAAGTGCCACAGACATACCTCTGGGCTGCATGTGCTTCTTTGGTCTAAGCTTCTTCCTTTAATACACTTTTCCCCTTGCTTTGTTATTGTCTTCCCTTGTCTTCATTCTATGACCTGTTCTTCATCCTCTTCTCACTTGCTGCTTTTTACCACATGGCCTTTTGCTTTTGACTTTGTCACAGCATCAGGGGCTTTTTTTTATTATTATTATTTCTTTGTGATGAAGAGTTTACATTTGACTTTAAAATCAATCTGGTTTTGTTAATTTTTGAGCATACTATGGCTGCTTCTGTAGCATCTATTTTAGTAAATAATGGGATTGCAGGACACAAAACAGACTTTTAAACTAAAATAAATCTTAAGATATTAAGGAGAACAGTCACCTTCTGTCTGATTGATCCTGAGTCTTAGGGGATGGTCTACATCTGTTATGAATGGGAATTATCCTTTCACTTGGAGAAAAAGTCAGACGACTGAAAAAAACCCAAACCAACAAACAAGAAACCACAAACAAAGCCCTCAAAAAACAAAACCCATAACCAAACTTCCTCTGATAAAGATGCTTTGGATGTAATGAAATTAATCAAACAATGTGGGATGCATAGTGGCCCTTTTCACCTGACTTATGTTAAGTGGTTTCACAGGTTCCAGTGAAATATGGAAAGGGGAATACACTAGTAGGGGGGAAATACTAATGTGTAAAGAAGTATTTCTTCCATATCAAGTTATTTATGGTAGATTTCACCTCACATTAGCTTGAGTGATGCATCAGGGTCTGAAGTTAACATAGTGTGACATACAACAAACTTCTTTTGCTCCATAGGGAGCTACAAGAATATGTATTGTTTTTCACCTGTTGTTAGTTAAAACTGTTGTTTTAACTGCATCTGTAGGACTTTTTTCCTTGTCATCAGAATGTCTTGGCATGTTTCTTATTATTATATGTTCAGAATAAAACTAGTCTTTTCTTTAGTAAAAGAAGATAATGAAGAATGTTAAAGTGATTAGGATGTAAAGTTAAGCATCCAGTAGTTTGGCAGCTGAAAGTCAGCCTGTCTCTGGCAAAATCAATGCAAATCAATACTAATTAAGAATTTGTCCCAATATTGGCAGGCAGACTCATCAGAGGGACTTTCACATACAAATAATAATCTTCATAAGTTAAAAAGGAGAATAACTGTGACAAATAGGCATAGGCATACAAGGATACTGTTTGATACAAAACAGAGCAGATGACTTCTTTCTAGTTTCTCAAAAAAGTGTAGCAATGTAAACATGAGTGAAGTGAGAAAGAAAACATTTGTTTCTATGACCTCTAAGTTACATGTACCATATAAAAATCATTACAACACACTAATCAAAGGTATCAAGAAAATTGAAAAAGTGAAATCCCAGACTCTTTAAATGAGTTTTAAAACTCACCTTTGTAATTAAATTCTCTAAAGTGATAAGGTTTCAGTAGAAACTAAAGAATTAAGGAAATCTTACCACAGATCCGTTATCCCTTCTGGCAACAAAAGCCTTTGATCCAGCAAAAACCTGTTACTGCTCACCTTGAGCTCTGTAGGCCTTTGCTCATACTAGGCAATAATTGATTTCATGGAAAGCAGGTGATCTTAAATTAAGCAAATTTAGCTCCAACTCATGACTATATATGGAAATGCCTATTAGGAGCAGCAACTGTTTCAGAACACAGATTTGTTCTGACCTCACCCTCTCCTGGAGTAGAAAATATGACAGAAAGGGAAGCTTCAGCTTTTCTTTCTTTCTCTCACTTTTTTTTTTTTTTTTTTTTTAATTTGAGAATTGTACAAGATGATAAGACCCTCTGTGTTTTCCCTTTACAGTCTGCCCTTTGATCTAGGAGACCTTGAGGCTTGCAGACAATGCAGAGCTTGTATGCAATGAGCGTACAATAAAGCAGCTGCATATTTCTGACTCACCACCCTTAAAGCAAGTGTAGGCAGCATTAGGACAGATACAGTTTCATCTACTGTGAGCCAGGTGGACACTGTACGGCTGTTCTTTATGTATTTTTCCCAAACTGTGCTCCAAGAACAGAATGGAATAACGTGGATCACAGTATCCCTCTCTCTATGGTTGTACAAAGAGGTAGCACCCATTGACTCTTCCTGTGTCTTCTTATGATCTTCATACTCGTCATTTATGGAATTACACGACATGATGGGATCCATCATAACTTGCATCCCCTTGTATGTCTGTTTTTCAACTCTATAAACAACATCTAAGTGCTCCTGCTTGCCATCTTTGTAATATAATAAATAAGACTTAAGTGTGAAACATTTTTAAGAATGACAGGAAGACTGTTTTATTTCATGTAAATAATTTCATGTATATATTTTACCAACTGTTTCTTGTAATCTCATAGATTTGGCTACTTTTTTTTTACTCTTGTTGCTTTCATTGTATAATGAAAACATGTGATCACTCAAAATTCCATATGTAGACTGGGAAAACAGCCCTTATAAATATTATTCCTAAGAAGAAGTTTCTTTTTTGTGTACTGCATAACATGGTATTTCATACACAATTGTCTTCAGATCCATGGGATTTCAGAACCACTCTGCCTTGCCTTCCATTCACCTGACCTCCAAAGACTTGCCATGTGGTGGGCAATTGAGAAAGTCCCAGTAAATAATTAGGAATGGCCCCTTGTACCAGCACTTTTCCTGTATTTTATTTTTTAATTTAAAGAATATTACAGATACACTATCAAGGAATGACACTGTTCATCTGATATCTTTGGCATAAAGAGAGAATGTGAATTAAGGCTTTCTAATAAACAATATAAAATGAATTTCTTGAGCAGAATAATGTGTTATCTATGGGTAATTTCCCATGAAAGTAGAGACTAAATTCTGATTAGACATGGACATTATCTTTTCCAGTATATTTCTGTCAATACACTGATTCAGCAACCATTTAGACCCCAAGGTCAAGGTTGTTCATAAGTCCCATTGATTTCAAAGTTGTATGTCTGCCCAAGATTAAACACAAAGAGGAATGTTTTCCTAAATCAATTTATTTAAGTCTGTGTATAAGTGCTCTGTTGAATCAGGGCCTAGTCGGCAACAAATCAGGAAATATAATGAGTTTGGGCCAAATATGTGTATTAGTAGCCAAAAATGCATATAATGAGACAAAGAACATAATTGTTACTTGGACTTGAACCAAGATTCCTAAATGTATAAGTTAACCAGATCTTTAACTTTCATTTCTTTTGGAGCTCTTAGCTTAAATCTAAATGGTGAGATAGTTTACATGTATCTGTACATACTGGAGCGGGCTTTGGTTGTTTTCTGCCCTGCATCTGGATCTGCTTCCCAGAGAAGTCACACTATTAGCAGGAGGGATAGTGCCTGCATTCCTATCTTGCTAGGATGTTACAGAAGATATACCTAAACTTTTGAGCTGAGAAGGTCTCTGGACCCCACAAACTCAGGACAGAAATATTTCATTCTGTGCAGTGTCTTCAAACAGAAATTTGTTTTGAGTTTCTATATAAAGCAAGTAGAAAGTCATCTTAATGACGTAGGAGACTATGAATTTGACAGAGCACAATGTAGATCAAAATGGTTTTAATCATTACCCCCTGTTTTAATTACTACTTGACACATTATCTCTATTGCCCTTCTACAAGTCTTTTTTTTGGAATGAAATATTAAAGGCAAGTCACAGCTGAATATATATGCAATCTAGAAATAAAACCTCTTTGAATTATTTGAAATGATTTATTGTCCATGTTTCCTTATGAATATTTATTTGCTGTGGTGAAAGCAATTCAGTAAAGAGAAAACATTATGATCAGTTAACTGAACATTTGCATATTCTAACAGTTAAAAAAAAGGGCAAGAAAAATAATATGGTACATTAGAATGGTGCTAATGCTATCATTCTCCTATTTCCTGTAGCTAATTCCAAATCTTGCACATATAAGAGCAAAAAGCTAGGGCCAAGATTCTTAGGAATTCAAATCTTGAAAAGGAGGTATATAAATACCTTACAAGCAAGTGTCCCTAACCTTTATATATTCCCATTCAGAAGGAAATAAACATGTTTGTGGGGGTATTTTAAAGGTCAGGGTGGAGTCTATAATTTTGTTATCATATGGCTTCAGGTAGCTGGCTATGAAGCTTGTTTTTTGCAACAAGCATACACTATCTATGTCCTCATCATGTCAGGACCAGAGGTCA
The DNA here is from genome assembly GCA_013401335.1 of Brachypteracias leptosomus. Lineage (NCBI taxonomy): Eukaryota > Metazoa > Chordata > Aves > Coraciiformes > Brachypteraciidae > Brachypteracias > Brachypteracias leptosomus. Next base: position 77,391 of record VYZX01001639.1, on the reverse strand, counting down.
CTCATTCCCTGACACTCCACAAAGAAGCAGCAGGTATATGTGGCTATTAAAATGAGATGTAAGCACAATGACTATTCTGCCATGTAAACCCGCTAGTATTTAAGCATAGCTATATGTACAAAATTCAAGACCACACACACAGCAGAGATGCTGCTTTCCTTTACTCCACAGTGGAGGAACAGAGTTTTTCATGGTATGTGCCCTCATTTCACCCTTCTTGAATTAATTTCTACCAAAAAGCACTATGCGCTACACTTGGAATGAACTTTGTTCCTCAGAGCTTCTTAGTGATATCCTGATACCCAGTCACAGATTGGGCCTTGACAGATTTTGTACTGATTTTCATTATTCCTTTTTCTTTATGTTTTTTTTTCAAGCAGGATTGTCTCTGTTTGAGAATTCAAATGCAAATGGAGATGTTCACAGGCACTTTTTCATAAACTCAGATGACTGGGTTTTAGAGCTCATAAACTGAAGAGTATATTGCATACAGTATTTGGAAAAGGATAAACTTGATATATAACAGTTCTAGAGAAAGATGGTTATAGTAGTAAAACACAGACTTTAGACAAATACATTAATTCTCTATGCCTCAATTTTAATTTCTTTGGAGTAAGAATGATAATAATATTAATTTATAGTAATAGTTATCATTATTATCTACCTGAAAGCTAGCTGTGAGGCTAATTCACTAATATTTTCAAATTACCTCATGATCCTCAACTAGAATTTGCCCTGAAAGTACTAAATACCATAATTTACTCAGTATGCCTATTTCATTTTTCTCCAGAGAAAAATACAATTTATGTACTGCTTTCTTTAAATTTGTCTACATATCTCATTCTAAAATTCTAGCTGTTCCACTTTTCTAGAAGTTAATAACAGGCATATTTTATATTGTAGTACTTTTTGCTTATTTCTCTCTCTTTTGTTATAGTATTTTACCCCTGCCTAGATATCATGATACCTGATCTGGAGGTTTGCTAATGTTTGTACAAATGCGTCAGTTGAGACCTACACTTGCTATTTATTTCCTTGCCTGAATTTGGAGTTGACAACGTAACCATACATTGGTTCTCTGAGGTCAGAGCTCTCTTGATGTACCATTTTAAATGTATCATGAGTAATCAGGTAGTTTATTTAAGTTACATATAGTTAGATACTACCGCATATTGCTTGCCTGATTATATTTGTAGGAATCTAAAAAAGGTTTTTTCTTCTAGCATTTTACCAGGTCCTCCGTTTATTGGTGAAAGTCTATCAGTTATTCACAATTGAAAATACCCAGATCCATTTCCTCTGGTTGTTTTCTGTTGGATAGCTAGACTCTAATGGCTAAAATCTACATCTACCAACATAAAAGCCACAGGATATGACACTGGTATCTTGCAGTTCCAATCAGCCTCCTGGTATTATAGCACTACTTTTTATTTATTGTATTTTTATTTTATGTATTTCTACTAAGATCAGCCTGCTTGAGTCTCACTAGCTGTTTTACATAGCATCTGCATTGTATATTGCAATAATTGAAAACCCAACACAGTCTGGAGGCAGCAGCACAATGGAATGGGAGTGGGCTGAGACATAACTCAGAAGACAGGCAGGCAGCAACAAGCAGGGTGAAGCTGGCCCCAGCAGCTTCTCTGCCAGCCATCAAGCTGGGTCAGGTGTCTGGCAGCTGGGTGTCCTGTGGTGCTTGGGCAGCTTCAGGAGCAGCAAACACCTGGTGCAGAGGCTGGAGGAAGTGGGATTATGGATGTCATTCCATCTGCCATCACAGGACCGACATCTGGGAGCACAAGCTGTAGGCAGGGTCTGAGGCTCACCTGGAAAATCACATGGACAGGTCAAAACCAGATTTACAGCCATGCACTTCACTGACAACTTCTTGTCCTGTGCACATGCCCAGCCCTTTGCAGGGTGGTTTCTGTTCTTAAATGTTGTCTAAGCCAACATTAGCAGAGAATGGGCCAGATAATTTTCCCTAATGTTTCAGAAGTATAACATATATCAATAAATGTCACTTGCTATTTGAATGTTCATAATATGAATTAAAATAAATTAGTTAAATTAAATTACTAGAGTAGGGAACAGTATTTCTTCCTATTAGCTTATGTAGAAAGAAAAAAAATTCCTGGAGTGTGAAAAGGAGACAAGAACTTATGAGGAGACAAGCTGTGGCATGAAGAGAAATATTTCTTGCCTGTCCTCTTGGCTCTATCTATGAAGATTTCATCCACAATCTCAGCTAAAACTAGTTAGTGGATGATTTGTATGTCTGGCTGGTGGAAGGTACAGTTGTCTCGGGGGGTGCTGCCTCACAGGCAGGAAGGTTTTCCAAGAGGCAGACAAGCAGGTCTCTGCAGTGAGAGTGACAAGCTTTTCACATGAGCTGTACACCTGAGCTGATGGGATGGTTTGAAGGAGTTAGACATGGCCCTACCTTGTAGCAGCATCCCCAGAAGCTGCTGATGTTCGATTGTCCCCGCAGATTGCAGATCTACAGCTTTCCATGGGTCATTTGTCATGGCAAGGAAGACAGGCTAGTCCAGGAGACTTAGGCTGTAAGGCTGTAACATTGAGATAGGTTGAAACACTCCACCAGTTAGCGCTTTTCCTTAAAGGCATGTTTTCATGAACATATCTAAAATCACTCAGGGGAGCAGGTCAGACCAGTTCCTCCCCTCCCTGTAGCTCTGGCCTTTGCCTTAGTTCTGCTCTCCACTCTCTGCCTAAATTCCCCAGGCGCAGCTGCTCCCCTCCCCTGGCTCCCTGCCCACAGCCAGAGCAAAGCCGCTGCTGAGACCCATGAGACAGCCCACACCACACCTCAGGGCTTTGTCCTGCCCCAGGCTGTGTCTCCCCACCACTGTAGAGCCCTGTCACACCCCTAATCCTCAAGGTCAGATCCCCAAATGTCAGTGCCTCTGAGGCCTCCTTAGGGAAAGATTTCACATTGGTCTCATAGGTAGGAGTGGGAACCTGGGTTTTTGTCCATACTTTTAGTTATTAACTTTCTGCTAGGAAGTGCACCCTGTTTTGTTTAGCTGTCTGAATCATGGGGGTGTTAATGTATATTTCCTGTTTGTGGCATAGTGTTAATTAATTATTATTTGTAAAGTTCCTTTAAATTCTCAAACAGTGGGATCTATTATGTCCTCTCACTCTTCTCTTACCTCTTTCTTCTGTTTAGCTGGAGAGTCATCAGTGGTGAACTGATTATAGGAAACTGATTTACATCATCAGTTCAGTAGTAGGACATACTTCTTAAATCATCTAAGATAAATACTTTTAATTAAGCAAATGTCCTACTCAATTCACTGTGGACAATTCCATCATAATGGATATTGCTTCTGCATGCTAAATCTTAATTTTCATGAATACTGAATGCATGACACAAAACCATTATAAAAAAATATAAGCTTACTACAATATTGCCATTTTAAAGCTGCCAACTTTTATATTCATTAATATGATGACAATAGACCCTTGGCTAACAAATTTTACTACAGATCAGAATTTTAGTCACATAAGTATATGAGATCAAATCCATACCAGCATCTATTTGCAGTTTTTATTAAAAAAGTTACATTGAATTATTGTAAAGTCTTTTCAGATTCCTTAATAAAAAATAAAAGTTAATAACTAATGAGGTTTCCTGGAAGCATTTTAAAAGGTTGCAACAGCAGTAAAGTCAGCAGGCATCACACAGCAAAAGGAAATAATGGGTTTACATTCCATGGATTTTTAAGAAAGAGAGAGAGAGGTAGAAAGCAAGAAGAATCCCAAGCTTTCCTCATCCAAGACATCATATTTACTCCTGATCAAAGCCTTCAAATTCTGGTGCAAGCTGGGCTTTTTTTGCTCTTGTGACTGAAATCTCCTCTCTTCCCCCTGCCTCCACCTGTCTAGGCTTCGATTTGGAAGTCCCTACTGCAGAGGAAGAAAGCCTGATCCCTATTGCTTCGGTTATGTTGTTGAAACCTATTAATATTTCTCTGGCAGGTAGTTTGACCCTGGTGCCCTTGAACACGCTCAAAACCACAGGGCATTCCCTAGCCTTTGTCCCTGGGAGGATTAACAGGCTTGGCCTGAAGCCAGCCTGAAGGTGTTTTAATAGGTAATATGGGTGGGCTGCACAGCTGATTTCAAGCTTTGCCTCGGGCTGCCCCTGCTCAGCAACATAGATGCAGCCATTGAAATTAGGGGGTAAAGTGTGGCTCCATGTATGAGTTAGAGTCTGAATACTCAGAATTTGAGGGACTGTACCTCCAAATATCTCCTTTGCCCAACACAGCAGACATTCAGACGGAGGGAATTGGGGCTGGAGACCTGCTCGGCTTCTGACACTGACTTCTCTGACCTTCAATCAGTTACTTAAGCTATCTCTCCCTCTCTCTCCATTTTTCTTTCCTCTCTGATCCTTCCAATGGCTCTTAAACTTATAAATTGTCTGAAGAAGAGACCATGGCTCTCTGTGTGGTTTTGCCGTGCTTAGCACAAGTAGGTCCCAGTCTCAGCTGGGTCCTATGGCTATATCATGTTAAAAGTAAATAAATAGATAATAGTAGTAATAATGTTGGGGGTTTTTGTATGAACAATAGGATCCTAATGGAGGAGAAGCCTCTCTTCTGAGGTTTTTTTTATCTGCAAGTGAAGGTCTCTCTTTCCTTGCTCAGCTGGAGAAGATACTGCCTTTGTAAATCAGACAAAACTTATCATGTAAAATGGAACACATCTTTGATTATACTGTACACTATCCTGTCTGTAATTTACCCTTGCTGCTGAAAAGGATGCAACATGATTGAGCTAAGAAATGATAGATTGAGCATATGTGTCAGGATGGAAAAAGATATTTCCTATCTAAATAGGAAAAAATCATGAAAAACAGTGAAAATATACAAGAAAATATTTCAACATACAATAAACAAGCTACCCTGCTGTTGCCTTATATTGTATTGTTGCTCTCCTTGTTCAGATTGCTGCAGATACTTCTACTGTAGCCTACAGTATTCTTTATTTAAAAAAAAAAAGAAGAAGAAACAAAGCAAACCACTAACTGTCAAGATTTTTTAATTATATATCTTTCCTCCATAAGTGCATATGATCTGTTGCCTGATTGATCTGCCAACTCTTCTGTATTTCTCTGGGTGAGTCCAGATCCTCCCAGTGACATTTCTCAAATTGTAGATCTGTGTAGTGTGTTTTCCTGGATCTATTAAAAACATTGCTACTTTACTTAATAACAATGTTTAGCAGTAACAGCTATCATTGGCTATTGGGCATATGCCAGGTCCTCTGCAAAGGGGGAAAGAGGTCATTATCCCCATTTTACAGACCAGGAAATCAAGGCATTGGATTTGGCAGTGATTTCCCCAACACATGCTGCAGAATATGCAAACAGGAGAAAGACCAACTTGCCTTCAGCTCGCATTTTGTTCTTTAGCATTTGCTACTGCTTTTTTTTTTCCTTTGATATTACCGCCTGCAGTACTGTGACCTCCCAACAGCATTACAGAGAATGATCACAGCAGAGCCAAGTGCTTTTGTGATAACAAATTCAGATACTACAGCAAACAATGCAAGTAATTTTCTTAATTTTGGAGTGTGATTTTGCCATGTATGTTGTTTAGTAACTTCTATCATGTCTCTGGTGATTTCTGCGTCTGATGCCAATAACATGATATGTTCCTATACAAATTGGCATATGATGAAATTTTGTGCCCAGTATTGAGATGATAAGATCTGTTTTCTGTTTCTATATAGATGTATCTTTGACAGGAAGAGCAATTCTATAATAAGCCCAAGATGAAAAGCCAGTCAACTGAATTGGTACCACATTACCATGGCAACAATATAATGTTAATGAAATTGTGACTGTTGAACCTTGTTTATGGAACTCTACAAAATGGGCTTCATAAAAGGATAAATCTTGGTGATTAGTAAATGTTTCAAAGCATGATAAAAACCTTATAACCACATGTGCTGTGACTTATTAACCATGTTATCATCCTTATGTAAGATAATCCATTGCTTTTGAAAAGAAATAGTGCTCTCAAAAAAAAAAAAAATTATACAGGAAAATCTGTGCTTCTCCAGGTTTCAGCATGCACCACAGAAAGACTCACTCACCTACATGCCCCAATTCACCAGGTCAATTGGCATAGGTGCCTATCTAATCATGCAGTTGTTACTGCTTGCTTAATGTCTCTCAGAAACTATAAAATATACTGCTACTGTAGCTGCAGTAAAAACCTTTTCTGTAAGATAAATGTGGCTTAGTTCATATCAAAATATGCCATAAAAATGTATCTTTTTAGATTAAATCCTACAGAGACAGTGTGGTGGCAGAACTGCGCTCTTGGCTTCCCCACTCCTTTCTTCCTCCCCCTTTGGCAGTTTACTGCCATATAAGCTCCTGGTGCAGAGGTAGGTAGTCATGCTCCCTGAGGGATGGCTCTCATTCCTCAGCACAGTGGTCCCTGCTGAAGGCAAGATTTGATATTATGTCTTGCTTTTAAACAAAAAAGTGCTGAGTATTCAGATTTCCTGGCCAGTCATATCTCTGGACAGCTACAAGACTTCTGGGGAGTTGCCTCACCTCTAAGTGTTTGGGGCTCCAGTGTCAAGTTCTGTACAGCAGGATCTCATTTTCAACTAATAGATAATTTTCCTCATTGTTTTCACCTTGGAAATAAAAAGTGTAGTTCACCCTGCGAAGTGCCAGGTAAATCAGAATAGGAGAACCAACAAGTGATGAGCTCAGTGAGGCAAGAGGGCTAGGAATATGTGCCTAAAAGTTTTTTAATTTAACAGGCTGATAATATGATAAAATATTTCCCTTAGTAGTAGTATCTAGATATTTAGCACAGACAATAGAAGAGAACACTGCTTGTTTTAGTGAAGTCCTGATCTACATGGAACAGAAGTCAGCATGAATCTTCAACACATTAGACTTAACGGGCTTTAAATCAGAGCTTTAATGGGCTGTGTTTGAAAGCTCCACGTTTCATCTTATTTGGAAAAGGAAGCACTGTGTAACATTTCATTAGGCCCATGGTTTGTTGGAAAGCAATGCACTGAATTTCTGAGTTGATAGAAATATAATGTAATGTAATTTCACTTAATATGTATTTTGCATTGGCTGACAGTTTTATTAAGCAGAACCAATAATCATCATTATTCAGTGTAATAACTATCTCATTAGAAATGGTCTAATTTTCCCTAATTTTAATTTACCTCTTGGACTAAGCTGTTCTAAAATTACTGAAGTGCCTACAGTTCAGTTTTGTAAGAATTAAAAGGAAACATATGTCTTCAGAAAGCTACTACTGACTGATAGCCACTAAAACAGTGATATGCCAGATCTTTGTGAGAGAAGTACGGAAAATTCAGGTTAGGAAATTACAACATCACTTTTATTATCTTACTGTATTTGAAGTAATACTTTCTGCACTCGTTTTACACAAACAAGGATAAATTGTGTGGTTGGCCTACAAGCCTTGCATGTACTCCCCTTTAATAATGGACCTGGTTAAGGATCACACCTGGTAAGGAGAAGCTGACAAGCAGAAATATTTCTTAAAGAGATGGAGAAGGAGATTAAGACACCCATCAAGTTTCATTATCCTCCAATGAAAATAGGATGTACTCTGTGACATCCAGGCAGATTATATATGTCAGACAAGCAGATGTGAGCAGAAAAATGTAGATGCTAAATCTCATCTAATAGGCTTACTCTGTGGATTATTCTCAATGACCAAGGCTATGTTAACTGTAGCTAACATACAGGATATAAGAATATGTATTCATAAGTGAATCTGGGAACATTCCCAGCTGTGCTGAAGTTAATGCTCTTTGACATACCTTGGAACATCCTAAAAGCACTTTAGGTGTCATACACTTCTACAGATCTCATAAAGAGCACTATACTATATAGCTTTAGTTCCAAAATTTCAAAGGGCGCTCTGTTTTCCCTAAAAATGAGCTTGAAAAATTTTCTATTCAAACAACACTCTTGCATGCAAACTGTTACAGTTGCTTAGCTACTTGATTTGTTTGTGCCACTTTTGAAAACACATTTGATCAAAAGAATATTGTTGCATTCACAGAGAGAAGTAACCTTATATGAACAAGGGTGCAAATTGCACGTTATGTTATAAAAGAGACAAATTGTCTAACAGTTTTGTTTATCATAGGATGTTACCCTATGGAGTTCTGAGTCATAAAAAATTATTACTTTTTTCTTTAAATATTCCCTCCAAATAATATAGAAAAGCTAGTCTCTCCTGTGGAAGCACTCTGCTTATGAAATCTCTTCCCTTTGAAATTCTGAGCCTTTTCCAGCTGTAATATTACTTGCTCAGCTATCAGAACACAACAGTACAGTAGCGAAAAGCATTACACTATTATCCCAAGATAATTTGATAGTCTGTAAATGTATTTTCCTGTCTGTGATTCAAGACATTATACTCTCACTTGAAGTAATGATTTGCAGTTATCTTACACAATTCAAGTTAACCCATACTGGTTTCACTTTGATCATTTACCTGCATGGTACAAACATGGCTTACTTGTAGATTGTACAAGCTAGACTAGATAGGTAATTTTTACAAGCCAGACCAGATCAGCAGTGCAATGTAATGCCTGTTGTAGACAGCCAGCTTCTGGAGGAAGTGGTGTAGTGACTCACTGGTGACTGTCTCCTGCCTGAGTCAATATTATCACATTCATACATCAGCATGAGTCTGCTGGAAATGCAGAATTTTAAGTCTGACCACAGCTCTGATCTGATGTGGTCAGTAAAGACAGCATGACACTTTCCAGAAGTACCTACCCTGCTCTTCTCTTTGGACTCTGCATGGAACATGAAAACTCACCTTAAATTCCTCTTGCATTTCTGTAGTTTACTATACTATTCCTCTAAATGCTGGAAACCAAGTTGTCCAGTGTTAACTGGGTAGTTCTTTCACCTCCAATGCACCCACATTTCAGGGCGATGCCATTCCTTTGGAGAATGTGTAAAGTTAGTGAGTGTGGACATGAGGCTTTGGTTTTGGATGGGCTCAGAGGTCATCTCCCTTACTCTTGCTTGGGAGACTGTGTTGAAAACAGATTTAGATGAGGTAACAGTAATTTACTCCTGGTTCTTAACTGGTCAGCAATGGATGCAGCACCCCTTGGTGATGGCAAGAAGTCTCATTAGAGAGTGCTCTTCTTTCTCCATCTCTAGTGATACTCCTCTGGGAGCCTGGGGTGAATTCAGAGGAGCCATGTACTAGTGACATCCATTGAACTGCCTGCTCTTTGTGGGTGTGAAAGTGTTCAGCAACACAAAAGACATAAAACATGATTTACACTCATTCCACTTTCATAAATTCCCAAGTGTCACTCTGGTTCATATTTGATATAGGGAAAAAAAAAATGTCTAGGGAGTGATTTGCAAAAGGGCACAGTCATGGCTTGGCACAGTCAGAAGTCAGGCCAGAAGCTTAACTCTGCTGTCCTGTTCCCCACATCCTCAACTGGAGCAGCCTCTAGTGTGTGGGCAAGAAGCCTGGAGATGCCCAAATGATGCAGATATAACAACTATAATTCAAGTAAAGCTATGGGGGACAATATCTAAATATTCAGGAAATACTGTGTTGCTGGTTCTCCTCCCTCATCTGCTCATGGTATCTTGGATTCTACTGTGACACTTCAGTCAATTACTTTTAAATAATACAAAAAATAAATTATGTGGATGTTTGAAAAACTACTTCTGTTATGTTGAAATTCTTCAAAGCCCTTTATTTTGAGAGAAATATTAATACTAAGCTTTTCTTTCCAGGACACAGTGAAGTTTAAGAAAAGCAGCACTTTAAAAAAATTTAAAAAAAACAACAAAAGGGCAATAATCATAGTTTACCATCCTGATGTCAGTTTATGATAGCATTTATAACATTAATATATTGGATTATGACCTTTCTTAGCTTGTCTGACAGTTGTTCATATATAACATGATATTTATCACCTTGGTCCTCCCATAGTTATAATCACTCCAATTTTCTGAGCTGTGTCATTAAAACACATACTCATGAGTGTTGATCTCATCTCTGGGAGAGTAGTGCCAGGAGCTCCTTCTGAGCTGTGTATCATTTAGAGTGAAATTGAAGCCCAACTGCAAAAAAGTATCCCATGTCTAACTTTGTTAATTTGTACCCACTTTCCTTGTGCCCATTTTCACTACACAAGGTGTTGAAATACCCTTTTTAGATTAGCAATTTCACATGTCATATATAAAAGATGAAAGAAAATTTGGGGTATTTCCAAAAATTGACCATTTAGCAAATACTAATGTTGTTTGGGTGGATAAGGGGACATTTAGAAGACCTACACTGAGGACTGCCACAATCCTGATCCACAACCCTGTTTGCACTGAAACTCCCAGTCTGCTCATTGGCCACCAAGATGTTTTCTGCCATCCTCTGAGCAAGCCAGCTGGGCTGGGGCCACTGCTGTGACATGTGAAAGATGTTCACACCCCAGGGTTGGGTCTGGTACAACAAGTCAGTGTGTATAGTAACAGCCCAATTAGTCAACTTTATTCAAACAAACCTGGGAAGTGCATCAAACACCTTGCACCAGCAAAGCAGGATCTTCATCCTGCACAGGGAGACGACCACACATGACATGGCAGGTCATGGGTGCACAGCCACAGCACCTGCACAGCAGCATGCCAGTCTTCACATAGTATGAGGTTTCATGTACACTAGGGAGAACCAGCTTGGCAACAGACACATCCTTCTAATAATAAATATTAAAAAGAAACATGCCTTTAAGCCAGATGAACAATTACATATGCCTAAGAGTCACACAAAAATAGGACATCCTCATTCAAAAGTAGGCTGTACCCCCACAGACAGGCCTCTCTCCCAGTGAGCGCACAGGGCTATACACCAGTGTCTTTCTGACATTAACACCCCATCTACAAGAATTTAAAGTTCAAGCAAGAACAAGACCATAGCACTGCCAGTCAGCACTGACACATATTGTTGACTGCATTTATATTGATGCCTCTGCCTTCTTTCCAGTATTTTGTCAAGAACATGACATGCTTCCTTTTTTTTGTTTCTATTATTATTTTATTTTTTTAAATGAACTGGCAAAGTGACAGGACAGCTGCATGCAAGGTATAAGGTGCTGCTGTTCAGCTGGCTGACATGGCAGCACTGAGAGTGCTCTGGGGCTCAGTTGTCATCTTTTGAAGCTATCTTCAACATCGTGAAATCAAAATGGTTCCTCAGTGACAGATCCTGGGCTAGCTTTTTAGGCTGGGTGCTGGTGAGCAGCTATTTCCATCTCAGGGCCTGGTGATTAGTTTTATTCAGCTAAGAGACAAGTAGTTGGACATTTGTCACTGTTTCTGTAAGAAACATGGGCATGTTTTCTTGGGCTATCAAATGGGACATATGGGATCTGGATTCCATCTTTCATTAGATCTTGGAAATTGTATCCTCCTGAGGCAATTAATTAGCAGGATGTTCTTGGCTGCTAATGTTTGCTTTCAGATTTCAGTGGCAACAGACTTGGCAACATAAATTTTGCGAGAATAGTCTAATGGTTTAGCTTGTTAGCCAAGGCCTTCACACAGTTTTATTCAACCCCTCAGTTTTCACAGAGTTCCTTTATGTGCAGACAGGTCCCATGGTTTCTGTCCATGTGTTAGCTCTCTCTTTGAAAAATAAATATAATAGTACTTTCCTGCTTCACAGGAAAGATGCATTACAGATTGCACCACGACAGAGGCCAGGCAACACCATTGCAGTCCTCTGCCTCCCTGTCTCCATGATGGATGACCTATTCTGCAAAGCTTTTCTTGGAACCTTCCACAGTTTAAGGGAAAATCATTTACATTAGAAATTTGTCAACTGAATACATTTCTATTTGTTCACTTTCAGTCTTCCCACTGTAGATATATGAAGGTTGTACACACCTTTATCTGTAGAAAGGACATCTGTGAAAAAAGGCATATTTCCCTATTTAAGTGAGCCATTGGATGTAGGCTCACATACAAGGTATATGCCCCTCAGTTGGTGTCTTCCATGTGAGATCATTTTCAAACTATATCAGTCCTAAAACAGTGTGATATATAGCAAAACCACACACTTTTAACCTCTGAATACAGTCCAGAGATATAACTTGTTTGCTTTACTTTTATTACCTAAATTACACAATTATGACTACAAAAAAATGTCATACCTCCCTCGAAGGGAGATATAAGCAAAATATAAAATATCTAGCCAGTACAGTTATACAGTGAATAAGGCATCTGCCATGAGGAAGAACACACACTCTTTTTTTTTGTATTCACTAAACAATAACACGGGGCTGAATTTTTGAGAGAAGGGGAGAGGAGGAACCTATTTCAGTGCACCAAAATGCTAGTGCCATTTCAGAGATACATCAGTTAGTACTATTGCAAATAAGTCGTTGTGCATGTAGGAGCTCACTTAAGTGGTCATTAATGTATGTGATTTGAACTCACAAAAGGCATATTACAAAGCTGTTTGAAACAGATGTGCTCCTACCCTCCATTTAAAACAAAATTAGTCCACAGTGTTAACTTAGGTAACCTTTGCAGTCACTAATATACAATCACTTTTAAAACATGTATCAAAGGAATTAGGCAGCAGAAGAAAATGAAAATATCACTAAACAGTAGCTGCAATGTTAGATGCTTCTTCCAGATAGCTTGTTCTCATTTAAATGGAATGAGAAAATGCAAAACATTAAATGTAGGAATGTCAGTTTTCACTTGATGTAGCTAGGACTTAAAACTTCAACACTCTGGGATTGAACTGAAACTCCAGCAAGTTTTATACCTGCCCAGACAAACCTCCATTAATTAAAAGCAACAAAAATACAAGCAGGAGAGCTGAATAATTGGAGGTGAATTTATCCTATATAACCAAGGTATTCAGGCCATGCTTTTTATACTTTGTGCTACTACCCTTATTAGCCCATGATACCTTAATGCAGTGCTTCTTCAGACTCCCCTATTCCTTCCATCAGTTCAGGCACAGAGATCCATTCCCACATACCCAACATTGAACCTCCAGCTCTCTGATTTTCAAACCATGTCTTTTACAGACCATGGGGAAGGATTTTGCAGAACACTAGCTGAAAGACAGTCATTGTACAACTAATAAGGAAGGTTTAAATACCATTAAAATCCTGACTTGTACTTTAAAATGCCATGAAATTCTGAAATAAGGCTCTGCCTTGCATCCGCGGTTGCACAATTGCACCCAAGTACTGACAACAGTGTAGTAAGATTACAGGCTGCCTGCGGGAGCTGAAATGCACAGGCACTTTGGACCACTACAGCTTTTTGCTCAGACTTCTGATGGCTTTCTTGGGAGCCTGGTCACCATTAATGTTAGAGAGGAAGATACTGAGTAAGAAGTTTAAGCTCGGAATTACTCTGATGGTTTTACTTCAGCCTCTCATGTACTGCTGTCATAGCAGCTCCATGCTCAACTATTTAGTTTAGGCCTCAAAATTGCACTTGCCCTTAAATTGTTGTCAGTTGATAAAAGAAAAAGTAAAATGATAAAAAGTGCACTTTTTAAGCCATCTATTTTAAGAAGTAGGGAGAAGACATACCTAATATTTCAGATTGTTCTTTTGAATTACTGATATGAAACGATTTGGTGAGCAGGTATCAGGTTTATATGATGGGATCAAGGATTTTCAGCTGACACATGGCTAGTTTGATGGAATCTTAAGATCTGTCATTTGCATGGGAGTACACATTTTAAAATTAAGATCCAAAGAAGCCGCATAAGAAAAATCCTTATTATTAAAATTTAAGACCATTGATCTACATTATTGGCTGACAATTGTAAACCTTTCATTTTACAGGAGAGCTGCTTCCTAGTTTGTACACAAAAATCTTCAAAACCATTGGCTCTTTTCTTTAGAGATTTTAGAAGTGTAATTAAATAGATATGGCATAAATGTTGTTTAGATGTTGACTACAGGGCTAGACTAAGCAAAAAAAGCATAAGAAAAAAAGGCCAGATATTACAATGGAATTGCTTACAGGAGGGAGCTGCTCTCATGACAAATATCCTTGCATGATGCAAACCTCTTTTTGGTGACGGTGGCTTAGTAACTTTCAGTGCAGGTGGATATAACATTTTTAATTGATTTCTAGCAGGATAATATGTATTTTTCACTGATATGTGTCCATTTCACAAGGTTGTTGCTTTTTTGTTATATGTTATGAAGGGACAGATTTTTTTGCACAAATTGATGTCAATTGATATTACATTAGTTCATCAAGGTTACAAACCACACTGCATTTCACTACATTTCGCATTTGCTGTATCATGACAAGAAGTTTATAATATTCACTGTGGGATACATAAAGTGCTTGCTACCCATCCCTTGGATAAATAATTTAAGAAATTGTTTGGAAATCATACCTAATTAGTAGAATCTGCACTCAACAAGTGCCCTTTGATTTAAATTGTATTTGTATTCTGATAGGTATTGATTTTATGAGTAAGAGAGATGAATAATGCATTTTGCATTTCTCAACAGTTCAGAGCAATAATCTGACAGCAATAATGGAGGAACACTCCTGAGATGGAAGCTGCCTTTTTGGGGATGTGCATGCCTTCCCCTAGAAAACCCATGGGCAGTTAAAGACACTCCTAAACTGCATGGAGTGGCCTGATACATTTTTCTTCCATTGATTTGCTGCATCATCCTCGACAAATCACTCAGCTTCTCAAAGCCTCTCCTTTTCCATCTATAAAATTGAAACAGAATGATTCCCTATCTGTCCACAGATGATTGTGAGGCATAGAAGAAAAGGAATAACTACATCTGAGTCAATATTATTTGAGTCCTGCCTGGCATTATCAGATGGAGCACAGGGCAAAGAAGGGAGACAGTAAGTGAGCCTTTTTACGGGAACAGGAGAGCCTTGTTAAACATACTAGGATCCACAGTGAAATCATATACCTCTGAGAGCAGCAAGACGTAGGTGAGCATCACACAGCACACTCAAACCCAGCCAGGCTGCCTTCTGTCCCTGCAGCCAGCATTAATGTTTTGGTTATTTTGGCTACTCACTTTCCTGGGTGAACTGATAAAACAAAATTCATCTGTTTTTCTTGATTGGATGCTAATCCCTTAGAGTGACAAGAATGAACAAGATGTAGGTTGTACCATGCACATAATCCAGGTAACATGTTCAGGCCAGTATCTTCCTGAATCACTAGCCACTCAGCATGCAGGCACACAAGCCTGCTCGCATGAGTGGCCAAGGGCAATGACAGAAGCAGGCAAAAACATCTCTGAGATTGAAAACAAATCATAATATATATATAGGTATTTACAAACAACAGTTTCCTGCACGCAAACAGCTATAAGAAATGCAGGCTTTATGAGAAAACCATAATTATAGAAAAAGCTTTATTTTTTTTTTCACCCAGTATGCCAGCTTTGATTAGAAAGGAAAACCTTAGGCCCAACTGTGCAACACAATAAACCATGGCATCAAAGCAAGCATCAAAGTGGCCCCTTGGCTGCTGGCAAACAGTACAGTGACAAGAAAAGAGACAATGAAAATACAATAAGTAGAAATAACAGGTTTTCCCCCAGAATATAAACACCATAGACATTCTTTTAATACAAAGAGAAGCAGGATCAACAGTGACAGCTTTAAATTTTCCAAGTATCATGGGAGAACTGTAAAATACATCCTCCCCTGGCCAAGCTGAAGGAGAACAAGGCTCATCAGAACAAAGGCATCCCTTTTCATAGGTCTCAGAGAGTTAGCAGGCTTAATATTCTTTTTATTTTTATCATCATCTCTGTATCACACTAGCTTCAACAAGATGTGCTGAAATATCTATTACTGCCTGTTTGTATAGGTGCAGCCTACTACACCAAAAATCACTTGATGATCCTCAAAAAACAGAAATCATATTTAAGATGCTCTATTTGAATGTGGACCTTAAAATAAATCCCAAGTAGACAACTGGGAGCTGGGACCATGCAACTCTGAAGTAGAGGAATTGCTGTCACATGGAAGAGCAGACGATTCCTATGCATTTGAGTCCTCAGTCTCTCACAAGGGAAGATTTAAATAAAGGTGGATTTCTTTGTGATGTTCTTCCTTTTTTTTTTTTCTTAATATTTTACAATCCTTTAGATGTATTACCTGTACTTTAAGGCCTATATTCATATAATCATGAGTGACATACAACTTTTCTGTCTTGCCTAGAAAGGCAAGAGATTTACAGAAACTGAGGCCTGGCAACATGTAGCTGAGATGCACAGGAGCACACAGCTGAAAGCGTAAGAATGGGGCTGCTTGAACATCTTTTTTTTTTTCCTTTTCTCATTAAAGTTTCATCTGAGGAATTTTTGTGGGAGCCTCAGCCAGTAAAACAGCACTCATCACAGTCTTTCTTCTCATGCCTGTTGTAGCCTCCCAGATGCAATAATTCACCCTCTTCAATATCTTTTCATAAGAGACAAGCGATATTAATTATCCTGGAGTATTTTTTAAGAGTATGAATACTGGAGAAGTTCTTATTTCACAAGAAATTCTGCTTTCCAAGTAAAATGCAAAGTGATTGTAATAAGTTTCATTTTAAGGCAATGCCAGATACCTCCTGGGTAACTCATCTTGCAAAGTCTGATTCCTGGTGAAATCAACATGAGCACCATATACCCTTTTATGAATTCTGAAACGGTCCATGAATCTCAAATAATATTTCACCCTCTGTTTTATAAATCTTTTATGTGTTTTTCTTCAATAAATACATATATTTTGCTTTTTGAATCTTGGGACATCTTTTGAGCTGCACGGCTCTTAGAATCTTAACAGCAGAGTAGCAACATGAAACCAAAACCAAATGCTTTTAACAAATGGGGAAAGTCTATATTTCACCAAGGAAAATGTGATTGAAAATAAAACACAGGCTCCTGCAACATCTAAATCCTGCATATTTTCTGCAGAGCATACCACAGCTATTGACATGCTGTTGGTTTTATATGTCCCAGGATGCATGAATTATTACTGTCATTCGACATTTTATATTCCTAGTTCCATAGCCTATAGCAACACTTACTGTCAGCTATGGTAGACTACACCAGACCTTTGGCAATGCCTCTTATTGATCAAGCACTGCTCAATGTTTGCCTGCTCAGTAATGCAAAGACATCTTAATTCTCTAAGACAGAAAACCCACAGGTTACTGCGTTTGGGATTTCTAGTCCTGTCAAGAGATTCAAGACACAAAATACAGATTATAGATACCTTCTCCTGCTTCAGGTACTACAAAAGAAAGTGCGTTGCACAATAATAAGAAAAGCTGACCAGATGCTAATGAAGAGTGTCAATATGCAAACTGGTTTTCAAAGGGACCACAGGAATTAAAGAAATGTTCTAATGAGAGTCAATCGACCTTTGGTGATGGGTTTATTAACTTCTTAACAAAGGGCCTAGCCAAAGTGAGTAACAAAGAGATCCCAGTAGCATAAACACACACACTCCAACATGTGCTTGAGTCAAAAGGAAGGTGACCTACCCTTAGCACAGGTCAAATCCTGTTGAGCATCACAGCTCATTACAGCAGCCTCAGCCCCTTCTTCAAGGAGCTGCTTTATCACCTGCTCCTTTCTTCCAGCCCACATTCTTCCTCTCCTTCTGTTGCTGTCTCCTCTGATCCTCCTTCTCTTCCAGGGAGCAGCCATGGCCACAGCAAGCTTCAAAGTGGCAGCAGCTTTGCTCCCAGGCACAGCCCAACAGGTAGAGTAGATCAGCAGGCAACAGGGGAACAAGAAACACAGCAGGGAAAACCATGCAGGGAGTGGAGTGTTAGAGCAGAAGCTTTGACCCATTCTGACAAAACCAGCTTTATTTCACATACACATATTTTTTTTTTTAAATCTCCAGGTGACAGCTGCAAATAATGCCACTGTCAATGAGGCTCACTAGCAGCATTTTTATCTTTATTTGCTACACTTTTTATTTTGCAGCTACTTTCTTAAAATGTATTTGCTCCATTGCACCAGTGCAGCTGAGCTGGATTCACCTGATGCAAAGACAATGGGGACAAACCCTCAGCTGGAGTAAAACTGCTGCTGCAGAGCTCTTTAGATGGGGGAGCTCAGGGCCAGGGACCTCTCACTGCTCTGTACATGTGGACACAGGCTGAGGGAGAAGGGCAGCTGGTACCCTGACTCAAGAAGTGCGGGTGCCACGCTGATGCCCATCACTTAGTGCTGGGACTTGTCCTGAAGAAGTGAGAGCTATCCCTGTTCTTAGGGGTGGTGACAGCTGCCTCACATGTGCAGGGTCTGCTTGTCTGTGCACACTGGTGTGGCCATGTCACTTGCCCATATGGGGCACCCCTTAGTGTGTCACCCGGGTGGGAGAGTGCTGGGGGTAATGGCCAGACACTGCCAGGGATGGGCTCCAGGCCTGCACACCCTCAGTGTAGTTCTTCTGCAGCAGCAAGTGCCCTGTGCGAGGGTGACCAGGAGCCAGCTCTGCCTCTGACCAACCAGTCCCATATGTTTCCCTCCGAGTCACGACATCAGCTGAGGAAAGTGACCTGCTTAGCCTGAACCACCAGAGAATTTGCTCAAGATTCTTTGATTTTCTCAGCTCAAATTGTCCCTTTGGCCTCATGGCTGCCCTTCTTCAGGGTGTAGCCCCAAGGGGAGCATCCTAGTGTTCTGTCCTGGACCTCCAGCCAGGTTGTGCTTTGCACCTGGAGCACAAACATATTCTCAGGATTGGTAGATCAGAGATTGAAATACCCCATCAGCATTCACCCAACTAGGGATCAGCTTTAACGTGCTTCTATGGTGAGCATCCTGCCTGGCACCCAACAGTGTCCTGTCCCAGTGGGTTTTGACTCCTTGTGTGGGGTAAGGGCCTTCCTTTGCTCCAGGCAGCTGCTGGACCCAACTGTCAGGGCGATGCGGATCTTGGATCTGACCTACACAGTCTATGCCCATGCTGATTGTGGCTTTGCTACTTGCTTTCACTGCAGAGACAATGGCTGCAGCATCCTCCTGGCATGCTCTACTGGTCTTCAGCAAGGGGATCTTCCCCCAGCTATCACTTTTTGTCTCACTCTGCGTGCTGTGTCATAGCCTGTGTCCACATGTCCCACAGCTCTGAGTGCAAGAGTGAGCCTGAAGCATGGTAAAAGGTTTTTCTGCTTGCTTTTCACCTTTCTCCTTGCTATCTCCCATTGTCTGATCCTCTTGCTTCCCTTGCCTGCCCTGCCAGTGTTATTTCCACTCATGAGGTCCCCAATGTCTTTGTTTCCTGGCTGCATCTCTTGGGAAGTATAATTGGGTCATGAACCATTTCTTCCAAACACTGACTGATAGAGTTGCTTATACAGTCCCAACTTGCTACCACAAAAAGCCTCACTCCTTCAATTTTCCTGGTGAGTTTTTATTACCCCTTGAAATACAGTGACACAGCTCTGCACCCGTAACACCTTCAGAGTCACTTAACAGCACAGCTACAGAGCACGATTCCAGTTGAGCTCAGCTGAACACAGAAGGTGACTTCTGTGGCTGGAGCACTTTATCACCAGGGTAACGCAGGCTAGTAAGGCAGGCAGTATTTGACTAGAAGAGCCTCTGTCTTTAACATCCTAAGGAGAGAGCATAGCTGCACATGAGTTAAACCCTTGCCAGCGTTGACAGAAAACAAATATGTTTTGCTTTCCAAAAAAATTATAATGGTGATTTTGTTCTTGTCTTTTGAAGGGATAGGATTTAATCAACAAAACCATTCAGCTCTTCAGCCAGTTTGAAATGAGCTGGTTAATGACAAAGACCACTGGTATTTGCACAAACCCACCAGCTTCCTTGAATGGATAAAGCCTCTTTGGTTGACTTCTCCCAGGGAGGAATGAGTTTCCTGCTTAGCCCCTTGAAATGGTGGAAGGTGCAAACTCCAGGCTAAAGGCAGCTCTTCTCTGCTTCAGGAGGCTCATCCCACTGGCCTCATACCTGTGATCGTGTCTGGCAGAGCCATGTGCCTGGAACACGCAAACCAGCCCCCACATTCAGGCATCTGGTCATGAGAAGGACAGGGAGGGAGTTTCTGCTGCAGTTCATCATCACCAGGGTCAGCCAGAGCCACACGCTGAGCAGGACAGGCAGAGAGGCTACTACAGGCACCAGCGGGACTCCACATACTCAAAAATGACACAAATAGCACAGCCAAAAGCAACCTTTGGCTCTTCATAACAGTGCAATATCTATGTAGGTGTATATATATATATTCCCAGAGGAAGTCAGGAGAAAGGAGGAGTTTGCCCTGGTTGATGAGGACTGGGTTAGGGACCAATTAAGTGATCTGGATGTTCATAAATCCATGGGTCCTGATGGGATGCACCCACGAGCGCTAAGGGAGATGGTGGAAGTCATTGCTAGGCCACTCTCCATCATCTTTGGTAAGTTGTGGGGAACAGGAGAGGTGCCTGGGGATTGGAGGAAAGCAAATGTCACTCCAATCTTCAAAAAGGGCAAGAAGGAGGACCCAGGTAACTATAGGCTGGTCAACCTCACCTCCATCCCTGGAAAGGTGATGGAACAACTTGTCCTTGGTGCTGTCTTTAGGCATATCAAGGATAAGAGGGTCATTAGGGACAGTCAACATGGCTTCACCNATACTGTGTCCAGTTCTGGGCCCCTCAGTTCAAGAAGGACAGGGAACTGCTTGAGAGAGTCCAGTGCAGAGCCACTAAGATGATGAAGGGAGTGGAACATCTCCTTTATGAGGAAAGGCTGAGGGAGCTGGGTCTCTTTAGCTTGGAGAAAAGGAGACTGAGGGGTGACCTTATTGATGTTTATAAATATGTTAAGGGAGAGTGTCGGGAGGATGGAGCCAGGCTCTTTTCGGTGGCATCCTATGATAGGACAAGGGGCAATGGGTGTAAGCTGGAACATAGGAGGTTCGACCTCAAGATGAGAAAAAACTTCTTCACAGTGAGGGTGACAGAGCACTGGAACAGGCTACCCAGGGAGATTGTGGAGTCTCCTTCTCTGGAGATGTTTAAAGACCGCCTGGACGTGTTCCTGTGCAACTTGGTCTAGGTGATCCTGCTCCGGCAGGGGGATTGGACTAGATGATCTTTCAAGGTCCCTTCCAATCCCTAACATTTTGTGATTCTGTGATATATATAGACACATTTATATACATGCTCAGCTACACACCATACATATGTATGGGTGTATGGATAAGCACATATGATGGTAATCTTGAATTTTCAGCAAAGAAAGAATGCATCATGTGTGTCTGGGCAAAAAGATCACAACTCCTGCAGACAGTTTATCAACTGACATGGGAATTTTACAGACCTCCAGATCCTTACATTTGAATCTTTCAGGTGTTTATGCAGTTTGAGAAGAGTCTAATTTTGACTTACTGATATCAGTGAGAAGGGCTAACTCCCACCATGGTTTCCTCTGAACCCTCATGTGAAGAAACAAAATGTATTCCATTTCCGCAAACACTGGAAGTGGTGTTTTTAATAAAATAAAATGCCTTTAAATAATATACTTCATATAAATTGATTTCTTTGTAGTTCTGCACTGAAACATTAAAAATATCTACTGTCTTCCCATGATCAATAATCCATTTTAAGAGGCTGTTACTTTCATTATAAGCATACAAAAGCAATCCAATCTACTAAAGTCCTGTGTACAGACACCATAAAAGCCAAACTACTTTATACCCAGCAGGCAAAAAAGAGAGGTGGGTAGGCCTGAGATATTGCAGGCATAAGTATTTTGGACAGATTGAAAAATCTCTGGAAATTGAGATCATAATCAAGCCCCTTAGCAGATCATTCAGTAAACCACAGCCTGAATGACCCTGTGGTATGTCCCAGTTGTGGAGTGGGAAGTTGGAAGGGTGTGAAAGGCAGCATATTTGGTTTGCCCAGGGGCCATTCACCTGGCAATATAAACTGGTCACAAAAGTGGAGAATGGTTTTGGAGGTGTGCTGTAAGAATTCACATCTGTTTGCAATGCAGTGTGCTTCAGCTGACAGAATAAAATTAAGATGACACATTCCTCCTCCATCTTCAGCTGGCTGGGCTTTGTTCGTCTTTTTCAACCTCTTTCTGCCCAACTCCTTCATCCCTCATCCCAGCTCTCTAACCTTCTTATTATTCCAGTCTTTAAATCAATTTGTGTTAAACTATTACTGTTATAGATGCTCTTTCTGTCTTTCTGCTGCTCAGTAGGAAGCAGACTTCATGGTGCCACCCTAACTAATGAAGGTTTATTTAAGGACTGCTCAAACCTATTAAAAACAAGTGGCTTGATCCCACAGACCTGGACTCAAGCCTACAACTGTCACCCCAAGTTGATCACTGGGGTGTCCAAAAAAGTGTTGTTGGTAGACCTACCAACACTGTCTCAGATGCATCTTTACATATATTAATTGCATTAAATTATTATTACTGCACCAAGCTGTCTTCTGGCCTCATTACATGTTAAAATTGCAGGAGCTGCTTGAGACTCAGCCTCACACTCCTGACATTTGCAAAATTCTCTCTGTCACCCGCACAGCGTCACCCTGAGTCAGTCACTGCAGGCAGGTTCACACAGCAGCTCATAAGCATAACTGTATTCTTAAAATCCCAGAAAACATTACTGCGACATCTCCCTTTATGGCTTTCCCAGATATTCTTTATATTCTCTGGTTTGTACAAAACACTGTGTCTAGGATGTTAACTCTCACTGCACAGGCTTGATGGGTTATTCCAGCCCAGAGAGGAACACATGGCCTTTCTCTTAAACATAACATATTGATGTTTAAAATTGCTCTGATGACTTGGAAAGCAATGAAAAATTTGGATTAGTGCATTTAATAGAGCTCTGATCTTTGTGTGAGGGCATCCGATGTTTCTGATTACCAGAGGACAGTGTACTGGTCCCTCCAAAACACAAGGTAAAGATTTATAGAAGATGTGCTCTTAACTTCTGTCCAGCCTAGGTCCAGAGATCATTCTTAACAGGTTGGAAATGCTGAGTCAAACTCCTTCAAATTTCATCTTAAACCTGTGGTTTTATAAAGGCTTCTTCTCATTGACAGGTCTGCTTTCACTGTCAGTGATAGGGCAAAACTCCTCAGGTTGCTCTTTCACAAGAACACTATTAGTTTACTCCGCATTGAAGTTCGTTAGGCTTTGGCTTTTTATAAGGTAGCAGCAAGTAATTGCATAGGAATATGTGTGTTCATCATCCCCATCTGTAATTGTAAGAGGGCACAATGAGAGCAGAGATAGCCTATAAACACCTTAAAATAATCTTTGGGCTTTAATAAGAGTGCGTTGTTTGAGTCACATGGTTATCGATGAATCTTTGCATGAAAGCACTGAATATATATTTTATTTTAAACACTTAGCTCCTCTAAATCACAATAACTGATTTTTTTCTTTTTCTTTTTGACAGTTGAAAGACACATCAGATAGCTCTCCTTTTAGAAAAAAGAGGACCTACAGCCCAGAAGGTGGCCAGATAGGACACTACTTCATCTTTTGTCATGGTTTCATAAACAATAAACCTACTGAGATTTAACCAAGAGCTACAGTTTACTCATGTTCCTTATAGACCTCGGGTCAGCAGAACATGGATGAACATCAGACAGTGTCTGCAACTAGCGGCAGCTGGCTGGGCCAGCCCATGGGGCAGCTGTCAGGCACCACAGAGCTGTGCAAGCCCTCATGATCCAGCCAAGAGGGACAAAAGCTATTGGAGGCAGCAGGGGGAGGTGAGGTTTGCTTAAAAAAAAGAAAGAAAACCAAAACAAAAAAACAAACCAACAAACCAAAACAAAAAACCCCCACGAACCTCCAAATCACACCAAGTTCCTGCCTAAGGAGTATGCTGAAAGATAAGAATTAATTATTGAGCTTAGTGATGTTTACCCAGTCTTCCCTTTTGATTCCATTTTTCTACTTTTTTCCTCTTTCTTTCTTTTCATTCCCTTTTCTCTCTTCAATTTTATTTCTTTTCTGCTTTTTCTTATTTCTTCCCTTCCTTTGCTATTTCCAGTCATTCCCTCCTGTGCTTTTCTTCTTCTATCTTTTCCCTTTGCTTAGGGGCACTGTCCCTCTCCTCTACTCCCTCCAGGAGAGGATATGTGGGCACTGCTGTGATTTAGCACCAATTCCTCACCTAGCCTAGAATAAGCAACAACAACAAAAAGGAAGTATATAACAAGTATATTGTTTGAAAAATGTCACAGGTCCTTTACAACCCTGATTCAATCCCTCAAAGAAAAAAACTATGACAATTTTTAATATACATCAAATCACAGCTCAAAGGTACCATTCTAAGTACAATGAGTCAGCCAGTTCTAGAAGTTGTGGGATATGGGAAGCATATTTTGCCAGTTATTCATGGACAACTATGCAAAATTAATCACAACCATTATTTAGTAAGCTCTGTCACATGGACTTTGCTTTTATTCAACCCCTTTTTCTTTACATACCTATTCAAATACTGAAAATAAAGATGTCTATTTACTTAAGCACAATTTTCTGAACTTTTTTTAATGCAGTAGACTCTTGATTTTCTTCCTTAAGTCACATCAAGGACAAGGTATTAAGAGCTAACAAGAGCTATCACAAAAACATTAGTGTATGCTAACCATCCACACTACTATTGCATTTTTAACACCAGGTAGCATTTATACCTCATATTTAATGCACATAGTATAGCTGAGAGTACAATGACTTTTGAATAACAACATTTAGAAGCATGAAATTACAAGTGTACTGACAGGATTTTTTGTTCTTCTTTATAGCCCAGAAGCTTCTGCTCTTTGTCCCCCACATCCTTTGTGTCAGAAGCAGCACAATGTTAATAAATCTCAAAAATATTTTGAGATTCATAGCAAGGGCTGCAACATCCAGGTGAATTTATAAATGTGTTTTATAATTGTTTCTGTGCCAAGCTAGAGCAGAGAAGCACAAGGAAAGGTCTGTTTGCCCTGTTACTGGGCATCAGAAATGGAAGTAGTTCATTCCTCTGCCCAGGATATGATCCCAGATATCCACAGTTATGGCTGGACTTGAAGGGAACCAGGTTCCCTGCTCTTGCCAGAGCAGACCTTCGCAGCACTGCAACCACTCGCAGCCAGCGGAGATGAGGCAACCCTGCATCACCCCCTTCTAGCTCACTTGGTGAGACTAAGATCTTTTTAGGACACTTACTGCAAGTATTTATGAGTATTTATGTAAGGTAGCAGCATGGCTTTAAAATCTGGCAGTGCCTAGACTTCACAGAACTCAAATCTGCTACACAATTAAGATTTAGGGTTAGATTTCTTTTTAACCTCAGAAGGTGTTTTGCTTAGAGCTGTCAGAGTGGTTCCACCATCATTACTAAAACACTAGGGAGTTTCACACCCAACATACAGCAATCTGTTTGGATCTAAAAACTAGCCCATGCTGTAGTAAACAGATTTTTCTCGATTTTGTTTCATATAATTGGGCAGAAATGCTGAGGTGTTGGAGGCTTTGAGGCTTGAATTCTGCCTGGAAGTACAGTGCTGGGCAGGGAGCATGCTGCATGTGTTACACCAGGGTATCAGGACTCCTCAGCTCACCAGACCAATTCTCTCCACCTTTCCCCACCCACTTGGCTATCTGTTGTCCCCAAATTTTCAGAGGGAGTAAATTAACCCAGAGAAGGGATTGAACTTCAGGGATTATTTCATGCAACAAACAGCTTTTGTCTTGTGAATATCAGGTTTAAATCATTGTATGGGTATATCCTCTGGAAATAATACTCAGATTTCCAGAGCTTTAGAGTAGCTATTTGGAAATCCATCAGTACAAATGCTTAGTTACTAGAGACAGAGGTCCTTAGTTAGAGTTTCTTTAACCAAGACCGTTTTCTTATTTCCAGTGGCTTCCTACTCTCATATTCTAAACATAATATTAAATTTTGGGGGAAAAAAAAAAAACTGAATTTTAAAATTATGAATATAAACATTTACCATTGAAAATAATTCACTTCCATTAAAACCCTCTAACACCACACTGTGCTTTATGCATATGCAAGAGAAAATCCGAGGTCAAAAGCGCAGGGCCCCTGCTGATGCTATTGAGCCGCATCCTTTCAGCGGGGCAGAGCCTCCTGATGAGCCCAGCTGCTGCTGCCGCACCTCCCGGGGAGCATCCCTGCACACCCAGGCAGGGCCCTGCCTGCCACAAATCTCCCACCCCAGCAAGGAGCAGGAGGGCTGGAGCGCTGGCCATCCCCAGGCACCGCGTCAAGCTGGCCGCGCTGAGAGCCACACTAAGGCAAAGCAGCACAGGCCCTCAGCACTGCACCCCAAGATGGGGAGCAGTAGGGTGGGAGAAACCCAAGTGATCATGGCTTCAGCATGGTGCTAGCCTTTGAGCGTGTGCTTTTATGTTATTTTTCTGGAGGACTAGGTTATATCTGGTCATTGCAATAATCCACCACCCTGACCACTGAAGCTCCCTGAGCTCACCGATGTCCTGGGCCCAGCAGACCCAGCCCAGCCCTGAAGTTATCATGAGAAAAGCCACTGTGACCCTCTGAACTCCTTCAACTCACCACACACCCCTTGTGTTCAGCAACACACATAAAACCGTTGTCCTGGCAAGACCTTTTCCTTCCATGGGAGAGACATTCGCCCCCCCCGCCTCTTCCCTTCAGCATAAAAGGAAATAATGGAAAAGGGGATTGTGAAGTTACAAATTGAACACCAGCAAATTTAGCTAGGAAAACTCTCACACAGTTCTACTCAGATTTTTCCACTCTGTTGTACAGGTACTATGCCCAACCCTGTGGGGAGTTGATAATACATTTCATACTGTCAGCTTAATTCACCATGCAATCCAGGATTATTGCAGTATGTGTGTACGCATGCACCTGCACATGTGGGCACATACACTTGCTGTAAATCAGAGCTATTATTCTTAAAACAAACAAAAATATTAATGGAGTATTTTTTCAGTTGAAAAAAAAAAAAGTCATATATTTTATATCCTTTATCAATCACAATGTCTAAATTTGGAGCACCAAGATACACATACTCACTGATTTCTCAGCCAGCTCCTGTGTTTTCATTTTGATGGTATTTTTCAACCCTGACACTGAACAGATGAGCAAGTTATGATGTGACATGTTAAAAACCAGTGCAATTACTGATGTGCCCTGTGCAGCTGAGCCACCACAGGGACAGCCTGCAGGCTCCCACAGAGGGGCATGAGATTGCATGTCACTAATGCTGCTGTGCTGGGCTGGCTGTGTGGGGACAGACCTTACTGCATGGGCGGCGTTTGAGTTTTAAATTGCAAAAGAGGAGAAATGTCTTTATTACCAATCTTGTCAAAAGCTGTCCTTAATAATAACAGTAAGTCAAATAAATCAGCATTTGATTTGGTTTCCTATATAAGGGTATGTTGAACCATCAAACAATATAAGTTTCAAGGAGAGTCAGGCAACCATTATTCCCATACCTCAGGTTAGATAGGGGTATTCATATTCTAATACTTGTACTACACATGTATATTTTAAAGTCCTTTTTGAAACACTAGAATCCAGGCTCTAATTGGAACAGCCCAACCCTCAGAGCTGTTACAGCCAACACTCACATAACGCCACAGACTTCAGCAGAGTTGCTCTGCATTTAGATTGATTTAAGAAACTTTGGTTCCCATTTCTCACCT
This sequence comes from Brachypteracias leptosomus, assembly GCA_013401335.1. Classification (NCBI taxonomy): domain Eukaryota; kingdom Metazoa; phylum Chordata; class Aves; order Coraciiformes; family Brachypteraciidae; genus Brachypteracias; species Brachypteracias leptosomus. Next base: position 49,629 of record VYZX01001639.1, on the reverse strand, counting down.
TGTGCTGGATTTCCCTCACTTGCAGCATTAGCATAGGGAGCAGGCAGAGCAGCACTTAGTTACCTGAGCACAAAACAAAGGTGCAAGAGAAAGGACCTGGCCCGAAAGAGGGTGATGCTGAATTTGTTGCTAGATATAGGAAGTTGAAGAATTTTTTCTTTTACCCTGCAGGAGCTCTGAATCTAAATATTGATTAAAAATGCAATTTAGTAAAAACTAGATCAGCTTTTCATCATTATTTTCATCTCCTGAATCCTTGCAATAGCCTTAGTGATTTGGAAAAAATTTCTCCTAGAGACAAAAGAGGAGAGCCACTGGAAAGCCACTGTTGAGTCAGGGCAGCACCCCTTTTGTCACCCCTGGGCAGCAGGTCTATGTCATCCTTCATCCAGTCTTCCCCTGTTTCTGCACCCAGAGGGGCTGCTGCAAAACAATTTATGTATTTACATGGGCATTGCTGTCTGCTTGAGTGCAGATATCTAAGAAGCACCAGGAATAGAAAACATTGCAGAGTTAAAATTTGTTAACAAATAAAAGAAAGCATGACAGCAATGCTCAAACTGATAGGTAAAACCTCCATTTGGAGCAGGCTGGTAGCATGGTGGCTCTGTGCACATCGCAGTCTCCACCATGCTGCTCTCTCTTCAGCTAAGTCCAGGATTTACACGCTACTGTCCTCAAGAAGGACCCAGTGGACAGAGGACTCAACAGCTGCCTGTACCTCTCCTGTCATGTGCTGCCCACCAGGGCCAGCTTGGACCTGCCTGTGGCAGGAGGGATGCTGCAGCCTGGCCACCCCTCTGCCACCAGGGCAAGCCACAGCTGCCCCTGCCTTCACCAACTGAGTTACTTCCAGTGATAAGGCTCTATTCTGCAGGCCTGGAATTTCATGTGAGCATCTATGAACTACAGAATAACTCTACTAACCAAATTGTATGGCTGAGACCCTCTTTCCCCACCAGGAAAGAAACAATTTTGACCCCTGCTTGTTCTCTAGCAGTCTTTCCCTACAGGTGAGTGATCCACAGCGCTCCACTACAATTAACTGCAGCCCTTGGCTTTTGGTAGCAGTTTGTTTTCAATTACCTCCTCCTGACAAATCTGAACAATTACCACCATTTTTTCCCCACCTCTTCCTGATACCAAGTGTATATCAGAGTGTTCACAACACAACAACTGTTGACCCTGCAAAACTCCAAAGAAAGCATTAGTTGCACCTGTCAAAGACAGGGGTAGCCCAAACCCTGGGTTCCTTTGCCTGGCATGGATCTACAGGCACTGATGGGGATTTCTGCCCAATGAGGAGTGCAGGTCTGAGCACTGCAGGGCCACTCTGGTGCCAGTTCTGCTGGGTCCACGGGAAACTCTCACCTACCAACGAAATCACTGCCCTCCTACCTGCGGCTGCAGTGCCAGCAGTGGAGCAGCAGTAGCTTCTGAGCCCTGCAAGATACCGGCTGCTCCCAAAGCAGTGGGTGCCCACAGGGGCTCAGGGACATGCTGCCCTCCCTCCCCAGAGCATCTCCCTCCACCTTAATGCTGACGTGGAATGGGGACCAGGCTTAAGCTCAACCTAACAGCAACTCTTACACGGTAGGGAAATAAAGAAAGGAAGCTGCAACATGCTGTGGATTCTAATTGCATTTGCTCTGCAGGCTCTGAAATGTCAGTCAAACAAATACACCATTACCTTTACTGCTCTCCAGTTGCCATTTACTATTTTACTGGGATACTGTCCAGAAAAAGGATACTACCTAGAAAGGAGAATTACACCAGCACTGGAAACCAGTAATATTTCTGAACAACCCCATAGGACCACTGTCTATTCCTACATTGTGGAAAGACAAGAAAAGCCAGAGCAAGACAATTTATGTTTGTGGTAGCAATTGCAGCAGCAGTGGATATGGAGTCAGCCCAGGACCCAGCAGGCATATCTGAGCTGGTGTATGCTCTGGAGCTGTGACAATTTACACCAGAGAAGAGTACGATTCAGTGAGTAAAGGGAAAAAAAAAACATCCTAAACTGAGATCTCTTATTAGTCTGAGTTTTGTAACGCAACTTCACCAGAGTTCACAAGGACAGAGGCAAGCAATATGAAGAGGCAGACCATGCCCACTCCCCATCTTTATCAACCCACAGAGCCAGTAATTTCCAGGAGACAGAGATGCCATGGGGCAGACAGGGGTTCACTGAAGTGACAAAGCCCTTTTCCTTGGGAACAGCCACACTAAAACCATCACTTTTCCCTGGCAATGTCTCTTGCCCTCTGGAGAGCTTGCTTCCTGCTATAGGCAGCAACTTAATTACCTCCCTGCTAGAGACTCATAGTGAGTTTCTGCATTACTTAATATACAGAATCATTCTGAATCATCCCATTTTATCACTATTTTACTCTCCCTCCCAGCCAAAAAAGCATAACAAAGAGCACACAGCCCATTTCTGCCCACTGTAATTCCCCTCCTGCTCCCCATAAGGAAATACAGATTTACCTGGACCACATCTCAGAAAAGCTGCCTGTCTGTCCTTCCCTCCCTTTAGATAGGAGGGATAGTCCCAGAGGGCAGTTTCAGACCTACTTATAGATTCAGCCTCTGTGAGCAGGGGGAGCAGGGGCTGTGCCTAGCACAGGTGAGGAGGGAACCATATATTGCCGAAAGAGGCAGCTCCCACCTCTTGGAAATCAGCTTAGCCAGGAAAACATGTGCCCTTCGCACCAGCACCTGGTCCTCTCTGTTTCCAGAAGGCTCAGCAATCATTTAATTTCTGACACTTTTTGATTTTCATCATCTCGTCTCCAGCACTGAAAGCACAGTTCAAGATCTCATGTTGGGGCACCATGTCCCTGGCACTGGAGTAGTATTAACAAGGTGACACAGTGCCTGGCAAGAAGGGGACAGGGGCACCACCAGCAGTGCTGTGGCTGCTGCCTGGCACAGGGTCGGCTATTCCGCTCAAAGCCGGAGCCTGAGGTGCTGCATTCACTGCATCACAGGGATTTACACCATGAGCATTTGGTCTCTTACTCCTTGCATACTTTGTTGGCTCTAGATAAAGCTCCTGCAGACATACAAGCTGGATGAATATTGTTTTAATTGTAAAACAAATGCCATGTTCTATCATGTTCTATCGCTCCTTTCTCCCCCCCCCCCAATGGGATTTCTTAAATTCATGTGGGTTCTGTATTTTTATAAACCACATTGGCTGGAGTAAGATGTATTTGAATCATCATTTAGAGAAGTGAAGATTTAATTTCATGGTGGAATTAAGGTTGTCATTTCCTTTTAATTTACACTACACCAAGGGTTAATAAGGTTACTATAACCTTAATCTTTGATAGTTCAACAATAGAATACTCCAGGATTACTGCAAAAGCTGGATTTTAACTCTTTTAATCCCATTATTGTTGATAACCTTATCAACGCTGTGCCCCACCATAGAGGTGGAGCAGGGGAATCTCAGAGTCTACAATTCCTTTCCGTGGATCAACACTCCTAGTTTGAGCAGAAGAGCCAGCAACAGTTGCTTGGTTGATGCCTGCAGTGGGGTTCACAGTTTGCAGTTCAGCTGCAATGCTGCTTTTAAACTCCTTGTCAGAGATCTTTGCCAAAAAAACATTGGTCCAGTGGCATATGTTGACAGAGCAATGCAAGGTTGCTCTAATTCCCTTACTTTGTTTTTCCCTCCTCCCATGTGACAACTACTCCAAAAATCAGACTGCCAGTCTGGCAAGTTGAGATCCAGAAACTTACTGCTAATTACCATGTTTACAATTCCCAACCTGTCTGTTGGTGCCAACAATCAAACTGCACCTTCTTGAGTGCACCAAAAGACACTTGCTGGCAGTAGCTTCCTAAGGTTCTGGGCTGGCTACATTAATTACTGTTAACTTAATTTTTGTGTATTGAGAAGAAGCTTTAATTAGCAATTGCATGGATTAAAATGATACTTTTATGAGTTTCAAGGAGTAGCAGTTTGACTTATAGACTGCTCACCAACCTATATGTCTTTTATTTGGAAACAAAAGCGGTATTAAATTTATATGTGTCTAACAAATAAAACAGGCAGAGGTTTAATAAAAATCACACCAGGAAGTGAAAAGTTATGCCTTCCCTTTGAAATACAACAAGCAGCTCTAAAAAGGTAGGTTGGATATTTTTTAGAACTTCTCAGTAAACATTTGACTGGACAGAATAAACCACATTCTCACAGTATATCACTGAATCAAAGTATTTAACTTTTTTTTTAAAAGGCATGTATTCTATGAACTCAGTGAAAGAGAGCTCAAACTCAAATAACTGCAGGACAAAGCCTGAGTAAAGAGGATCCCATTTGTGCCCTGCAGGTCCTAGGCCGAGACTCAGGCAAAACTGACTCAGTTGGGATCCGCTTTAACAAAGCATATGCTTCAGTCCTGCTGGAATCAGCAGAGTGTAGTGTGCCTAGAGAGCAGCACATCTCAGCAGCCAGGCTGGGCTGGGAGAGCTTGGGGACCCATATGGGCAGCCTAGGACCCAGCAGGCGCACACGGCTGTGCATTACAGGGAATGTGCTACCTACTGAAAGCCTGTGTCCCTGGGGCTGTGCCTGCAGAGCCCACCCACTGCCCACAGTTATTCCCCCGCAGCAATTCCTTTCTGATCTGAATTTTCCATGGCAATGGCATTCACGGTCTTCATGATGCCATCCTTAAAAAGTTGAACAAGATTTCACAAGGACTGCACTACACCACCTTTCTGAAAATGATTTTTCCTGATCTCCAGCTGGTGTGGAAGTACAGGACAAAGCGCAGAGCTATCCCAAGCTCTGTCTCCAAGGTGGCTCGGCACTCATGGGGCAGATGGGCTGCCAGGAACAGCACAAGGCTGCCCTCAGTCAGTGCTGCTGGACACACTGGTGGAGTGCGGATGGCAGCACAGCCACTGCCTGCCAGACATCCCTGTCTGGGCTGAGGCTGCAATCCATCTCCTCTTTTAGGAGTAGTTTGGTTTGTCACAATCATCTGAAAATCAACATTTTTAAAAGGAACCCTGAAGTCAGATTGTAGAGCAGGGCCATGTCCATGATAACACTGGTCCTACCCGGCTCCCAAAATTCAGCCCACTTTAAAGCCATAAGGGTAAATTTAGGGGTCTAATTTTAAGTACCTTCCTCTTAAAATTTGGTCTAACTGTGCAGTAACAGGCTACAATGAGGCTGTCTTTTCTGCCCTGTAGCAGATTCTCCATCTCACAGAGTCCCAAGAGACCACCTGATTCCCTTGCTCTCCTGGCAGTGTGTCTCAGGCTGCCAGTCACTGTCAGGCTCCTGCTCTTACACCATGGTCCTACTCTGTGGGGCTGCAGTAGGCTGCTAAGGAAAATATAACCCAGGGCAAAACGCATGCATACAAAAATTAGTGTGGGATAGGGGAAGTGGAGCCAAAGCAGGGAGTAAGCCAAAGAGACAGACGTTAAAATCAACGGGTGTTTTGACTTACAAGGGAAGAAAGGAAATAAAAAGGAATCAGTGCTCCCAGAGGAGGCAGTCTGGATCTACTCTGGTCCTAAAGCAAGAGAGTGGAAACAAGCATTTAAGAGCAGTTCATTTATACATGCCAAATGAGGCAATAAACCTACATTTCAGAGAATGGTCTAAAAGGAGTTAGACTGGCACTTTAGAGGAAAGAGGTATTCAAGGCTGCAAAGGCAAACAGCAGCACGCAGGGACACATGGTCACAGCTCACGTGGCCCACACTATTGATGTGTTTTCCCTCCCCAACCCAGCCTGCTCAGCTTGATTACTTACTTATTGTATAACTTACAGACATAGTCTAAGGAGATTCAGACAATTTCCACTCAATTTATAATTTAGCAAGCAGAGAAGCTTGATTCTTCTAATTTACATAAAACATACATAAAACTGAAAACAAAATAGCTTAAGAGCATATGGGCAAAGTACACAAGAGCCACAGAGAAAAAGAAGGAGTAAAAAAGGACATGTAGCCAAAGCACTGTCTGGATTGTGCTTTGCTAAGGGGGCTTAAGTGTCTTATTTATGCTAAACATCTCATAGACAAGCAAGTTTTCATTGTCACGGGAATGTGTTGGCACTGCACCTCAGCTTCGTCACTGGACTATCAGCCACACAGACCTACCTAACCAATGATGTAATGCTGGATGGGGCTTTTTGACTGCATCTTTTTTTTTTCCCCTAGGTAGAAAAGAAATATTGTTAAAAACCTTCTGCAGTTACATGCAAGGCATTAGTGTACATCAAGCTAGTACTGCATTCCTCACATTCTCTCTTGGACATTTCCTTTTCTCAGGAAGAAAGGCAGGGAGCTCTCACCCCTTGGGTGATCTCAGGTCAGCATGCCACTTCCCAGGGAGCAGCAATGGGGCTGCACTCTTGCCCCTTGATCTTGTCATCTTGACCATTTCTCCTGCATTCCTCCTCCGTGACTGTAGGGTCCTGGCAGAGACATCAAAGGTATTCTCTGAGAGAAGACACCACTCGCCAAGTGCCAAAGCTGAAATTCCTCCCTGTGGTGTGGTAGGCTCCAAGTCATGCCTCTCTTCCCCATTTGCCCAGAGGAGTCATCCTGAGTACTAACAGTAGACTCCATGGAGGCTGGTGGAGCTGAGGCTGGCTCACCAAATTCTGTTTGAATTCAGTCATTTCCAGTGAGCAATACATAAATAGATGCTGCCTCATTATTGCTGTATGTTGTGCAAAGGGTTTAACCAGGAATAAAGCTTGCCTGCTTTCCTTTTATGGATGAAAAGTGGGATCCCAGAGCCTTTATGCAAGATCTCTGCACTTGTCAATCAAATGACAGGGCGATGAAGAGTTTGTGCTCTCCTAAGAGAGGTCCTTGTTAAATGGCAGCCAAATGTCCATGGGAAATGTCCATGGGAATGAAATGCAGCTCTGCATGTATACACACGTGTGTGTGGGCACACTTACATATGAGCACATCAAAACCAAACGAAAATAGAATACTAATGGTTTCAGCCTAATTTTTCTATTCCTTTTCAAATCCCAAGACAAGGCTGTAATCTGGGCTACTCTGATACAAATCTCATTTGACGTTATTATAAATCACTGATTTCCACTAATGGAAGAATTAGCTTTTGATTTGAAAAACAAACCTTAGTGGCTGGCCCAAGGCCCAAGGCTCTCAGCCCTTCAATTTGGATGCTGCAGCGCATTGATATTTGCCAGCTAAATTTGATCATGCGTTCTACTGAAGGCAAGTTATCGATATTTCAGAAAGCCATTCCTCACACTTCTGAGCAGCAAACGGCCCATCACTAAGAAGGCCAAACCCTTGTCAGCATGAGCTGACTTCTATGAAATACTGACCCTGATGCTAGCTCCAGAGTTAATCTCAGAAGAGCGATTTTATTAGAGAAAGTAGAGCTACTATCCTGAGCCTCTTTACAGGGCACATATTTAAGTTCTGCATCCAAGAAATGTGCAATACTTTAAATAAAGCGGCATTTGGTAAAAATTAAAACATAAAAACTCCAGCTAAGTATTTTGTTGGAGGATTTATTTATTTGGTTTGCTTTCCTTGGATTTTGCATTACGCCCATTCAGTCTCCTTTCCCTTGTTTTTCCTCCCTTTGCACCAGGGAGGCTGGAGCAGAGTGAGCAGCACTGACTCACTGCAGCTCAAGCAAATTAAAATTAAATGTGTCTATTTTCATCTCTATTTGAGGGTCCTGCATTCTCTCCTGGTAAGAATTTACTTATACAGAGATGGTGAGCACCTAAACAAGGAGAGCAAAAGGGAGCGGTTTTGTTTCTTGCTTCCTAGAGCAGGACTTGCAGATCCTGTTTTCACCGAGGGGCTCTATGAATAGCTGAAAGCAAACTGGTTTATGTCATCACATGTACAAGGGCCACATGATGTCATAACATAACAAAGGACAATATGACATGAACAGTCAAAAAGAAAGGGGCTGTACCAAAACCTTGAAAGTAATTATGTTATTGTGCTCTTCATAATTCAGACTCCTGGAAAACATGCAGGGAAATAGATCTCTTTCTTAAAAAACAAAAAATAACCACCTCTTAAACAGATCTGAGAAAATTTCCACTGCCCTTCTCTATAGTTCAAGACATGCCAAAAAAATTGGGTAATTAAATGATCCTGACATTTCTAAAATAAAGCATGTTGAGAAAGAAAAACTATTCCGTCCTTTCAAATGTTTTGCATCTATCATAATCAGGAAGGGGGACAGCCAGGCGGTGGAGGAAAGAAAATAGGGAAGCTAGAAACTATTTTTTTTCCTGCAGTGGTTGTTTTTAACAACCAGTTCATCAAGACTGCATTAACTGTTGCTCCAGTAAAACAGCAGGCATTGAACTGTACAATTTCAGATTTCAGAAGATTGGTTTTGGCAATTTGATGAAGAGGTGATACTGTTCTATGTTTTCTTGGAGTAACCAGGTAAGTTATCTCCTGAAGAATGACTGTTAAAGGATGAGTTTCCAGACGGTGTGATGCATTAGTGCATCAAGCCTCCCTGCTCTTATTATTTTCCACCTAACTTAAAAAAATAAAATAAATCCTTTATAATGCAGTAATTGCAGTGATGCCTTTTTATCTGAATTTTCTATCAACTACTTGTTCGAAGAATGTGAATACTTGCAAAGCCATTGCTATCAGATAATCTAAAAGAAGTCATATGAAATCTACATTATTTATGTAAATGCCTCTGTAAGATGCAGTGAAATGTTTCTGTTCTTGGTAACAGGCTGCATGATCAAATGCTGTACAGCTCTGGTTCAGAATGTCCCTCTTTCTCCAATTAGAGAAGACCAATCCCATGGTGATCATTTTGTCATTGATTCTCAGTGATTTAAAAGATAGTCTTGACCTGTGAACATTAATAACATTTGTGATACTGTCTTGATTTAGTAAGAGAACTGCTAATATTTCAAACAAGGTTATGAATCAGCAATGCTTAATATTAAAGTCAGCTATATTTTTCCAACAGTTCATTCCTAATGTAATCATGTGAAAGGGATGTGCGTTACATACAACTCGGATGAATTGATACTGAACAATACTGTGGTGACAATTGACCTTGAAACAGATAAAAGATTAACTTTTACTTAATCTGAAATACTCTGAGAGAGTATCTTGGAAAGTTTAAGTAGCCTCTAATGGCCTACCTCTTTCTTTCCCATGATATAAAGTATTGGGGAGTTATCAAAGCCATTTCAGCTCCATGGAGGTGTATTGCAGAAGTCAGAAGCAAGAAGGCCTCCCCAGGTGGCTCTCCAGCCCTCCTAGGATGACTGCTGCCTGTGGCAGCTTGGCCAAGCTGATTTTATATCTCCTAGGCAAGGGCTTTCCTGCTCCTTTAAATCACCCCTGCTGGCAAGAGACATATTGGGTACACCGAAAGGAAATGTGTTTTGATAGCCACACTGCATTTTCTCCCTACATAGCTCTATTTGCACACACCAGGCTACATCGCTTTCATGCAGACAGAAGAAATTCTGGCCCACTCAAATCAATGGAAAATTCCCACTGGTTTCTGTAGGAAAATGATTTCAGAATCAGAATACTCATTTCATTTATCTATACAGGCATTATTATGTAATTTTGGCTAGGTATGCATATTCATATATATATATATATATATATTTATAAAAAACTCCTTTCAGCTCCTTCAAGGCTCTTATTTTTCCCATCAATCAACCCCTCTAGTTTCTGGAACATTTCACCTAATTTTCTGTTGGATGCTTAACTAGATACTGGTTTTCCAGAAAGCAAACTATCAATTGTGTGAAGTGTACCAGCCCTGGTTTCCACCCTTCTGGGTTATTCTCCCAGTGCCACGCTGTGATACCTCCTCACCTGCCATCCCTGGTGCCTCTCCTCTCATATACCCTCCAGCTCTGCAATGCTGCAGTGCATCTACCCTCTACCATCACCTCCAGGCCTCTTCTCTTTACCTTCTTTAGGACCCTCTCTGTCCTTCAATGTCAGACTCTTTCCATCCCCTATATGAATTCTGGTTTGGGTTTTCACTTTTAGACTTATTTTTGGCCTGTCGTTTAAATTTTTTTTGAGTCATTGTTATTATCAAGCCAACATTTATAAATAGCTCTATGCATTGCAGGTATGTAATAATCAAGTCCTTTGATTTTTGAGCAATTTGGTTACTAAATGATAGCAATAAAAAGCATGTAAGCATAATGGGCATTAGCCCAAGAAATGTTTCCACCATGAAAGCTTTCAGGAGGCAGATCTGAATCTGGCAAAAATTTATGATTATTAATAATTAGTGTTATGATTTATCTTTACAACACTAGATGGTGAGATGTCATAGCAATGAAGGGCAATAACTGGAGGGTGCTTTTCAGAAAAATAGTAAGCTTCTAAAAGGAAGAGAAGAAAAAGCCTTTTGTGTATCCAAAGATACTATTTATTAGAAAAAAAATGCATTAAAATCCACTTTTATACATTACTTCTAGTGTGATGTAAATATACAGAGAAAAAGGCTGGTTAGCTTACTCTTACAGCTGCAAAGTATGTGTGTAGCAGTCAGGATGTATAGGTATTATTGTCTTCTGTTTCCTTATGAAAACCCTATGAACACCAGAAGCCACCTGAACTAACACAAAAGGCAATAATAACCTGTTATGGGAAGAAATCTTACACTCTCCTCAAAATCAGATGTAGTCTTAAAAGTGGAAAGCAAGCAGAACTGATTCCAAGGAAAGGTATCTGCATAACTGTACATATCTACATACAACAGCATATGCATTTATTTTAGGCAAATTTGCAGGCAGCAAGAGAAATCACACCACCGGTCATAAATAAAGCACGGCCCCTGTTGAGATGAGTGGGAGTTGTACCTCTGTCAGGTCTAAGAGAGTGGGGCTTTCCATATCATCCTGTAGCCTCCCTCCAGAGAGATGTGCATATATGTGTTATATATATATATATTCATTCCAATCAGAGATATAAGGGCTGTAGGCTTAAATATTTCTGGAAAGAGCACCTGAAATCAAATGGCAGTCCTCATCATTTAATTTAGGGTATTGCTAAGCAGAGTGGTGTTTCCTGTTGCAGGCTGACCCAGGCAGGGCTGTTCCCCTGCCTGCACAAAGCAGTAAAAGCCAAAGCCACTATTCCTTCTCCCACTCCCACCATGGGGCATGATGTGCCCATAGTGCTCAGGGGCACAGCCCTTTTGGCAGTCCCCCGCTCAGGGAAGGTCCAAGCAGTTCCCATCTCTCCAGCATGGAGCAGGACAGGGAGCAGCCAGCAACATGGGTGGCTGTGCAGGGGGCCCTGCAGCACCCTGTTCTGCTCCAGGGTGGCTGCCAGCCCAGTGCCTGCTCCTCCATCAATCAGCTACACTGCTACAGGGGCCCCCAGAATGACAAAGACTTACCTATGGGAGCGGCCTTCAAGGCTACTCCAGCAGATAAAATTACTCAGAGATACAAATCTTCATAGAATTATGGCCTTTAAAGAAAGGCTAAGTTCAAGTAATTATTTTGGGGCTGAATCTTTATTTAATTTTCTACCAGGATGCAGATTATAAAAACAATTTTAGAACAGAAATTTAGTGTTCTAAATTAATTAAATATGCACTCAACAAAATAGCTGTTAACACACAGTTGGTGCTGCCACAATCCTCATTCTAAATTGTTGTCTTAGGAAATACTTGTTCTAGTACAATTAAAACCCCTTATTTATAAAGTAATTTCTTATTAAGTTTCACTATAGCTTTTAAGTATAATTTTTGCTGTTAATAAAATATCATTAGACTATTAGAGGCAGGGGGATTTTAGACTCACTTTTTAGCACACAGGATTTGCAATTTCTTAAGAAAAAAAAATAGGAAGTGTAGTGTTGTAAAAATCCCTTTCACTGGGGATCTAATTTTTCTCACAGTTGAAATCAACTGGGGCTTTGCTATTGCACTGAATGGTAGAATTTGGCCAAAAATATTTGGATTTAACATAGGCAACCTTGCTCCCCTGAGCAGTCCTGTGGAAGCTACATGCATTTCCAGGATCAGGTCCGCAGCATAAATAATCTCTTCTCAGAGATCTGTTGCTCAGAAACGTCTGGTTCTGTCCTTCAATATACATACAAGACAGACCCCAGGAACTGCTAATGAACAGGAAGAGCTGCTCTGAGATCATGCTATTGGGAAACATAATTCTAGGAGTCCTTATGCTATTGAGCCTTTACATAAGATTTTATAATTATTTTGGTGAACTTATCCAGTATTTCTCTGATTGGACCTTACAGTTTCACTCTTTTAACTTATACATCATAGCAACTTCCAAAAGATTTTAGAGAAAAGAAATCTACAATCATCAAAATGTTAATTTTGACAATGACAAAGAGTACATACATTAAAAATGCATCAGCCCTGTCATTAAGGTATTATTCAGCAAAACCATCTCATCATGCTAAACAGAAAGCAACCAGAAGAAACCAGGTGTAAAGAAACATTTTGCTAAGCTTGTATTTATGGGTACCAGTCCAATCCATACTGCACAAGATACTCAATCAAGCAAAGAGCAAACAAAACCACATTCTTTATGTGATGAAATGGGAACTCCTGATAATACTCTAAGTCATGACTCAAGGGAAAATGTCAACTAAAAACTCAGATCAGAGGAAGGTTTGTAATACAAACCTGGATGTTTAAAATAGTGTTTCCATCGCTGTTCCTGCAGCACTTGTGAATGTGGCTGTATTACGGTGCTGAACTGACTATGATGTAGCAGCTGATTCTGTCTTTTTAAAGCATAATTTAACATTATTTCTGAGGCTGTTGAACATATTAAACTAGAAGAAAAAAAATCTGCTTTCAAGTGCTATTAGAGAAACATGACGATCAGAGTACTAGCATCAAAGATGTGTCTAAATAATAACAGATCCACACATCTTTAACAACAAGCGCTCCACTTGCTACTGAAGGCAAACAAGTAAAATTCTTTTGGCAGTTGAAAATAATTAAGCAGACCATAGATGACCTTTCAATCGCTAAGCAAGAGACAGAGAGAAAGACATTCTCCAGCATCCCACCTCACACTCACAACGATCACCCCAAGTCTGGCTCATCCATGTTAAAAATCATTCTTAGCTTCATCATAGCTGAGCTTGGGGAAGGATCCATTCAAAAGGCTATCACATCACAGTACTCTTGGTCTTGCTTTAAAATGGCTTCTGATTTAATTCACTCAAGGCTTTGAAACCTGGTCTCACAATTGCAACTGCATGACAACAAGACCTGGGATCATCTGGGTGTGTGGAGAGGTCTCAAATAAGGAAACATAGGGATGATCACACCCTACTTCTTGTCTCTGCCAGTCTTAGGGACAGAGGAGCTGGTGAAAAAAGACTGGAAGTATGAATGCTATGACTGGATTTTCCTAAGCTAACCAGGCTTTTAACCAAAGCCCATCATGCCCTACTGCTGAGATTGGAGAGAGGAATGAATTCACCTCTTCTGTGTAAAGAGATGGGACACGGCTTGGCCAGTAATGGAAACCAACACTCCTTTGGTTCTGTCTCCCACCTGCCCAGCTGCAAATAGCATTAGGGAGCCCTGAGCTTTTGGGGGTGGAGTGTCAACGGAGCCACCCCTGAACTCTAGAGAGGGAAACAACCCCTTGGCCCTTGCTCTGAACATGGCTCTTGACGACCTGCTGAGCTGGGGCTGCCGAACAGGTGGGTTCTTAATCCTGCCCTCACCACATTGATACTGTGGGATGAAGATAAAGGGGCAAGGGGTGCATCACCCTCTCAAAGAAATCGGCCACAACCTGGTGCCCAGTAGCAGGCCCGCCGGGCGGCCAGATCCCTCCGCAGCCAGGGAACAGCGACTTCCCGGGTGGGGGGGTGGGAGGAGGGGGGGCAGCCAAGACCTTGCGGGGTGCCCCTTGTCCGTCTCTCACGGGTGCTTGGCACCTTTCCGCCCGCGGGCAGCCCCCTACCCCCGCACCACCTGGCCGCTGTGGGCGCGGGGGCCGCGGAGGGGGTGGCATCCCGGGCTCTGCCGGCGAGTGCGGGCGGAGCCGGAACCGCCTCGGCCCTACTGGGCAATCGGTGTCCCGGGGGTGGGCGTCCCCGCGGCAGGCGGGGCCGGCCACTCCGGTTCCCCCACCCCTGCCCCGCGCTCCCCGACAGAGAGATGCAAGGGGCCGCAGGCTGGGGGCTGCCGGCCGTGTGCCGGGGCTTCCCCGACGAGGGGAGCTCCTTCCCCCCGATCCCGGCGCAGCCTGCCGAGCGCTGCCCGCAGAGGCGCACCTCGCAGCGGCCCCGGCTCCCGTGGTCAGCCCCTGTCCGCAGTCCCCGGCGTGGTCCAGCGCGGCTTGACAAGCCTTTCCCTGCCCCCCCAGCCCTGTGCTTGCTCCCACGCACAGGCACACACATACACGCGGGCACCCCACCTCCGCATAGGACAGGGCGTCCGAGCTCCCCCCCGCCCGGGCAGAGACACAGACAGAATGAAACACCGCAAAGCGTAGGAAAAGATGGAAAAGGTGCTACCTTGGCAACTAGAGGAGGTTAGGAGCCAGCTGGTGGGCTTGGGGCGGTCGCGCTGCCTGACTGCCTGCCCGCCGCCGGTACTCTCCTCGACTACGCGTATTCTTAAGCAATAACAACGTAATCCGTATTATCCACCCAAGAATACCCGTCACCGAAGAGAGTCAGAAAGCTGCTGCTGCTGCTGCTGCTGCTGCTGCTGCTGCTGCTGCTGCTGCTGCTGCTGCTGCTGCTGCTGCTGCTGCTGCTGCTGCTGCTGCTGCTGCTGGTGGAAGTGCTGCACCGGGACAATAAATCCATAACTATAACTCCCCTCTAGAAGAAGGAGAATCCACAGGCGTTGCCAAGTGATCTCGTCCCATATCCAATGGACGCTGAATCTTCCCATCCTGCAGAGGCAAACGAGAGGAGCAGGCGTTTAATACACGCGCCTACAGTCCCTCTGTTCTCCTGCTGCCTTACTGGAGTGGGCAAGGTCTTGCAGGTGAGGTGAAAGGAAATAAATCAAAGTAAGGTTGAGTTTACCTGGTGATTGCCTGATTTCTTCCTCTGTGCTTCTCTGGCATCCTACTCTCTAGCCGTATGCTGCATCAATTCTCTCTGGGAGCTTGCAAGAGATGTCACATGCAGCAACAGATTCCTGTAAAAGATGCACGGTTAAGCACACAAATATTACAAATCTGTTTGCATAGGTGGGCTTGGGAGAGGTCCGATAAAGGAGTAGCCACGCCTGAGAGACTTTTCATCTGGACTTGGGAAATGTATTTTACAAGTCCTGGCTCACACTGACTCGACGTGCTATCGAGAAGAGGGAGGGCGGAAGGGAAAGCAGTGAACAGAAATAAAATCAAAGAAAGAAACAGCAAAGGCTCCGAGCTCGGTAGAGACACTCGTCTGCCATAAAAATCTAAGGTGAAAAAGGCTTCAAAGTACAAATTCAGCGCACTTCACTCCCCGCGTGTGCCCAAAAGGCAGAGACCACTGGCTGCGAGGCGCCGAGCCGGGCAAGCGGCTCCGCGGCGGCGGGCGGGGGAACGGCAGCGGCAAGCGCACCTCCGCATCGACACCTGCCGCCTCCCCGCACATGTCTGCAAAAGGCGAACCGGGAAAAAAAAAACCAACACAAACCCATATTAAAGAAAAAAAAAAAAGTTATTTCCAAATGGCGCCTGCGGCTCTGCCTGTCACCCGGTGCAGTTCCCTTAAAAGCAGCTCTCGTACTTGGGGGATGCGGGAGGGGGAAGCTTTGTCTGATATCTGCCGCGGTGATAATAAACGTTTATTGTTCGTCAACTAAATAGAAAGGATCTCTGCAACGTCATGGCATAGCACACTTCGTCTGGCGATCAGGAACTTCTCCGGGTTATTTCATCCCGGCTCCTGATGCTAAAGACAGCTTCAGTGTGAGTGTCGGGGAGCGAGGAATTAAACTAGCCATGCACGGTCAAAACCTGCACATAGCAGGGGTACTCCGCACTTCTTCAGCCATGAGTAATTATACAGAAAGCAGAGCTCTCGTTATTCTCAGCACCCGGTAACTGACCAGCTTGTTGATTAGATTCCAACTGAAATGAATACAAGATGCTTGATTTTTCTACAGATTCCTGCCTTCGTATGAGCCCTTGACTTCCTTAACATATTACTACTTTGCTTCCCAGGTAAACATACGTGAATGTAGCATTTGTTTTGTAACACAGACTCTTGTCTCAATTTGAAAGAAAAGAAAAAAAGCAAAAAGAGAAAGAAAAAAATACGTTGACAGCCATATTACCTCAATTTTGGGAAAAAAAGCATCCAACTCACTCACCTCTATTTTTATGTCATTTTAGGTGTAATTTCCTATATTCCTCTAACACAGCAAGCTTTCCAGTTGCATTTTAAATGGCAGAGAGAAAGTAAATAACAAACACTGTAATTTTTCCCCGCTGTGAAATTGAAGGCTGTAACCCCATTAACCGGCGCTGGAACTCAAATAACTGATGCAGTGGGTTTCCTTCAACTTGAACAAAAGCCGTTTGGAAAAGTAAAAGGCACCGAGTCGTGGCGAAAACACTCTATACAGTGATACACCTAGACCGATATTCTCCGAAATTTGGAGGCACTCCACAAATGCATCGAGAATTAGGCAGAAATCCAAACTTTGGGGCTTTATTTAAATACTAAAGAACGCGATTCTCGGCGAAAAGACGGCCCGCGCGGCGCCAGCCTTATCCTCGCTATGTCCATCTGACGCTGCTCTTTCCCTCCCTCAACAGCATCCCCCCACTCCCCCGCGAATACGGCTCCTTCCGAAACTTCCCCTGCCAGGCTCCGCCGCTGCGGTCTCCCCGCACCGGCCCGGCCGGGCCCGCCACACCCTTCAGCACCCGCTGCGCCGGACAGCGCCGAGCACCGGCTCCACGACCGATCACCCGCGCCCGCTCCCGCCGGCGGGTCCCTGCCCGCGGCGGTACCGGCCCCCCCGGGCACGCTGAGCGCCAAGGACCGAGCCCCCGGCGAGCTGTCCGCCTCGCACCTTCTCCGCCGCATGCGAGAGATGCCCGTGGCAGCGAACCTCGCCGTTAAATACCTTTGTTCACCGTCTCCGGAAAGCCATGTTTATCGGCACTACCGCCCTGCTACCCCGCCGAAAGCGTCCGAGTGCCGGAGCCTCAGCCCGGCGGGGCCGGAGAAGGGCCCCGGGGGGGTCACCCCCACTGCTTCTGCCGTGCCCGGGGAGGGAGGGGGGGGAGACAGAAAGGAGGGGAACGGATAGAGGGAATTAAACAATTAAGCTAATATTAGGAGCGGAACTCTGAGCAGAGCTCGGGTTTGCCACGAAAATCAAATTTCAGAGGGGGGAAATATGGATCCCATCCGCCAACAGAGGGGCGCGATGTCTTTCCGCGCGAGAAATTGTTCTAAATTAGAGGGCTCGCTGGTGAAAGGGGGAGGGGGTGAGAGGGGAAAAAAAAGAGGGGAGGGGGGCAGAAAGAAGGAAGAAAGAAAACATTCATGCCTCCTCCAAGGCTCTTTTTAAAATTGCGGAGAGCTCGCTCGTTTCACCACCTATCCGAGTAACCACCAGAAATCCACCTCTATTGAAACGCTTACCCTTTAAATCCAGGTTTCGAGCAGAACTCCAACTGTGTGTAAAACCAGGGAGTCATCTGATGTGTGCTGGGGAATGGGCTCTGGGCAGCAGAAAGCAGCTTTCTCTCCTGGTGCCGGATTACCATGTTAACAAACCCCGGGAAGGGACCCCGGCGCCTCTGGCTGGCCATGTCTCGGTGCTTTCACACATCGGCGGCTGCTCTTCCTTCCAATGTCCCCGGCGATGGCTTCTCAGATGAATGTGGGCTTCCAGAAAATGAGTCGGGGGGAGAGGAGGAAAAAAAAAATCGCCTAATGCAATCAAATCGATCTGATCTACACCATCTGTCGCCTGCCACTACACACAAGCGTTAAAATAGGGAAACAGGAGACACTGACAGCTCAGGAAGGTTGTTCTGCAGAGTTCATTTTTAGCAGAGCATAATTGGGTATGGACCACATACAGTTACCAAAGCTGCTGTTAAACATCCAGTAGAGGATCCCAAACATGCTAATGGTGGATTAATTGAGGAAGATCTGACGTGCAAGCTTCATAGTCTCTTATTCATGACTTCCCAACGGGAAAGGACCAATGCCGTGTGGGACTACAGTAACACAGAGTCAAAGAGCTGCTAAGAAAATGGCTCTGTGTTCATAGCACCTCTCTCTGATAACAAACATATGTCGACCAGAACCGTATAGCAGGATGGGGGAAATGGAATTTTCTTAGTCGAGGTTAGCAATTCCCATCACTTGCACTTAAAGACAAGTAAAAAATGGACTGTGGGTCTGAGACGCTTTCAAGTGCCGGTCTCGGGATTCGCAGCTAGTGAAAGTAGATGGCTTCTGCTCAGATGGGGAGGTTAAACCCCATATCTCTTATTTCTTACTGTGACCAAAGTGCATCCATAACAAAGCTCTAAACATGCAATGCTGCTAATTTCATCAAGAATGACGCAAGGTCGTTTTAATGCCAGGAACCCTTTTGACTTTTTCCAGCGGGAATGACTTTTGGGCGAGACATTTCCGATCACTGAAATTTGACATAATCTCAGAAAAATATGATTTGGGGGGTGTGTGGGGGGGAGGGGGCGGCGAGTTGAGAAGAGACAGAGTGTGCATCCAGACCTGCAATCACCCCAGGTGCCAACACTCCAATTTGCTCCTCGCGTTTTCTACTCTTTCCTGAATAATGAAGTTGTAGAGACGTATATGTAATTATTAAAGCAGTATATGTACACAAGCTGCAGACGTCTACGGCAGCCGTGTCTACACACGCAGACGGGGAGACAAAGTGCGCCCGTCGGGGTGCTCTTTTTCACTTCCTAATAAATCTGTCACCGGCGGGGGAAAGGGCTGTTAGAATAAATAGGAGGCGAATTCCTCCCTGGCCCACCGCAGTCTCGGGCGGAGGCGCCGGGTCGGGGTGCGGCCGGGGGCGGTGGAGAGCGGGGCGGGCGCTGTCCGCCGGTCCGGTGCTGAACGGCAGCGCTCGGCGCCGCAGACAATGGCCAGGCGCGGCGCGCCCGTCACCGCCACGCAGTGCGCCCGGCGGCCGCCGCCTCCTCCTACAAAGTCTGAGCGGTCGCCCTGTCAATCGCTACAACAATTAGGAAAGCTCCCGATCGTTTCCACCTCGCCTGTCTGATTAGCAGAGAATAGTAACGCTAATAATACGAATCCAAGCAGCTGAATGTAAAGTTCCGGTAAAACAATTAGTGTTTAGGGTAATTCTGGAGTTAACCTCATGCCTCTCCTGGAAGTTTGTGTTAATCTCTTTAGAATAAATTTAACAGTTATGAATTAAATTAGCCTTGAAAACGTAGCCTAAAGACAAATCAAACAATTTACTCGACCTTTTGTTTCAATATACATTAATTAAGCACTGCTGCCTACCTACACAGCGTTCTTGGGTCCCGGCCACGGTGCCGAGCCAACGAGCACCGCTGCCTTTGTTAGCATTTGCGTCCAACTATTGCCCTCTGCAGGTCAAGTCGCCTCCTCAGCGAGCGCTCCGCTGCTACCCAGAGGGCGGCAGGCAGGCGCGGGCCGCCGGGCTCGGCGCCCCCGGGGCCCTTCCTCGAAAAAGATCCAGATTTTGTTGGTTTTGATTCTTCATCACGAGGGCCTGGACGTGTTTCTTTGGGGGGGGCTAAGAGCGGGGAGAGCCGGCGCCAGGCAGGGCACAGAGCACTGCTCCGGCTGTCTACAGCCCCTTCCAACCTTGGCCAGGAGAGCAGAAAACAGAACAAGGCGAGGTGCCACTCTGAAAACATGTTGTTTTCTTTCTCCTCTTCTCTCCGTAAAACTACGGGAAGCTTCCTAAGCAAAGCCTGCCCTTTCCCTGGGTTTTCCCTGGAACAAGGCAAGAACCCAGCGCCAAACAGGACCAGGCGAGTGCAGGCACTCAGCTTCCCGCCCCACTCCCCACAGCTGGGCAACTTTTCCCCGAACGCAACTTGAGATTTTATCTCTCTCTCTCTCTCCCGGTCCCAGGGAAACCTCCCGGGAAGCCAGGCGGACAGAGGCAGCAGCTGCGCGAGGGCAGACTATCAGCAGCCCCTCCCTCTCCACCGCCCCAGCCCTGTGCCTCTACCACAAAGGGATGCTTCCTGCTCCTGTGGGGACAGCGGGAACTTTGGGCACCGCCCGGTGCCACTCCCGCAGCTACGTTCCGCCGTGCCTCCGCATGCCTCGGCACCACTTGCACGGCAATGCACAAAATGCTGTACCAGAGCAAAAACCCCCCAATATTAAAGCGATCTAATTATTGTTACTTATAATTCTGGAGCTCAGTGCCCAATAAAAGACAGCCGCTCCCTTTCTTTTTCCCACCACACCTGAACACCGGTTGCCTCTCTCCGCCTTGTACCTGAGGTTAACACTGTTCACACGGGCTTCGGCATCCGCTTCGGAGCTGGGCGACAAAGCCGCCTGCTCCCACGAGCTGCCTGCGCCCCGCTGCTCTCGGCACGCATGACCGCCTATTACCGTTAAAAACAAGACGGTTTTTTCTCGGAGGTCCACGCCGCAGCGAGGCGGGGAGGGAGGCTGGGCTGAGGCCAGGGCGGCAGACTCCATGCCTGCCGCAGGCTGCCCGAGGAAGGGGAGCGGTCTCGCACCCCGCGCTGCCGCAGAGGAGGACACACGGCGGCCTTTTGTCTCCTGGCACCCGTCGCCTCGCCCGGCCGGGGGGGGCTACTCCGCCGGCCCCGCATTCCCAGCCCGGTGCTGCGCTGGGCGGGAGCGGCGCGGGAGGAATGCGGACTCGGAGCGGTCGGTCCCACACTCGCGTGAACTGCGGATAACCCCGCCGCCCAGGGGGCTGCGGGAAGGCCCCGGACAGCGCCGCGGGAGGGCTGGGGGGCTGCCGGAGGGGACTGTCGGGGCTGTGCCGTACCGTTCCGTGTCAGCTCCTGACGGCCCCAGCCCGCCTGCGCGGCGCGGAGCGGCGCGGAGCAGCGGAGCCCCCTGCTGACCGCACGCGGCACCGCAACCCGCGCAGGCTGGCGGGGCCAGGGCCCGCTCGAGGCGCTCCCAGTTCTGCCCCGCCCGGCCCCGGGAGCAGAGCACGGGTGCTTCCCGCGCGGGGCGCTTCCAGGGGTTGACGCCAGCACCTGCGTCCTCGTGTTGTGACAGCAGGACGGGCTGGTTGCCTGCCCTCAGAAGCAGCGGCACCGCGAGACAGCGCCAGCAGGCTCTTGGCAGAGTGTCCCCTCTCTAGGGGCTGCACAGGTGGAGCATAGGCCCTAAGCTCTGCATGAAGTCTTCAGTCATACAAGACAGTGATGTTTGGTGCCCAGCTACCTGCCCCTGCTCCCGTCCATCTCAGCTCTCCCATCTTCAACAGCAAACACAAAGAGTTCCACGTTAAACATTACTCCGAGCTGTTTCAGTTCTATTCCTACGCTGGCACTTGAGAGCAGGGAAGGATTACCTGGAAATGTCGAAGCACATCTCAAGTGCCAGGTTGGGATAATCAGGGAATTGAAGAGACTTTCTGAACGAAGGAGCCTACAAACCCAAAATATAAGTTATGTCGCTTGAGATACGTTGTGGCTGCCTGCTTCTTCCAGAATATCTCCAAGACCTTCTAGCTTGGTGATGTTCTGGCTCTTACCTGGGAACATTGGTCTTGTCTGGTCTGAGAGTCTAGCTCTCTGTTTTCCTCAGGCATGGTACCCAGTTCATAAACTAATAGAGATCCATTTAAAAAGCACTTACTTTCTCTGGCCCTACTATTCTCCTTGGAAACGTGCTCCAGAATCTCATAACTCAGCTTCTTAAGATTTCCAGCCTACATTTATTAGGGGCCCATTTGTATCCATTTGTTCTGATGCCAATTTTGTCCTTGAACTTAATTAGTTCTGATATTTACTCCCCTTGCAGTGTACTAATATTCCTTCTCATAATTTCTTTTGTTTAAATCAAGCTTTTCAGTCTTGTCTCATAAGATAAAATCTTCATTTCCCCGATTATCCCCATATCCTAGCAACCTATGAAAACTAGCTTGTGACCAATACCCAGAAATTATGGTTTTCAAAAGGGTTCATTATTCTATCCATTTTCAGTTTGACCAAGACACAAGTAGGGAGAATGATTAGCATAAGGTCAGACAAAACACAATTCTCCTGACTTCAAGTTCTTTTGCAATCTATCAGGGACATGAGTTCTGAAAGGCTTGTGGTTTATAACTTGGCATTACATCAATGCATATTTATATATGTATATATCATCTTCTGGAGGGGAAGAATGGCCTTGTAGTTAAGAAGGTACATCAGAAATTTAGAGATTTTGCTTTGAACATCAGGTCAGCCGTAGGCAACAGAGGTAACTTTGGTGTGTCGTTTAGTCTTTTGCCACATTTTACCAATTTTAAAATGGGGGCAGTAATACTCCTGTACTCTCCTCTTTTTCCTTCCCATATACCTGCTTACACTGCATGCTTTCAGACCAAGTGCCTCCTTTCTGGCTACTCCTGGTACCTGACACTCTAATGTCCAAATGTGTCTGTGACTTTTAAGATGACAATTAAAAATAGCCCCTACTCTTATAAAGTCTACTTTAGGGTTCTATCCTAAAAGCTCTTAGCCAGTAAGCACAGTAGGAACTAGAATACCTCAGATCTGCAGTCCATTGATTAAATTAAAGATGTTCTCTGTTACTAAACTAAATCCAGGGACCAGCAGTAAAGTCAGAGACATTTAACTGCAAAGCTGCATCCTGACTTGTTTTCAAGTCTTTGCCTGATGGAAGACCAAGTCAAAGCTTTATTGTTATATATTATTTAAATGTGCACAATTTAGCACATTTTCTTTGCCAATTTTCACTTCAGATGACAATTTTTGATCAGCTAATACAGCACAGAAACTGGAAGCCCCAACAGCCCCATAGCTGGAGTAGTCCTGGTAATAACAAAAGCTATCATTGTCCTTCCCCTAGCAATCTGAGTGTGCAAGGTTGAGACTGAGCACAGAAACAGAGAGCGCTCTGTTGAGCTGAGGTGAAGCAATGATATTTATGGGAGTAATTATCACAGAGGAAAAACTGGAAAAATATGATTACAGCAAATTGTAACTCTCTCAGATATGTTCTTTGTTGTTAGAAATAGCTCAGCTGAGACCAAACGAATATGAACAACAGACTGGGAGTGTTAGACGCTGATTCTCTGGAGGCTGATACCTTCAGACCCTCTGAACAGAACACAATCCAGCTCCAGCATGTTAGTCAGTAGCAAGTGCCTCTTTCTGGCTATTTTTCTCATGTGAAAACCTAACAAAAGGAGAGCTGCTGGGCTCCTTGCTGAAAAAACTGACCTGTAGATGCTGCCCCTAGAGATCACTGGCAGAAGAGTTAGCCATCTCTCAGAGATGGGCAGTTCCTCTGCACTTTTCCATCAGCAGTTGTAGCAAAAAAGTGCTGCTAAGCAGCTTGCAGAAGACAGCTGGAGCTGGATTTCAGAGCACAGCCATATATATTCTGTAGGGTGACCTGACCATACACACTTATCACTGCGTTGGTATTGCCTTTCCATTTAATACTGTTGCTCCTCTGTTGGCTTCAGCTGCTCTGTTTGACACATGTATGATGCCTCCAGAAAGCTCCTGCCATGGGTGCAGCCACGGACTTACCTCAGCCTATGGGGAGTGAGGAGGACTCTGGTAGAACGATGGGTTCTGCTGAAGGAACCACAGCAAAGCAAAGCATGGGGCAAAATCCTGTAACAGGTTGTTGAGTCTTGAGGACCTTAAAGGAAATGAACTGTAAACTCTGCAAGCTTGGGGAGGTTGTAAGAAAGAGAACACAGTAAAGAAAAGCAAGCCTTAAAAGACATGATTGCTTTGGCAGCAATTCTGCGTGCCCTGTATGCAGAGGGGTCTGAACATGGCTTGTGCAGGCAGGTTTTATGCATTTATATTTGTGTGATGCCTTGGCTTGATACAAGTCTTCTGCATCAGGGCAAATGTTGTCTCTCTGAGTCAATTGTATCTGGGGAGATTTTCACCAGGCTTCCATGGCTGAATATTTTACATGTTTCACACAACTAATATCTTGCAACTGATGTTCAGACATTTTTAGAAGCAATAACCAATATTGCCTAAAAACAAAAGCATTGCTTAATAAAGGAGTAAACTGTTCTCATTTAAATGTACCTACCCCATGGATCAGATGCATCAAAGAAGTTCCTCAGGCAGCTTGAGAGCTCTGTAGGTATTGTTGCTACTCTCAGTCTGTGAGAAGAATTACAAATGGTATTTACCTTTTAATTAAGCAAAACATCTTGCAAATGAAACACGTGCTCTTGCACGTCAAAATTTAGTTAGCATCCATTTTTATTGTGCATCCTATGGCTCTCTGACAGCCTATTAAGTCCACAGCCAAATCTGAACACACATTGCTGGTTCTCTTCCCCCTTACATTTTGGGCATCACATGTTACATTTTATCACATCTGAGGGGAAAAAACATTCTGTAATTGACTGTTAATACTTAAGCAGATCTCCTGTTTAATATTCTTCTTGCTTTAAAAAAACCCCAAAATATATTAGTGTGTCCTGGCAATGGCAGAGAAGCAGTTTTGGACACTTGCGTGACATACATCTTATTATCTTACACAGAAAATTTGACAGTAAATGGCAGAACACCTTAGAGGGATTTAAGAAGATGATAAAGGCAACAGCTTTCACAACAATACAGAGCCTAGTTCCCAACAGTAACAAGCTTTTTTTACGTGCATCTTTGTAATTTGACATTTATAATTCACTGTAGTGCTGAATCTCTGTCATTTTCTCACTGTCAGGCTCTCTATACGTGGATGTACATGTCCTTTCTAATTAGTATATGTATTTGAACATTTAATCTCATTTTCTCTCCACCTTATTATGCAGTTACATATTGATCTGTTCTGTATCAACAAATGCTTTTGGTAAAATGTACAGTTCTACAGTGCTCCTCTCTATAAACAGGTGCCTATATCTTCTATTTTTTGCCTGTAAACCCACTTTAACCTAAACAGAACCATTAAATCACAATGGATTTAATAATAGGTAAAAATAAATATCCTGCAGAGAAACATTAACCCTTGAGATTATATTTCTATACACACACACACTGTGCATCTTTTATTGTGCATAGTATCTTCCTCATAGGGAATGGCAAAGACCTTTTCAGAAGCATTGATGCCTTTGCAATACTGATAAAAATTAGACCTATTTTATCCTTGGAGGAACAGTATAGAAACATTGCAGAACTTGCTCAAGGTAAGATAGGAAAACAATGAGAGAGCTGCAGACAGAGCAAGCCCCGAGGTCTCAGCACCTGACCTGAAGCCCACTGGAAAACACAATCAATATGAAAAGCAGGTTGTATTTGCAGGCCCCAGTTCCAGGGCTGACCTTTCACCACTTGCTCATCATTTTGCATTAGCAACTGGGGTGGCGCAGTGCCATCACCTGATATTCCTGTTTATTAGTTAACTTAGCTGAGATTTAATTCAATTGAAATTAAGGTCTTTCAGTATGGTGTTGAAACTGGCAATAAAAGACACACCTTGAATAATGGTCATACTGATACTGAAGTTAAATACAGTATTTGTTCCAAATGTTTTAAATATTGTGGCTTCATATTTGAAGTAGGAATAGTACTGTGTAAAGCACAGATTAAAAAAGAATAAAGTGGCTGCTATTTGTGTAGGAGCCTTAAAACTTCTCCTCTACTTGTATTTTAAGAGATAACTTAGAGATTAATTCAAAGCAAACTTTTCACAACTTTCAGCTTATCGGGGATAAATGTATTAATACTAATATTGACAGCCACTTTAAATGTTCATAATGTAACTTGTCATTTTGACAGATACCAGGTTTACTTTGAGAAGAAAACAAAACACAGTAGCAGTACAAAAAGACCTCATCCATGCAGTTTAGAAGAGTGTATGATGGTGATAAAGACCATTTTAAAGGAAATAAGAGTATGCGTATGGATGTCAGGCCATTGTTCATACCTTTCAGAGGAAAAGCTGGGATTGTTACAAGCAATTAGCTCTGTGCTGACAGCCTCAGACTATCCGAACACGGGGCAGATCCCGCATTGCCTCCTCTAGAGGTTCCCCTTTTAGTCACACAGTATTTTCAGTGGGGAAGAAAATCTGTTCAGGTCAACAACTTTCACAAATATTGATCCTTACTTCTGCTGATGTGTAAAACAGATCTGGGTAGCAGAAGAGAAATTTTGTTTAGGCTTTTTTTTTCCTTGGGTTAATTATTGATCTCTAAAGTTCCACTTGGTTTACACAAGATTAATACAAGAAATGGAAGAAAACAAGTTTGGTTTTGGAGTTCTCTAGCCTGAGCAACTTTTTCAAATGGCCTTGATGGTGCTGGTTGGAGGTTTACCTCTTTATATGGCTTCAAGTATCTTCTTAAATATAGTCATAGTAGCACCTATTCAAAAAATTGATCTGATGAAATGCTGGAAAATATAAATAGTATCAAATGGCATTCAAATGTTCCTAAATACAAAATGGAAGGCAAGTGACTCATTTATGCATTTTAAAAAAAAAAGGAAATTTATGCACTGTATTTTATATTAATATTCTCACTATACTTTTATGTTAATCTTTAAGAACCATAATAGAAATCTCTCCTCTCTCTTAATTTCTGACTTGAGAAAAATTTCTATTGAGTCAGTGAGGATTTTCAGTAAGTAGAAAATAATTAAGGATTTTAGAATATATTGCCTGGGTCAGAGGTCTTTGGAAACAAGACAAGTCTGTGAATTTTCAGGATTTTTTTCCATGGCAGCTGAATATGATTTGAAGGGTTTCCAAATCCAAGAAGAACAACACATTGTTAGGGGCATACTCACAGAAAGCCATGGCACAGCCTTGAGGAAATGGCCAGAAAGGTTACAGCTTCATGGTAAAAGTTTGAGTAGCTTAACAAGTAGGGTAAAAAGTTCTTTCACAAATTTGAAAGTTAGTATTTCTTTGAAGATAATCTGGTTTTTAACTATCCCAAGTCCCTTTTCTTCTGGCTTTTTTGCTTGGTCAGGTGAACTATTGCAATTTCTGAGATCTGGGAGTGTGAATCTCAGCTTCCAGCATCCCTAAACGCTGAGTTCTTCCAGAATTTAGTAAACCTAAACCAGGCTATGCAACAAAATTACCCGTTGTGTTCTGCTTTATTGCAGAGGATCTGTGCTTTGCCTTAAGGCAGGCAGGCTGCCCCCCAGGATCAAACAGGCAGGCTTCTCAGAGCCAGTGTCTTGGCTTCAGTCTGCAGTAAAACGAAATGCACTTTGTAATTGTGAACATTTACATACAGTATACGAGGACTGCTGCAAGACAAAGTTCACTAGTATGAGCATATGTATCATTCTCTTTGATATATGTCTCCTATTTTCTGATCAGCTCTAAGTCTTATATCTAAATAGTCAGTCCAAAGGGAAAGTCCCTATTTACAGGCTGGATTAAGAGCTTTAACAAAAGGCAAGGCAGAAACCCATTAATTTACTATATAAGAACTTCTTTGTATTTTATTGCTTGCCAGCATCTTCCAAATCTTTTTCTTCTCTTCTTCTCCAAACATAAAGTAGAATGGGAAGTTCCCATTTCACAGCATGGATCAAGAAAAAAAAAAAAAAAGAGTATAGTGTGCAACTTTCCTTTTTGCCTCTAATAGGTTTATTTTTACTTCACCCCTCAAGGCTCCTGGAAGCATATGTGTTTAGCTGAAGCGTCATGCTGCTGCCTTGTTAGACCTTTGTCCAAGATTTTTCCTAAGAAGTGGGAATTTGGAGGAGAACAAGACTGGAAGGCAAGGGAAAGGCTGGAGCAGAGTTGTCCTCAGCAGAATGAAGGACCAGTCCCTCTCCACAGCATAGGTAAAGGGAGGAGATGCACCAACCACTGATGGAGGGGGCAGGCAGTGGGCAGACACATACAACACAGCAGGAACTGCAGCAAGGGAGAACGAAGCAGGTAAGTCCAAAAGGATCAATAATGTAATGTGTGGGGACTGGGAGAGCCTCCTGCCTCAGATAGCATCTGCACAGGACATCCTGCCAGGGCCTCCCTGAAATAAGCATTACTAGTCTCCAAAGACTCAGAAAGGGAGGGGTTAAAAAGGATTGCTCCATCTTGGATTATTTATTTTAGGGGGAAGAGCAAATGCAGAAAACAATTAAGGGTTAGTTGAGGGTAATAAAAACTTTCCATTTTTGAGGTATCAGAATGTTTAATTTTTTTTGGTAATATATTTGTTTACTATAACACTTTTTGAAATTAAATCTTTTATTTTAAAATGGCTGAAAGGAATCACTTTGAAAATTTATAATTATTCATAATAATAAAAGCTACTTTTTTAAATAAGAGAAAAGCAGAAATAAATTTTCTCCTACAAAAGCTGTGCTAAAAAAAAATTGAAGTAAATAAAGATTCATTTTTACAAAACATTTCCCAATGATACATCTGAGTGGAGAAAACAGGAGTCAGGCAGAACAGAATGGATGCAGAAGCAAAGCATTACTTTTTGAATCTTTATTCAGGCTAATTCCCACAGTCTGGCTCAGATTTGCACAATTTGGCCCAGGTGAACACATAAAATTTAAATTCTCATTAACTTTTACTCCTTGCAATTTGCCATGAGCCAGCTCACAGCTTGGTGAGCCCTTGCCTGCACCCACGGCCCCAACCTCAGGTCCAAGACACTTCCTGGCCATCACACCCCTTTGCTGGCACAGCCCTGGCTGGCCCTACAAACCCCCCAAGCCCTCATCTTTTGTACATACTTGCTGTGTCCCCTTACAGCTTAGCTTCACAGCTCTTCTCACCAACCCCAGTACCTTTCTTCCCTTTCTGGTAAAATTCCTCTGCTCCAAACTCCACCTTGGCAGGCAAGCTTAGTCTGAGTAATTTCCCAGCCTAATGGCCTCTTTACTATGTGTGTTAACCCGAATCACCTGTGTAGGAGCCACCCAGGGTGAACAATCTCTCATTACCTCTGGTCTTGGAGATGGATAACACCATCCTGACAGCTCAAGGTGGGTTTCATCTATACAGACACTTCCATGATAAAACAATTAATCATGTCAACCAGCGTTTTTCATTAGTACATCACTGTGGAAATGATATTTTTAATAACATTCATTTCTCATGGGTGTCTGTTTGGTTCAACCTACTTACATTCTCAGGATTACCTGAATTACCAATTTCAGAGACTGAAGGGAAATTCTACATTTTTCCATTTTTCCTCAATTCATCATAACATTGGCAGGGATTCTTGAGGTATTTTGTCCTTATCTGTAATGTGGCACTCCAGCAAGTTTTATCTAAGAGAATCCCTGCCCTAGCAGGAGCCTAGCACATGGATACTGACCTTATGGCCACCTAATCTCTTTTAATGGCTCATTAGTGTTGTGGCACTTGGTCTTTTGCTCTTTATCACCTTAGGTATAAGACTTTGAGATATGTTGGAAGGCCCATGGTATGTGGTGTTGTGTACAGCAGATACTTGGTAGATAAACACACTTGACTGCAGTGTCAGGAAACTGGCTTCAATGGCTCAGCTGGTCTCTCCCCAGGTGAGGTCCCCAGGGACCTCTCCCATCTTCCAGCTGAGGTAACACAACACCCCTTGCTTATTCCAGTAGGAGTTATACCAGTACAAAATGAAAGTATCTCTTTCCTTCCACGTTTCTTCATTTAAGCATGAAGAGCTACATGACCAATGTTAGCTCCTTTCCCAGAAACAATAACAGAAATCCTTCATTTTTTTGTACTTTTCTCCTCAATCAAGTTCCATTAATACATCACATAATTTCTTTTTTTGCCTTTCTTAAAAGTCTCTTGCCTTTTTGCAAAACAAGAGGACTCAATAGCGCTTTTAGATGGTCATAGGCATTGCAAAACAAGGTAGTGCATTAAATCAACATTATAGTGAAGGATGAATACAATCTACCCAACAGATATTTTATCATGAAAATTATTAAAATTCATAGTTTAGAGGTGTAAATACTTCTTTAAGAAAGGTACTTATGTTATCCCCAAAATAGCACCACTACCATGTGATGTTCCAGTTGCTATGGTTACCACAAATTTGTTATTTAATAGCAAAGAAAATAGATGCACAAAACATGCTAATTATAACTGGCACAAATTTTTCTAAACGTTTTATATGAATATGCATGCATGTTTTATGCATAAGGAATAGGAATGCCCTTTTTCAAATAATTCTTCAAGATTTTAGAAGCATTTTAGTAACTGGTGGGGAAGTACATCATGTGGATTTCAGCAACAGAGGGAAAGGAGACTGAAGAATTGAAGATCGGTACTTTGTCTAAAACAATGCAGTTTCCTATTCAAATAGCAGGAAAATTCTAAAAACTCAAGATGTTCAAATTTGTCAAACCCTTGTATTTTCCCAACTGCATTTGCTTTGATTCTTCTTCTCCTCTTTGCTATGTTGAAAGGATTCCCTCTCCGGATTGAAGTCTCCAAGAAACAATTGTAGGACCATCTGAAGTGAAGTTGTCTGTTATGAAATCCTAATGTTAATATAACCCAAATACAGAAACTGAAGTGCTCCAGTCACTGTCAATATTGATACCACTTGAGACAAGTACAGCCTCCCTCTGCCCAGAGCAGCAGGGCTCTCACATGTGTGCAGCGGTTTGCCGGCTCAGCAGGCTGTTCCTGCTTGTGCCAGCTGACTACTGGCTGCATTTAGGGGTGCAGTCGGGGGCCTGAGCATGCCCCACTGGTGCAGGCTCCTGCTGCAGGGTCTCGGAGGCCTCCACATACTGGGAGCTCACATGGCACTTCGCAAAAGCACAGCCTGTGAGCACAGCGTGGAAAGATGCTGCTGTCAGACTTGTGTGTATTGGAAGGAGAAATACATAGGACTGGCTCTGGTTATGCAGAGGAGGGATGCAGCTGTGCTGCTAGCTCTCTTCTTTCTCCGCCCAACACCAAACTCAGCAACATCCCCTCAACATACCTTCATCTTTTATTCTTCATTTGTTTGCTCTTCTCCAATCAGCCAAGGGGGAAACATATCACTGAGAGAGCTCAACAAGCTGCCCCCACCAGGAACTCTCTTCCCACTTATCAGCTCCTTGCTACTTCTCACAAACTTGTTGGTTCCTTGTTAATATATCTCTAGTTTCGCCCACCACCCAAACCACAATCATCTGGGGGAAGGCGGGACCTCACACAGGTGGGCCAGGTTCTGTCTCTGGGACCTAAAACCATTTGAGGAACAAAACATACTGCTGAGTTGTGACTTATACATAGGTCAGCTCCTACTTGGGGCCCACAGCCCAGACCCCAACACTTTAGCATCCCCCCTGGAGAGGATATGTATGACAACAGATCTCTTATAATTCCTCTTTCCTTTCTGTTCTCCACCAGATATTCCCAGAGTGTGTCTGGGGAACACAGTGTATGCGCTACTTGAAGTGCTGGAGCTGTAAAACTTGGCAGGCCTGATAGGGTCCTGGGGAGGAGCGGGAAAAATCTTATTCCTTTCCTAAGCCTGTCTATGGCCACAGTGAAAAGACTCTCAAGCCTAAATGAAACAAAGATACGACTGCAAGCTATGGGGACAGAGCAACTGTCTCGCAGCTGGCATAGGAGAGCTGTGGAGCACTTGTGCTGGCAGCGGCACTGTGTGCTGAGCCAGCCATGGCTTGGGGCACAGCCAGGTCGGTGCATCTCTGCCCAGTGCTGGGCAGCCCTGGCTGGTCATCCAGATTCCCGCCTCTTCCCAGCAAGAGGAGGACAATGCACGTGCCTTGGGGCAGGAGTATCATATGGTGGACTCTGTCACACTCAGGGGTCGTTGCTGAAAATGTCACCACTGTCACTTGAAATCAAGCCCTCTCTCCTCATAGAGGCTTTTATCTCTTCCCTTATGAGGATGCGACAGCCACAGGTAGAATTAAAGTTGTATGCACGTGTTTTGCTGCCAAATGGCCGTATTAATGTCATGGATACCGAAGGCACTTACTTATACTGCTGTTTTTTCCCTTTCACACCCATAGCACATGCAAGCTGGCTGCCGTATTTCAGCTGTTGCAGTGTGTCAGTGGTACTGACTGAAAAAACCTCTGTAGCTTGCTGTCATGCTGTGATTGATATCAGCTGTAACAAGATAAAATGTTATGGCACTGTAAATCTGCTTGATGCAAGATAGTCTTTGATCTTTACCATTTTGCAAAGATTATAATATACACTTAGCTTGATAAATAATACCCTTTCACCAGAGTCACAGAAAGTGGAAGGAAAATTGGCAACTAAACTTTCAAAACTTCTCTGCTGAAGATGTTGATGTTTTTAAAGCAAAAGGCTAACTAACCAGAAAAAAAACCACACTTACCTACTTAAAAGTAGATATAGATAATAAAAACTTGTTAGATCACTAGCCCTTTTTGGCCAGTTTCTGTATGTGCACGTGAATGACACCATCAACAGGGCAGTCAGCTCCTGGCAGAGG
Source organism: Brachypteracias leptosomus (assembly GCA_013401335.1). Taxonomy (NCBI): domain Eukaryota; kingdom Metazoa; phylum Chordata; class Aves; order Coraciiformes; family Brachypteraciidae; genus Brachypteracias; species Brachypteracias leptosomus. Next base: position 17,045 of record VYZX01001639.1, on the reverse strand, counting down.
CACCGCAGCTGGGAGAGCAGTGAGGAGGCTGGGGAAGCCCTAACCCCCAGCCTCTCACAGAAGCAGAGGGGAATTCACTCTGGGTTTTCCTGCATCTCTAAACAGAATGATTGTAGAGAAATTCACCTAGAGAAATTCAGAGCTATAGGAGCCACACGTGTAGCAGCGTTCACTCACTGATCTGGCTGTGAAGCAGACCCTTGGACAGGGGTGGAGGGCTCAGCCCTTCCAGGCCCCCAGAACAAACAGACAACATATGACATCCCCAACACATTTTCTTCAACTTACCACTTAAGGGGAGCTGGGACTTAAGTTTCTAGGTGTCTTTCTAAAGATGTTCAGAAAGATCTAAAATTATTGTTTTATTGATTTTGTTCTGCTTTTTAATTTTAACCATTATTTGGATTGTGGCAAAAATGAGCAAACCCCAGTACCATAGCCATGAGAAAGTGTTCTCATCAGGTAATCATTTATTAAAACATTTTAACCAGCTGATACAAATATGATTGTCATCAGAAAATGACAGGTATATATGTGCTCCTATCTGCACTACTGAGTCAGGAAACAGTCCACTTCAGGAGTTTTCCTTTATTATTGTTGCCCTTCCATACACACTACATTGCATCTGAGCATGACCCACCTCCATTGGCGGGGACTTGGGATGGGAGCGCACCCTAAAAGAGGGAACACAGCCCCATGCTCTCCTTTACTGTGTGTCTTTGCTGCTCGTTTCAGATCGTGAGTCTCTCACGCAGCTCAGGGGACAGTGCAGTTTTATTTCACCCAAAGCTGGGCAGCCTTTAAGGCAGACCTATTTACAGCTGAGCTCAGGTTTCCAGCAGAGGATTGCCAGTGCCGTCTCAAGGGGATGGCCGCATTGGCAACAGGCTTTAGCTTCCAAGAGTATTCTGCCAAATCCATGAAACATTTTGCATGGCAAGAACAGGGTGTAACTCCAAGGCCATGATTGTTTTCCATGTAAATGTCTGTTTTGTTTAGTGCTTAAATGATTATCTGTCATTGATTTGTGTGCCTAACTACAACCGCTTCAAGCTGTTTTCAATTATTCTGTTCTCAATACGATGCGATCCCAAGGATTAGCCATACTGAGTGCAACAAACCGCCTTGCAGCAACAGAGTCATAAACTGAAGAGGATAGAAAGGATTTTAATGGGAGATTAAAGGGAAGAAGTGACTCATTGGATGAGAGAAAACAGGGAGTGTGCAGGCTTTGACTGCAGGAGAGCTGCTTTGTGATGCCTCCAAGTGCACTGAAAACCCCAGGTTAATATAATAATTCTTCTTTCCTTATCATGCAGGTTTCTGGTAATGATTTCATAATTAGGGCTGTATTTAAAAACAGGCTTGAAATGAAGCATATGTTCTGGCTTTGCACTAAGAAGAGGTGGCTAGTCACAGTGTAACGTTGCACAGGGCTTGTTTCCTTGCCTGCTGAATTATCTTTGTAAGTTTTTGTGGTTTCTCTTTCAGTATTTTTAATTGAAAACTTGCACCTTTGGAGAGAAGCTGTATTTCTCCTTGGCAGTCCTCTCTTTCACCAGGACTGATATTTTAAGAGTAAACAGTGCTCATCTACATCAAATCCTGTGCCCTGTGCAGGGGGTTAACCTAAACTCTCCCAGGCCTTGTGCCTAGGTGATACACAATACTGCTTGTGGTGAGCTGCTAGGATCGTTAGCACATTCCTTCAGCAATCAGGAGCGAAGAGTTCTTCAGTGCTTCTCTTTACACCTACTAGTAAAAGTCTTCATACACTTGGACTAAGATCCTAGTTGTTGCAAAGTAATTAACTATGTACACTTCTGCAGTAGTCATTTGTGACAGTATCCATCAACTGGGAAAATGTAACTGTTATTGAATTTCTAAGAACAGCCATTAATATTCTGACTTTAAATCAATTTAAATATTTGAACTTTCTGAATGCATAGTTGAGATGAATAACACAGAAAAGCACACTCGGATTAAATCCTCTATGGATTTTATCAATGCAGAGAGTAGGAACAGAGATAAGTTATTTGTCTGACATATATATATCTATAGTGGATAAAATCAAATGTGTTATCACTATCTGCACTCTGCTATGTATATTTAAAACATTATGAGTGGATAGGTACATACACTGCACTAGTTTACAAGAGATACCATCATTAATTTCCACATAGCTATATGTTTTCATGGGCTTTTTAACCTTTTAATATTAAGTAAAACAGCAACTACAGCACTCTTCTATATCCTTGGGAGTATCACAGTTTTAAAAGATTTCTGTTAAAAACACAGGAAATGCCACTGCAGTAAATATCGGGAAAGCAAGGTACACGGCGTAGGAGGTTGGGGGTTGGATTCCCAGCTGATCTCCAGGAGCTGCTCAGGCTGAGCTGGCCAGAGCCCCAGCAGGGAGATACAGTGTCAGCTCTGCCACTGAGGAGAAACCTGGATGTGCCGCTGTCTGCTGGGAGGCTCTGCTCTGGGCAGAGCTTGGCCCCATCACACCAAACTGCTTTGTCTGCACATGGCACTCATGGCTGCTCCTGTCCATGGCAAGGGGGTAACGTTTTGGCCTACCCAGGCAGAGGCATCCTGTCTAATCAGAGTTTCTGGGCATCAGAAAATCTGGTGACAGCTGGCTCACCTTACCTGAGAAACATTTTTATTTCTTTTTCTAGGCCAGCATTCAAAAATCTGTCAGATCACTTTAATACGTTGAATTTCAAGCAAATTCAAGTAAAATAAGCAAGTCCACAAAGCAAAGCTAACCTCTAAATGCTCCAGTACTGAATCTATAAGATCAATAAAAACAAGAGGGATGTGTGCAGTTGCTTTTGCAGAACACAATGTAGTTAAGTATCAGGCAAAGCTTTTATATAACTAGGCTTTTCCCATGGTACACCATATCCTTGTAATCAGTCTTCAATCTGTTCTCTAACTTTCCATAATAATAAGCTGCAATGAATCTCACACAAATGGAGAGGAAAAAAAAAAAAAAGAGAGGTGTATGCACAAAGGATCAAGTGTCCTCATGGAGTGGTGGGGTGGTAGAAAACAATGAGAAACATGATTTCTAATCTGACACTCTCCTATTGCCATATGATAGGGGGAGTCAACAATTATTTTCCAAAACAGAAAGGCAGCTACCCCTAGTTCCATCACAATTATCCTGGTTAGGTTCAATATATTGCTGTTTCTAAACTGAAAAGAAAAACAGTCTGAATTACAGAAACAGTTAAAGGGACATGGTCAAATAGCTCAAGTATTTTATAATCTATTGAGCAGTGCTCTTTGAGCTTTGAGAAAACAGGATTGGGACTTTTGTGTTTCAAACTCCCTACTCCCAGTTACCATTTAAAAGAAACAGCCTTGTTTTTACATGGTATAAAATGTACATTTTGTAAAGCAGAACTTTCTGAATGCAGATAAATAATTCCAGAGTTGTTTCAACATAGCTGAAAAGGCTGGTACAGATCTAACAAAGTAAGATGAATAGATTCATCTTAGCTTGTGACTTGTATTTGCTTATTAAGAAACACAGCAGAAACAGCTGGGTGCAGTAAGGTCCCAGGGAGGCACGGCAGGCCAGGGGCAGCGGCAGGGCGACAAACACTCCCTCATTTAAAGTGTATTAGAAATACTGCTTTGAAAGGGCCCAGTGAGAGTGCACATACAGCTCTCGAATCAGACCTCTGAGTACCCAGCTCACATCTGCACTGCAGTAAAGCTTCTGACACCAAAGAGTGACTAAACACTGAAAGAGATGACGGACAGCAGGAAGGAACAGAAAGGGATGGGAAGGAACACTCCTGCTGGTGGGGGCAGTCCCAACTATGTCAGCTGTGGTTCTTGTTTATACAAAGCTTACAAGACATGCATGAAGAGGCTGGTGGGAAGGTGGAGAGAAGCACGGCTGATTCCTACAGCACTGGAAGTGCACAGGTGCTTAGCAATCTGAAGAAACACCACTGTGAAGAGCAGCAAAAAGGAATCATCAAAGTAGTATTGCTTGTCCATGTTCTCCTCAGCAATGCCAATATTTTGAGTACTGTGCAGTTCACAACAGCAAATCCCACTCACACATGTGAGGCAGCAAGCCGTGCTCCACTGCTGGGCCCAGCTCCTGCCCACTGCCCTGCACAGTCACACAGAGCCGGCAGCCACCTGCGGTGCCAGCGCACATCTTCCTTAAAGAACATGGCTATAGAGTGCTTTGAATAGTCATAAAAACATCAGAAATGTCCCAGACTAATGCCTAGGTATATGTATTCCACAAGGCCTGAGATGTTTGCTCTTAGAGATAGTAGAGCAATATTTGTTTGAGAAAACTCTTGAATTGAGTGAATAATTTATTTTACAAAGCAAGACCTTTTTTTTGTTTCACTGAGTGCCTTGTCATTGGAAAGCAATAGAGAATCCTCACCTTATTGCAGAGATCCCCTTCAGTCACAAACCCGGGGCTGCTAGATAGCTCATTCCTGTGATATACCCTAATGGGTGTCATTCCATTTTAATAAGTCCAAACAAAACAGTTAATAAATCCTAAGAGCTTCCTATCATTATATCTATAATTCTTGGCTTTCACTTCTTCAACAGTGCTTATCATCATCTCAAAACTCATGGCATTCTCATAAGATTCTTTAAATTATGATCCATGTTTCAGGCTTTGATTCAGCACTGACGCAAGTTTTCTGCACATTTGGCTGAGCAGTGTCTGCTGCTGAGTCACCTCTGATTTACACCAGGATAGACTGCATTAGCTGGAGTAGCCTCTGACTCCAAGAAGAGCACCCACTAATCCACACTGACAATGGGGTTTTCTATCACCATCAGTTTGGAGGATGCCACCCTAGTTTTGGTCTCCATGGAGATTGTTAGGAAGTGTATCAATCCATCACCTGCTGGTTCCCAAAAGGATCTCTGGAAGTTTAGCACCTCCATGCAGCTCACACACCCTGAAAGAGGTAATAGCTGCAGATTTCTCAGCAGGGAGAGGTAGAACTCTTTAAAGAAATGGTCAGCTTTCCCATGGCTTAGGGGAAATCTCTGGGTGAAGCTAGCTCTTACATGTGTGTATGGTGAATAAATCTTTCAGAGTAATTTTTCCTTTTTTTTATTGACAATTTTTAGCACTTTTCTCCTCTGGCATTTTGGTGACGCTGCAAAATATCCACACTAAAGTGCATTCTGTTAACAAGGTAAAATAGTAAAATGGTGTCTTTTAAGTGGAAATCTCAATTATATACTTCCAAGAGCTGGTCAAAACCCAGAATCTGAACAACTATTCATGGGAAAGGCAGCTATTTCACACCTACAGTAAATGAGAGCATCAAGTCACATTTCAAAAGATGCCAGAATAGAAAGAAGTTTTAAAATTTAACTTTGAACTGACTTTTTTTTTTTTAACAGTGCCAAACTGAGATTTCCCAGATATCCCTCGCAGGCTGTGAACTGCTCTAGTTTCATGCTAGCAGCAGCTGTGGGTTGTGCTAGCTGGATCCACAGAGATCCCCTTTGCATAGCAGGACCACCACCAGCTTGAGTTGTGGCATGGGCCTAACTCAGCCTTTCCATCATAGCAAGCTCCCAGTGATATCCCCTTGGCTTTAAATTCAAGTTTTGTTAGAGTAAGACAGTTTGCTCATAGAATAATGAAAGTCACAGCAGCTGGCAGGGCACAGGGGCAGGGAACCTTCTGACACACCTCATGTGATGAATTAGTCTCTCCAACATATTCGTTACATTAGGCAACACAATAGCCGAACTTTTCTGCAATTTCACTTTATATTTACAATGCATTTTATTGTGCTACTCCTTAACTTTAAGATTAAAAATTAGTATTTAAAATCCTATTCTCTAAATCAAAGCATCTCTTGCTTGTTTGTAATGAAACACTTTGACCCTTACCTAAGTTTCCTGATCAGAATGTCCAAGAATTCAAGTGTTTCATTTTAACAGAAGTGGGAGATGCTTTGATCTAGAAAATGAGAGGTTTCAAATTTGTACTTAATAGCTGGCAAATAACAATAATAATATAAAAGTTGAGGACAATAAAACACTAGAATATTAAATAAGTCATGAAAAGGCATGGGTTGATATATGCCATGCCATATTATCATACTAATAATATTAATAAAGAATAACAGTTTACATTATCATAATATGTACCTCTGTGTGTGCACAAGTCTGGGTATAATAGAATCCTATTCAATAAGACCTGATTGTGGGCTGAGCCTTAAAGTGTTAGGCAAAATAGAAGGATGTTACCTGCCCCTAAAGCCTTACAACATATGAATAAGGCAAGAGACAAAAGTGGGGCACGGAAAAATGAATGATGGCAACAGGTATTGAGAAACAGGACAGGCAGCAAATGAAGAGACTAGCAGTAGTTAGAAAAAGAGGGCATGGAGAGTTTCAGTGCAGGATGAGGAGTATGCGAGGCAGCTTGTGGCTGTTTGCAGGATGATCCTCTCAAAAGTAGGAGGCAGCAGGGAGGAGCTGTGGGTGCCAGTTTGGGCACTCAGCATGTGGGCAATGGGAGCTAGCATCAGGATCACCCCAGATGGCAGTACTAAGTAGCTGTGGATAACTGAAAGTAGACAGTGACAAAGCATGAAAATGAGGAAAAACAGGTAACATTTGGTACAATACAGAAAAAGGAGATGGAGAAGGGATCAACAAGAAATGGGAGATGAGTGGACTAAGACAAGAGCATTTCCAGTGTCATTTTAAATGGGCACCAAAAGGTCCAATGTTGGATTTGTCAAGGCCTGATAAAAAAATGTGTTACACTAATTAAGACATAGAAGAGGATAGACAAGGGGCTTAACCCTGGGATGGACAGGAAAGGTGGTATCTTAGAGATGCTAAGAAGGAGCAGTCAGTGGGATTATGCTATAGCCTGTTTGTGAGAACCCAAGAAAGGGTCTGAGTCAAAAATGACACACAAATTATGGGCCTGAGTGACAGGCAGGGTGGTGAGGTTGTCCACTGTGATCAAAGAGGGGACTAGCAGGGAATTCAAGAATTGGGGAAGATTAAAAGTTCTGTCTCATCCACATTGAGTTTGAGTTGACAGATGGTTGTCTACATGAAATGACAAGGAAACAAGCTCAGAGCTGAAGATGGCCAAAGGAGACAGCTTGTGAGCGTATAGGTAGACCTGTGAGTCGGCTGCACAGAGATCTTAGCTGATTGCATGTTTGCAGATGAAATTACCCAGAAATGAGGCAGAGAGAGAAGGCAACGAGGACTAGGTTCTGTAAAACCACCATAGAAAATAATACTGCTAGTGGTATAGCATAAAATAATGTTAAAACATATTGTTTTAACACATGAAGAATTTCATTTCAAAAGTGCATTTATTTTGTGATTTTAATATTGATAGAATTTTCTTAAAGATCATTTGAAAAATATCCTTCTTATTTTTCAGAAAATGCCATCAAAATTTATGTGATTTTTTGAATATGTCGATTTTGACAAAACCCCTATTTCACAGTGGAAAAATGTTTCAACAGCAAAAACAAAAATTCAGAGCAGTTTGCTGTTAGCTTTATACATAGATCCTACTACTGTCAAGCAACATCTTTCATTATCTTATGTCTCAAACTGTATTAAAAAGAGTCTAGAGTTTTTGCTGATTTTGTTGTAATCAATCCTGGCATAGTTGTTATTTAATTTAGCTTGGAATCTGAACACCAGCATTTTTCACTGTTGTTTTAGATTTTCCTCATGATTTTACGGCTAACACAGTCAACAGTATAAGAAAATCTAAAATATGCTAAGTTGAACAAATAAAATTATTAAACAACTATAAAATTATCCATGAAGCTTTCTTGGCTCTGAATAAACATCAATTACTCTTATTAAGTAGACTTTAATGAAATGCAGGTCTACCCAGGTATGAATTAATTTTAAAATTATGTCAGAGTAAAGTGGGCTTATGTTTACCTGGCTTCATTTGGTATAGAGGTGTTTAAACATTTATCAAAATAAAGCTTGCAAGCATAGCAGAGCCAAGGGACTTTGTGAATGAAATCAGACAAGATTCTAACATTGCAGAAAATCCCACCCAAACCAAGTGCCACACATGCCTCAGCCTTTCAGAGCCCTGTATAAAACTGCTCAGCTGATGCACAATACTGTTTATAAATCATGTATACATCAGTGTAGTATTGAAAACAGAAGGGAATTAAGATGCTTAATGAGGTAAGATGTTTCCTACAAACTGACGTCCGTTCTTCCTTCTTTCTCACACACTTTGGGACGTAAATTTCTTTCTTCCTCTCTTTCATCATTTCTCTTGCTAAGAAGGAGCCTGTTTCTTCCTGATGAAGGACATGATTAGCTACAGCATTAGGCACAGGCAAACCATCCATCTTCCCGTTTCTAGTATGTATATGTGCCCTTCATAACATTACCATCCTCATTGTTTTATATGTTAGGTTTGCACAGGCTATCTCTACTATTACCATGATATTCACCTAAATGCAGTTAGTTTGAATTCCCTAACTAAAGTTTCCCTCCCTGCACTCAGGGGACAGAAGCTGATCTGCCCAGCACTGCCCATGAGCTTGCTGTCCCCTCATTGCCTATGCGTGCCATTAGACAGTGTCACATATAATATCGTGTAACTTGCGTCATTAATAAAATTTGAATTACCACTCTTGGATGTGGTTTACTAGAGCATTAATACATTTCTTGGGCTATTGGAGTCATTCAGCCTTTGCAGTCATGGCTCACAACACACCCGATGCATTATTAATGTCCCAGTAAAGCACACCCTGTTGTGTCTTAATGCTGTGGCATAAGATGCCTGAAAAAGTAAACCACTATGTAAAGCAGAGTGGTGACTGTTAGAGAGATGAATGGGGGGACATTATGGCTTTGCTCACCGTGCCTGTGGTTCCATCAGTCTCAGGGATGCCTCAGTAATGTTTTGCTGTGTATATTCTGCTGAGGATTTTTTCATGAGTGTTTCTAAACACCTATTATTTATAAACCACCACTGCTCTGCATGATGGTTCATGAGTAAGTAAGGGAAATGTTTCCTGCCCTGAGGAGCTTACACTGACTGTTCCTGGTGGCCATGCATGGGGCCAGCAGGCAGGCAGAGGTGCAGGCAGGGCTGCTTGCCATCCACAGCCCCTGAGCCCGCTGTGCCCACCTCCCCACATAGCCCATGTCGGCCCTGACAGAGAGGGCCCCAAGTAAACCAACCCAGCAGTGTCACACTGGGCTGCTGTCATTTCCATACTGCTTATGCAGAATCTACATCTTAGATAAGCTGTACCTCTCTGAAACAAGTGCTCAGATAGTCTGTATCCTCATGTAATTCTCTGCTACGACTGCTGCTGCAGCTGCTGCTACACTGTTTTCTCCCTCTCAAAACAGCTGCAGATCCAGTAAATTCCTTCAGTGTTAGAAGATGGAGCCAGCAGGTGGGAGAGAGGGAGCTGGGAGGCAGAGATGAAGGGGACAACTAAGGCGCTGTGCAGAGGATGGGAGGGAAGAGCAGAGAGAAGGAAGGAGCCGCTGCAGGGAGGGCACTGTGTGCACTACCTGACACGCATACAACCCACATGCTGCCTGAATCAAAGCATATTTTATAAATAAGCCCTGGGAAGAAGGTCTCCACAATGACAGCTGAAAATATCCAAAGCAAAACATAGACAGGCAAGACAGTTCTGTTCCCGAATATGAGAATTTCCTTTACTTGCTTGATGATGGGTCATAGGTGTCCCCAGAATGACTCAGAGAAGCCTTTTGGAGAAGACTGAGACCCCAGAGTCAGAAATTCATGAGAAACATGGACAGCCACCACCTCTGAGGTTGCTGATTCCTGGAGCAGAAGGGAAACCATATCCCTGTACAAGCAGTGTACAATCATGCCTTTGAGAAAAGCAAAGCTGTTGTAACACTGCTAATATCACTTCTCCCATTTTTTTTTATTAGTGATTTTGGCCAAGTTTTTGAGTTAATGATCAGTCCTTTAGTAACGAGACTATAACTTTCATCTGAAGGAGCTGATCTTCTAAGGAAAAGGCAAAAACCAGGAAAGGAGCAGAGACAGATGTCTAGATTTAGGGGTCAGTGAAAGAAATAGCCAGTCTATACAATCAGTACAGTTGGTGCATATCATCAGTGGCTCACTGGGTGGAGATGGGAAAATAACACAACCTTGAGTTCTGTGACTGAAAAGGCCCATGGGATAAACAGTTCAGATCAGTCAGATCTTGTCATTCAACTCAAAACAATTTTTTTCTTCAAGTTTGAGGTTATTTTAATCCTTCTTGATATTTTTTCCACCCTCTTCCATTTCAGTTTGGAATTGAGAAATGCATTTCAAAGCAAAAAGTCAACTGGCACAGGTTTTTTTAAAATGTCAGAGTGAATTGTCTCAAGGTTTTCAAAGTCTGTTGGCACCATCCACTTCCTAGATATTTTTGCCTTTGCTGAAAAATTATTGAGTCTGACCCTAATTTGTTAACAGTTTTGATTCCCCTGAAATGCTATTTTCTAGAACATTTACCATTTATCACAAAACAACGTCAATCTTCCCTTTCCTTCCCCAATCTCATGGGCAGTTCAGTGCAGTCCCTTCCTACTCGGCTTCCCCTGGTCATGCCCCTGAGCCTCCCCACTGGGCAGCAGACGTTTCAGCACTCCTGAGAGTCAAGCAAAGATTTGGAGAGGAATAAAGCTATCAATATTAGATCCTTCTAGAAAGTTTTTTTGTGCTGTGCATATTGGGGTGGGAATATTGTGACCAAGTGCGAACAGCTAGTGGGGAGAAGCCTCCATGGGGAGCAAGGACAAGCTGGCGGACAGCTCATGAAGACAAGGAGGCAAGGTGGGGCATGGAGGCTGATTGTAGAATTGCCTTGAGGGAGATGACTGTGACAGCCACAGAGGAAAAGAGACGATTGATAGTAGTTGAGCCAGGAGAGGATGAGAATTTGTATAAGAGCTTTGATGGTCTGGAGAGGGAAAAGCCTGGAACGCAGAAGAGTTATGAAAGAAAATACAGTAAAGGCACAACTTGCTCAGTGACTAAAATGTCTGACAAGTAGACAGTCCATACTTATACTGTAAAAAAATGTCATAAAAGAACTGCTGAATGAATGCAATGATTAAATCAATACATTCTCCTCCTATTTCTAAAGTCTTTGCTTCCAGTAGTTTTCTAGTTCAATAATGTGTATGCTGTGACAGGTATGGAACAGTCAATATTAACAGCCCCCTTCCAGCTGCAGTTAAATTTATTTTAAGATCTTCACATTTTCATATATGAAGTAGACATTTAAAATTGATCAGCTTTCAACATATTTATATTAAAACAGATCCTGTTTTATCAGGCAGTTGAAACTGTTCTGATAGTTAGAACCATGTCTTTTAGCTATCAATATAATTATCCTTTGATAGGTAACCAATTACCATGTATGCAGACTCTGAATGCAAAAAAAAAGCTTTCACTCCCTAGACACCCCTCTGCTTTTCAGTCACTTCTGCAAGAGAAGCAGTTCACAGAGCTTCTGCATCCTGCACTCATGAAACAAAATGGCACAGTGTATCTAGAGAGTGAATCGGCACCTTGCATCCCTCTCTGTCACCCTGTTGCACCAATCAGTGCCATCCTGACCCTTCAGTAAAATACTTTTCCAAACAGAAAAGTGCATAATAAGTGAGATCTGTTAATCTTTGTAGTGGGTTTGTGTGCTGCCATAGTCTAATCTCTATAAAAAACAAAATGGTGTCATTTTTTCCTTTTCAAGTATCAATTTGGTAGGGCCCTCCCCATCATTTAATTTTTCTCCCTGGGCTGTCCATGCAGGACAAGATTTCAGTGATGGCAGGGAAATTTTGGTGTGCTACTACAGATGATGGGTAACCAACTGTCTGTAACTTCCAAGTTGCCAGGACAAGTTGCAAAGATCACTAAACTCTCAGACTGACAGGTGATCAATATGCCGAACAATTAGTATCAAATATACAGTAAATAATGCATAATATCATTGGTGAAAAATGTTCTATTTGGGCAGAATGTAGATGGATGTCAGAAAATGCTCTTTAGCGTGTGGAATAATCAAGTCAACTGCTTGATGGATGTACTATATAGTCTATTTACATAGCTTGGGTTCAATACACTTACACGATATTTGCATCAGAAACATATCTATAGTCGACCAATGCGAAAGAATACATGATTTTACCAACATGCTTATACATTAACAATATTACTTGGCAATCTGATGTTTCAAGACCTAGGGTGAATTACTTATTAAAAACCCATATACAGCTATCTGTCTTTATCTTTTTTTCTGTGTGAGCCATAATGGTCCTGATTGTTTTCAAAATTACATTTGGCCAGGATATGACTGTTACATGAAACCTCTTAAACCAATATCATTTCCCTCACTGATAAAATACATTATACTACTGGGTGCATTGAGCCAACCATTAATGAAGGAAACTTAACCTAACCTTTGTACTTCTGACCAGCTGTTAGAGCAAACTAGCATTTCAGAAATTGTTTAAAAAGTGGAATTGACATGATTATGAATATTTATATTAAGTTCACTCATTTCCTGGAGCTTCTCCTATCACCCTCACTTTTAATGGTTTGAATTTTGCAGAAGACTTTAGTTACTTGGAAAGATACAAGGAAATGTACTCCATTTAACATTGTTTAAAAATGCAGGCTGGTGATAAATTAGCTAGATAAGGTCAAATTAAGCAAGGTCAGTTTTAAAACTCAAATTCAGGATGCATGAGAAAAACCAAATACATATATTCAGTACAAATTTGGAAAAGAAACATGATGGAAATCATGGAAAAACCTCAAGTCAAATTCTCCATAATAATTGTGATGCTATTTTAATAAACTGTCTCAAGCTATACCTGGCTCTAAGAAGAGGCAAGGCTCCACAGACCTCCAGGCCAAGATGATAGAGCTTGTTTAAAGGGAAGCAAGTGATGCAATGTCAGTGAGAAACACTACTTTCACAAGAAGTCAATCAACTAGATCCCAGTGCTCTTCCTCTCTCCTCAGGTCTCTATCATGACTCCTCCTCACAACAGAGAGAGGAGTCTCATTGTCATTTTAATGTTCTACAAGATGAACCTTTGAGCAAAAGTAAAGGAAGGTTAAGACTTACCTGTAAACATGAACAATGCATAGATTTTGCATAGTACTTTTTCTTTTTAGGTGTCCAGTGGCTTTAACAGAGTAGACCATTACCTATTGTTGTGGGTTTACCTTGGCTGGGTGCCCGGTGCCCACCCCTAGTCCCTCTATCACTCCCCCTCCCCCACCCCAAACCTCCGTCAGCAAGGCAAGTGGGGAGAGAGTAAGATGGAAAAGGAAAGCCCGTGGGTTATGATAAGAAGCAGTTTTAATAAACAGCAGAGAAAGCAAGGCCGCACACGCTCGAAGCAAAAGCAAGCAAAGCTGTTACTCTCTACTTCCCATCCGCAGGCGGTGTTGGGGCTGTCCCGGGAAGCAGGGCTCCAGAACGCGTACCGGTTGCTCAGAGGACAAGCGTCTTTCCCCCAAATCCCCCCGTCCTCCTCCCTTTATAGTTGAACTGACATCATATGGTATGGAATATCCTATTGGTCAGCTCGGGTCAGCTGTCTGGGTTGTATCCCCTCCCAAATCTTGCCCCCCTGTACCTTTGGTGTTATGTGAGCACTCACGGCTAGACATAACATGGGTGCACGTTATCAACAACCTCTGGGTCCCAGTAGTGCAGCATGAGGGCTGTATGGGGAAAATCAGCTCAGACAGACCCACTACACCTATAAAGACCTTGGAATAATGGCTTGTTCATGACATATACCAGTGACAGAGGTAGAAGTGGACCATCTCAGGATTGCTAGGCACGAGAAGGCAGAACTGGAGATCCTTGAACAAATGCTGTGCAATTTATTGTATATGCAAACTGGCAGGCACTGCAGAGTAATGCAGTCTTGCCATAAGCATCTCAACCCACCAGTCTGAACAATTTCCAGAGGAAAACCATTTCAGAGGCTTGCTACTCTTAATTTTTTTATTTCCTTGTTTCTCCTATTCATCTACTTATTTGTCATTTCTGAAAACACTGAAAGCACCAAGTATATTCCTGATGTGTGCAGATGTGAAACAAAGCAATGCACTGTTAATTGTAGGGCACGATAGGTACACAGCAGCTTCTGTGCTTGCCAGGACAGAACTAATTTTAGTCTGTACAGCTGCAATTTCATCAGTGTAGATACCCAGTTTACAGAAAGTAGAGCACTGTGGTTCTTCCTTATTTCATTTCTCTGTCTCGGATCCTGCTATAGCAGGATGGCTCTGCAAGTGTGATGGGAGGGAAAGCCAGAGAAATATGCTAAAGGACATCAGTGTCATGCAAATATATGGCTTTAACCTGGTTATGGATGCTCAGTCAATACAGTGTACCATCACCTGACATCACCTCTCCAGCAGGAGAGATCCCTGCTCCTAAGGAAGATTACTTAACCTATATAGCCACCATTTGTTCTGTTTCATGCTGCATCACCTATCTTTGAAACTGGTGGAAAGAGGAAGGAGAGAGCTGCAGGAGTGTCTCCCCTGTATCACCCTACAGGCACAGGCACCACAACACAGCTGGGGCAAAGGTGTATGGCCATGTCCATGAGCCCAGGCATTGTCCTTGTTTGGTAGCATCCTGGGACAGACAGGCCCAGAGCCAGGGAGGTGGCAGGAGGCAGCAGCAAGGAAGGAGCAGGCACCTGGGGGAGCAGGGTGTCTTCACATAGCCAGGGCATTGTGGGCAGCTGCCTGGCAGTCTGGAAAACAGAAGCACTCACCATGCCACATTTCTTCCCATGTTCAGAGGAATTCACCTTACACTGCCTCAGAGCAACACCTGATTCCCTCTCTGATCTCTTCTCCTGTCTGGAAATAATGCTCCACATCCCAAATCTGGCTAATGGCTCCTGCTGAAATAGAGTGATGCTCTTAGTGCTCTAGTTACTGCTGTCAAGCAATCTGAAATGGAAGTTGGCCGTTGTCCTTCTAAATGGCTATTGCTATGTGTAGCCCAGAAGTGGTAAGCTAAAAAATCTTTTGTATTTGAACTCATTCCAATTTCATTCATCAGGATACTGGCAGGCCACTTTCTGTGTTAATTATTTCTGTCCTGATTGCTTGGCCACACAGAGCACTGGATCGACAGTATCACACTTCACCATTTGTTAATGCTTCCAGCTGAATGCAGAAAGAAATTGAAATAAAGAAATTTCACCTAGAGACAAATCTCCAAAAGTCAAGGAAGGGGAGAGAAGGTGTCAGTGGAGTCAGAAGAGCCATGATCTACAATCCTTCCAAGATTTTAGAAATCCTTAAGAACAGAAGAATGACACAGTGTATTACTCATTGGAAATAGCTTAATGGGTGTCCTGGTTCACCAGGATAGGGTTAATTTTCAACGGAAGTTGCTATTCGATACCATGCTGATGTCATGTCCGGTACACCAGGCACCGGCAGTCCTGGCTTTGTCTTACCCGGGTTGCCTCGCTCTGTGTCTGTAGCTGTATCCACGCTGTCTGTATCTTTATACCTCGTTTTGTACATTGTTATTACTGTTGTTGTGATTGTTGCTTTTGCATCGCTGTATTAAATTCTCCTTATCTCAACCCGCGGGGTTTGTATTTTGCTACCTGTTCCTGTCCGGGGGGTGAGGGGGCAGCGGCCACATGGTGCCCGGTCCCAGCAGAGTTTAAACCACCACAATGGGTCTGATCCTTCAATGAATTACACTGGCTTAAATCTGGAATGGCTCCAATAAAGTCAAAGATTAATCAAGAAGAACTTTTAATACCTGATTAGGAAAGACTACCTCTGCATTGTTGGCAGGTACAAATGAGAGGACCTAGGCATAAAATTACCTCATTGCTCCCACAAATCGGTGAGCAAAACGGCTACATCTTGACATCCATACCAGAGGTATGGGTGCAAAACTGAGACTAAAAGCCAGATGGTATTTGGATCCTGTTAACACAAATATTACCTTCTAATGCTCTCCATAGCATCACACCTTTGGAAGAGCACAAGTGAATGCAAGGGACAATGTTGTCCAAAAAAAAAAACACCCTGGAAAACTGCTTAACAGAATTTGCACCAGGACTTTCCCATCCTTGGCTTCTCAGGTAGTCATGGACAAAGGAAATGGGCAAAAGGAAATGGGAAAGTTTTTCAGCCACGGGAGCTGTCTACAGAAAGAGGAGAGTCTCCCTTTGTATGACACTCAAAAACTGAGGTTCTGACTACACCTGTAGATCAAGGCCAGTCTAAGAACATAATTCATACATGCTGCAGCTCTGATATTTTTGTGGACTATGCTACTGGCCATTGACATTGACATCACCTGATATAAATGTATTTCTCATAAAAAACAGGATTGTTTGACCAAAAATTGAGCAAAATTATGTAGGGTCTGCGACATGCAATCATAGAATCATTTAGGTTGGAAAAGACCTTCAGGATCTTCAAATTCAATCACCAACCTAACTCTACCAAGTCCACTGCTAATCCATGTCCCTAAGCACCATATCTACATGACTTGCAAACACATCCAGGGGTGGTGATTCAGTTGCTTGCCTGGGCAGACTGTTCTAGTGCTCGATAACCCTTTCAGTGAAGAAATTTCTCCTAATATCCAATCTAAGCCTCCCCTGAGGCAACTTGAGGCCATTTCCTCCCGTCCTATCACTTGTTACTTGTGAGAAGAGACCAGCACTGACCACTCTACCACTTCCTTTCAGGTAGTTGTAGAAAGCAATAAGGTCTTCCTTCAGCCTCCTTTTCTTCAGACTAAATAGCCCCAGTTCTCTCAACCACTCCTAGTAAGACTTGTGCTCTAGGCCCTTCAACAGTGTAGTTTCCCTTCTCTAGACCTGCTGCAGCACCTCAATGTCCTTCTTGTAGTGAGGGGCCCAAAACCGAATACAGTATTCAAGGTGCGATTTCACCAGTGCTGAGTACAGTGTAACAATCACTTCCTTAGTCCTGC
>VYZX01001638.1:94568-116863 GCA_013401335.1 Brachypteracias leptosomus | reverse complement strand
CCTGCTCATCACAGCAGTATGATGGCATTCCTCATTGGNCAAGGTAAACCCACCACATCATTATACAGAAATTTTTAAACAGTCATTTCATGATCACAGTGGCCAACACAGCCACCTATCAGTACATGTCCCAGGAGTCCTTCTCTATTCACCAATAGCAAGTCTAGGAGGGCATCTTTCCTAGTTGGCTCATTGAGTACCTGTGACAAGAAGTTATCTTCTGCAAAATTCAAGAATTTCTAAGACCTGCTCATCACAGCAGTATGATGGCATTCCTCATTGGTGTCTGGGAATTTGAAATCTTCCATACGAATAAGGGTTACCGATCCAGAACTTTCTCAAGACATCCACCACAATAACTCTTTTGATTTACAGCCACCTAGTCCTCACCTAGAGGCTCTCACAGAATTACAGAATCACAGAATCACAGAATGTTAGGGGTTGGAAGGGGCTCCTGGAGGTCATTGAGTCCAACCCCCCTGCCAGGGCAGGACCATAGAATCTAGGGTAGGTCACACAGGAACGCAGCCAGAAGGGTCTTGAAAGTCTCCAGAGAAGGAGACTCCACAACCTCTCTGAGGAGCCCGTTCCAGTGCTCTGTAACCCTCACAGTAAAGAAGTTCCTCCTCATGTTGAGGTGGAACTTCCTGAGCTCTAGCTTGCATCCATTGCCTCTTGTCCTATCACAGGGCACAGGTGAAAAGAGGTTGTCCCTTTCTTCTTGACACCCAGCTCTCGTATATTTATACACATCAATTAGATCCCCCCTCAGTCTTCTCCTCTCCAGACTAAAAGCCCCAGGTCTCTCAGCCTTTCCTCATAAGGCAGGTGTTCCAGTCCCTTAATCATCCTCGTAGCCCTCCATCGGACTCTCTCAAGTAGATCTCTGTCCCTCTTGAACTGGGGAGCCCAGAACTGGATGCAGTACTCCAGGTGAGGTCTCACTAGGTCAGAGTAGAGGGGGAGAAGGACCTCCCTTGATCTGCTGGACACACTCTTCTTAATGCACCCCAGGATACCATTGCTGTCCCACAGATAACTTGTTGTCCACCAGGACTCCAAGGTCCTTCTCCACAGAGCTGCTCTCTAGCAGATCACCTCCTAACCTGTACTGGTGAATTTTATTACTTCCAGGTGCAGGACTCTGCACTTATTCTTGTCGAACATCATTAGGTTCCTCTTTGCCCAACCCTCCAGTCTGTCCAAACCTTGCTGAATCTTGCACAGCCTTCAGGT
Source organism: Brachypteracias leptosomus (assembly GCA_013401335.1). NCBI lineage: Eukaryota > Metazoa > Chordata > Aves > Coraciiformes > Brachypteraciidae > Brachypteracias > Brachypteracias leptosomus. The sequence continues at coordinate 115,627 of VYZX01001638.1, read as the reverse complement.
GTATCAGCCAAACCTCCCAGTTTCGTATCATCAGCAAACTTGCTAAGACAGTCTGTCCCATCATCAAGGTTGTTGATGAAGATGTTGAACAGGACTGGACCCAGCACTCATTCTTGGGGGACTCCAGTAGTTACGGGTCTCCAGCTGGACTTGGCACCATTGATCACCACTCTTTGGGCTCTATTGTGTAGCCAATTCTTAATCTATCTCACTGTCTGTTCTTCTATCTCACGCTTCCTGAGCTTGCTCACGAGGACCACATCATCACTAACTGTAAGGGCTGTACCATCAAACCTGTCCCTTGCACATAACAGAACACCTCCACCTTAACAATCCTGCCTGTCCCTCCTGAACAGCCTGTAGCGCCCCAATTGTGGGACACATTCCAGCATGTTACAGCACCCTCAGAGTCAGGACGTGCTTGCTTGTGTTCAGATGGAACTTCGTGTTTTCTCCCTTGTGCCCACTGGTTCCTGTCCTGTCAGTGGTCACTGCTGAGAACATAGTGGCTGGCTCCCTTGCCCTCGTTCCCTCCCAGCCAGCATAGACGCCCAGGGGCATCTTCCCCTTAGAATGGGAGCAGAGCAGAAAACAGCAGAAGAAAGGACAAAGGGGTCAGGGGAAGCACAGTGCTTCGGTACTACTTAGCAACCTCCAAATGCAGCTCCACATCTGTATCAAAGCAGTTGGCAACATGTCCACATGCCCCAACAAAGTGTTGCACAGACACTCACAGACAGAGGGCTGGTTAAAAGAAGTTTTGTCGGCTTTGCATCACATAAAGGTCCCAGAGGGGATCAACTCTGCAACAAGATGGGTGGTCCCATCCTGTTACAGGTGGTAACACGAGCCTCAGTAGCAATGGCATCTTCAGCTGAAGCAACAGAAGTTCCCCAAGCTCTGGTTCTGCTGAGCTCCTCTTGAAGGGTGTCATCTCCATGCCTAGTTAGCTCAGCTGTGCAGCACAGACTCCCCAGGCAGTCTCTGGGAGGAACAGGTTCTCTGTCCCGGTATCCAAAATTGTCACCTGGGCCCCCACCAGTGTGAGAGGAAAGTAGGTGGTCAGGGTCACAGGCATGGGTGGTAAAGCCTGTGACCACCAGAAAGTGGGTGCAGAACCTACAGACCTCTGAGGTGGAACTTGTCCTCCTGGGTGTGCCTTGCCATGAGTCTGAAAAGCAGCATCTCAACAGCAGCGCTGCTCTCCAGCCATAGTGTGGTAAAGGCTGGTAATGGTGGCCTCTGCCTAATCAAGGGTCACATAGGTGCCTGAGCTGCCCTTCTGCATTGCAAGAATCATCTCAGTACAGATGTTCATCTTGGAGGTGCTTGTCAGCTGGAACCTGCATGACTGGGAGGAGAGCAGCACTGTTAGCTGGCAGTGGTGTGACTGAGGGAAAAGCAGACAGGCTTATCTCACCAAGTTTTGGACCCAGCAGGTGATTATCTCCAAGTCTAAGCTGGAGCGAGTGCAGAGGGTGCATAGGATGTAGGAGCTCTGGTCCCTAGGCAGCTTGTCATTAGGGTGGTGGAGAAAGCACAACGTATCACCCAGCAGCTGGTCCCTAGAGCGCGTGCACTCCAGGTCCAAGCAGATAATGGGGTGCATTGCTGGAGGCTTCCCTGTGGTGTTCTGCTCCAGTCTGAAGAATTGCCCCAGGGGTGGCTGCAGGGACATGAGCAGGTGGTAGGCAATGCCGTGCACATGGACAGTCTAAGCTTCAAGGGTACCATTCATCCTAATGGCTGGGTGCATCTGTGGCATGAAAGTCCCCTTGCAGAGCACTTGGCAGACACCAAGGAGGTCACCCACCAGCTCCTTCAGTACCTTGCAAATGTCAGACAGGCCCTGCATTCTTGGTGGGGTGGACAAAGTCAAAGAACAGACACCATTATGTGTGTGACACTTGAGTTCGTTGTCACTGTCATCATCATCTTTGTCATCATCGTCATCATCATCATCATCTTCCATCTCCTCCTCCTCATTCCTGCTGGAGCTGTCTTGACCACTGAAAGTGTCAGAGAGAAGCTTTGTTTCCCTGGACAGCCATCAGAACACAAGGAAGGCTCTGGCAATGGTGTGAAACAGCCCATGCTGCAACCCGGGAAGGAGAGTAGCTTGCTCCACGCTCCTGCTCTGCTCTATCTCCTGCAGTAACCGAGTCATGTCCTGATGGAGAAACTCCTCCCGCTGCTGCATCCCCTGGGCCGTGGCCACATCGATGTGGTGATCGCTCTTCAGCCTGGACTGGGCAGCCAGCACAGCCAGGAAGAGTATGATTGCCATAGACATGGCCTGGAGGAGGAGGAGAAAAGGGGGCTCAACAGGGCTGGATGGGAGGGAGCACAGGGCTAGGAGGAGGCACCTGGAGCTGGGGGCTGACAGGAGAGGGCATGAGGGAGGTGTGAGGAGCAAGGGCAAGGTTTGTGAGCTCTGTACAGATGTGAGGCATGGGCTGTCCCAGCAAAGTGTCTGGGCGCTGCTCTCGGCAGGCCTGAAGGGGCCACAGACCCTGGCTGGAGACAGCCTGAGGCCCGTCCTGTCCAACTGCCCTGGTGGCCAGGCCCTGGCCGGGCTGAGCCCTGTGAAAGGGCAAGGGACACCCAAGCAGAATCTCCCGAGGTCTCATCCCTGCCACGCAAGCACATCCCATGGAGGCACGGGCTCCCAGCTGGTCCCCAAAACCTTTCTGGGCACCTGCCAGCACTGGGAGCCCTGAGCAGAGCCCTGAGGGCAGTACCGTGCCCTGCCTTGAGGGCTCAGCTCTCATTCTGGGTTAGAAACCCCCTGGGCGTCTCCCCCGTCCCCCATCCAGCCCAGACTTCCCACCGCATGCTGCACTCACCGATCGCTCAGACTGCAGTGGGGCTGCCTGGTGATGTCCATAGGGACAGCTCCTGTTGTGACCTGTCTCCTGTCCCACAGGCTCCAGAGCAGCATCCCCCAGCCAGCAAGTCCCAACCTTTGTCCGCACCACCCAGCTCAGCAGGTCCCGGCCATCACAACAAGGACAAGCTTGTCTAGCAGGAGCCAACTTGCAGGGGCTCTCTTGCCAAAGTGGGCAGAGAGCCCCCAAAACGGGAACTGACATGGAAAGGAGGACTGTAGCTGCATGTCCCTGGCTTGGGCAGAGAGGTACAAAGTCTTCTGGGCCAGGTGGTGTGACTCTGAGGTGTCTTGGAAAGAAGAGCTATGAGGTCTTGAGCAGCAACAAAACTCCTCGTCCCTCCTATCCTCTTGCTTCCTTCTGCTGGAGCAGGACTCGGCCCTGCAAGCCCTGACTATCAAGGCAAATGCAAATTGTGTCCCTGGTGCAAGTGGAAAAGGTGCTGAGGCTCCTGTCTCTGGCTACCAACTTGCCCCCTGCAATGACAAGCGAGGGGGCTGGAGAGGCCACGCCGGGGCCTGTGTCCCTCCACTCCCCTGAGGTTTCCTTGGTTCAGCAGGGGCTCCTGTGCACCGTGCTGGAGCTCCACTGCAGATCGTGCCTCCCAGAAACGGGGCCTGTACTGCCCGAGTGACTGTCTTGGGAGCCAGACACCTCAGAAGCTTTCTTTAGCCTTGCTGCCTGTGTGCCAAGACTGACACGGGTGCTGTGTTCCTGTCAGTTCAGCAAGTGCAGAACCCTATATTCCATGTGCCTCCTGTCCCAAGCTGCCTGGGGCAAAAAGAAGGAGGGGATGTCAGTAAGCGGGAGCATTCCTGGAAGTTCCATTCTGTGTTGAGCCTCTCTTGTCAAGGTAGTAGGGTTCAGAAATACTAAATGTTAACTCCAGATTGGAAGTAAAGAACTTTTACTGCTTTTCTGCCATCTGACCAAATGCATCAGCTCCCTTGGTGTTGGCTTTTGTGCTTGTAGACCTGATGGTGTCCTTGGTACCTTTGTGCACTAATGGGGGCATGATGGTGTCTATCCCTGTGGTGGGATGGGGTCTCTTCATTAGCAGGGTCTCTGCTCTTGCTGTGCTGGTGAGAGATCGGGGTTCCAGGAGACTCATTTCCAAATAGTGATGAGGGGTTGCAGGAGGTGAAGTGCCTGGTGCTGCAGGACACTCTTCCCTGCTGCGCCTGCCCTAGGTAGCCGTGCCTCCTGCTCTCAAGCTCCTGCTCTGCACTGGCTCATGCCCAAACCTCCCACCAATGCAGCAAGCAGAGCATCCAGAGCTCCGCTTCTCACTTGTTCTGCTTATTGCCTGTGCAGAGGGCTCACCACTTGGAGAAGGTGATGTCCATCTCCTCAGGGGTTGCCCCCAGGCCAATGTTGTCAGGCTCCCAGGGGTTGGTTTGCTCCAAGTACGTCTGGTGCAACCCCTGTGCTCAAGCACAGCCACCTAGAGTAGGCAGTCCACGACATGTCCAGATGACTTTCAAAGGCTGGAGACTCCTCCAGACACCTCTCTGGGGAGCCTGTGTGAGTGTTTAGAATAGACCAGCCTATACTAGACTAGAGGAGAATATTTTCAGTTGGAAGGGAGCCATAACAATCATCTAGTCCAACTGCCTGATCACTTGAGGGCTGACCACAACCAAAATCAGTTTTTCTTTTAAGGGCATTGCCTAAATGCCTCTTAAACACTGACAGGCTTGGGGCATTGACCATCTCTCTAGGAAACCTGTTGCAATGTTTGACCACCCTCTCAATAAAGAAAGGCTTCCCAATGTCCAGTCTAAAACTCCTCTAGTATAGCTTTGAATCATTGCCGGACATCCTATCATTGGATCCCAGGCAGAGAGATCACCTCCCCCTCCTCTTCTCCTCCTCAGAAAGCTGTAGGAAACAATGAGGTTGCCTCTTAGCCTCTTTTTCTACAAACTAAATAATAACATCTGTAAAGTATTTTCTCAAGTCTTATTAGTTTAGGAATTCAAAGAAAAACTTAAGTTTTAAGAAAGCCTTTCCCTTGGAATTATGAAGTTTTCTGTCAAATATGACAACTGCAAAAAAATCTGAGAAGATTTCAGGTAATACAGACCCAGGCTTCTGATTCCTCTCAAGTAGTAATGAAATATTTGAAATATAATGAAATAAATCATTTTGAACCAACCATCTTTACTTTTAATTCCCTAAATTGGAATCAGGATCCATCATATCACATACTAGCCTTCTATTATAATATATTCTTCCATCTTCTCATCTCTCAATCTTCTCAATCACTGTGCACCTTCATCTGCCAGTAAAATATTACAAAACTTTTTATAAAATTCATAAACTGGGGGTTAAGAGTCTTTTAATTATTTGTACTTGCCAACTGGGTTCACCACTAGAACCGTGAAAACAAAATTGTCAGTGTCATAGCTGCAAGCCAGAGTGACAATGTCTGAAATCTCAGAAAAAAATTCCAAAATTTTTCCAAAATTTCCAACCTGTCTTGCCAGAACTGGGAGCTTTAGATGATTCAGTTGATAGTGCAGGAGACAGCAGCTTTGGGGGCACAAATGTTCTGTTCTCCCTGTTCCCCAGTCCTCAACCAGAAAATGTGAACCTCTCCCAGTCTATTAATGAAGTATCTTCTGTCCACAGAAAAGTTTAAATATTTTAAGACCTTTATTTAACTTGAATCTGAATACTAGACTTTGGGCATTTTTTTTTTACAGACAGAAACATTTCCTAAGAGGCAATATTCTAAGGCTTCAGGGTATTATTTCTGATTACTCCTATATTTTTATCTGAAACTTGTCAGAATTGCTAACAAACTTACAGAATTCTTGGATTGACACCTAATGATAAATAAATATTCTTTGTAGACTAATGAAACTTGCTGTCTATGCTTAACCCATTAAAGTTTAAACAAATGCTCTTTAGCATGCTGCAAGCACTTTTATCTGCAAAATAATAATATTTATTTTGATTAAAGCTTGGCTATCAATTAATAGGAAAAAAGTGTGACAAGACTTTTGAGGAGGGAGTGGATATTGAATGGATCTCAAATTTTGCAAAGAACTTTTTTTTCTTTCTTTATAAGGAATAGTTTTCTGGCAAAATATGTAAATTAAATCAATTCATTTTTTAAAAGAAATGTTATTTCACTCACTGTAATGCATGTCTTTACACAAATACAAGTTTGTTTAACTTTCACTAATTCTTCTGCTAAACCAAATATCCTTGCAAGCCAGCCACAAGGCTTTAATATTAATCAGCAATTTCATAATTTTAGAGACATTCCCCTTTTCATCTGATCATCCTTCTCACCCCACTCCCCTCACCCCCTTTTCCTACTAAATCTCCATATACATTTGGGATTGGCTGTCTCAATAACACTTTGTAACCTTCTGAAACACAGCCTTTGTTTACCAAGAAGTCTTAAACTAACTCACAAGTGAACAGACACTAGGCCATGGGTATTATACTGACCTACTGGCAGCAACAGAAAGTACTAATTTTTCATCTTTTTAAATAGTTGTCCTTTATTCAACTGCTGAAAGAGAGGCTGGTGTTTCTTACTGTTTCTACAAAAGAGTTCTCTTAGAAGTTCAGGGTACTTCATTTCTTGGATTGGATTGTGTTCAGCCCTTTTATACCTTTTTTGCAGCTGACTAACAAACATGTATTTCAGTACCACACACAGAGGAACTCTCTAAAAATCATCTACAGATTCATTGAATCTAGAGCCAGAAAGGACCATTACATTACCTAGTCTTTATATCGCAGGCCAATTATATGTCACTTTTATATGGAGCCTAAAGACTTGTTTCCGACCAAATCATGGTTTCTACAAAAGTATCAAATCTTGATAAGCATATTAAGCAATGGCAAAAAATCCACTGCTCCTGTGCATAGTCTGCTGTAATGGAAATCACTAGTAAAGATCTGTCCCATATTTTTTTATTAATTTACCTGCTTTCTGCTTCCAGACTTTGATTCCAAAGGAGATCTTTAAAAAACTGTATTTTTTCTTCATTAAGGTATTTATACACTGTCACCAAGTCTTGTGTCTGATAAACAGACTGAGCTTGGTGAGTTTCTCTTTGCAAGGCAAAAATCCAGGTCTTATAATTTCTGTGTCTCTCTGTCACGGTCTTCAATTTCTCAGCAACTTTTTAAAATGAAGGCGCCAGAACAAGCAGTGTTATTCTAGCATTAATCTTATTCTAGCATGTGGAAGAATTTCCTCATTTCTCATAGTGACCACCAGTGGATACATCCTCAGGTGTCACTTCTTAGCATATTGCGAAGCAATTTGGTGATCAAGAATCCATAACCTTTCAAGCCATAGAAGAATCCCATTCAGTGGCATTTCCCTCTGCACATGTATTCCTTCAGATCTGTTATTTCACCAGTGCTTAATCCCATTTCACATATTCAATATTGATTTCACATGAAGCAATTTTTTTAATAAAGGTGCAGCGCTAAATCAAATGTCTTGAAGAAGTCTACCCACTTATCTTGATAAACTAAATTTAAATTAAAAATGAAAAAAAACCCCAGGTTTGTCTCACAAGACCTCTTTGCCATAAAATCATATTGTTTCATATTTATATATTTTATCTTTTGTCTTTTATTTATTTTCAGATTTTCTTCTGTTCTATCTTGTACTTACGGCAGGTTAGTCATTCTCTATGTAATCTATACTATCCCTCTTGGGTTTTGAGTATTATCATAAATTTAGCATTCTTCCAGTCATCATTTTTTCTCGGGTTTTCTTTTGGCAATCTTGGAAAAGTTGTTGTATTTTTTAAACATTTCTCTGTAATAGACACTGCCATCTTCCTTTGCAACAAATGGACTGGATAGTAAATCCTAACACTAATGCAATGAAGTACCTTTTGCTTCATCTTTCCAAAATCTCCAGAACCCATTTGCCTTTAGTGGGCAGAAAATGTTGAATACTTCCTAGGCAATCTGTACGTTTTGTGAAAATATTCTTCCTATGTTGCTGCACACAAATTGGACAAATATGCTCAGTTTGGTGGTTCAGTCTGCTGTCAGTATGGGTTGCAAAGGTCTTACATTCCTGTTTATTAACCAAAACCTTTTTTTTTCAAACATTGACTTCTTGATTTGGAAAAGAAAAATCACACACCATGTGACTTGAACTATAAACCCAGACTTCTTTTTCCCGCATCCCTCTGAGATTTCTGTCTCTCAGTCAGATGTCCTTGAACTCACCCAAGGGTTCACAGTTATTGGGAGGGTAAGCACAGGTGTACGCACTGCAGGTGCAACACTGTCAGATTTACTACAGGTGGAACCATTTGGAATGCTGGTGGGCGGGAAACTGAGCTGAGCCATACAAGAAGAGACATGAGATTTTGGTTTCTTTTGCATTGGCAAAAGAGAGGCTGAAATGAAATTTAGTGAAGTTGTGTTTCATAAATACATCAAGGGGGGTGGGCCAGTATGCCTGCAGGAGAAAAGCTAGTTAAAATAGCAATGTTAGCACCAGAATAAATGGATATATACTAGTCAGAAACAGATGAAGGCTGAAGTCTCTGAAGTGACATGGCACTCTACAGTATCCTGGCCCTGGCCCTCATCCTCTGCAGGTTCCCCCAGTGCTGTGTCCTGTGTTTTCATGGTTCTACATAAAACCCACACTTTGTGAGAGTTGCAATGGCCTACATCAATCTCTATTGTCCTTGAAGAAATAGCCTCAGTCGCAAAACAAGGACCACTTTTTGTCACTTTATTTATCAAATGACATAAAAAGTGTTTGGGTAGAAGATTTCTGAGCAAAAATACCAAGAAAGAACACACAATAACCTGCCTGAGTGTTTATGCAATGCATATAAGGATTTATTTGGGAAGGTAATCAGGAATGTTTTTTATACTTCTTGCTTTTGTTTGCTTGGGTTTTTAACTTGTTAAAGCAAAAACATTTTTTTTCTCATTGGAATAACCGTGATTATTGCAGTATTACCTGTGACAGCTGTAACAGTTATTTAATAACAAAATAGACAGAAGGTAGAAATAATGTGAAACTGCTGTTGCAAGTATAAAGGAAAAGAGACTTCCTTTAGCCTAGATGAGTGAAATGAGCAAATGAGCATTTATTGTTTAGACACGTAGTACACTTCATGCATATTAGAAGTGACCTTTCTTCTTCCAAGGTTGTACTTTTTCTCATGGTGTCCATTAAATCTGTTATACTGGACCAATTAAAGTGTGCAGGCATCCAGGAGCCAATATCAAAAAAGCATAGCTAAACTGAAATAAAATGGGCTTACAAGTGAACAGGAGAAAGCACTCAGGCTTGAAATACATTTCTCTCTTGATAAACTATGCAGGGTTAAAAACTCTACACATCAGGAGGAAGAGAACCTGTAATTCCTTGCCATAAGCTATAAAACAAAACTAGATTATAACAAAGGTGTTTAGCATTAGCATGGGAAGAGAAAGGAAAGAAGAAACTTGGAGAAAACTTTGCAAGCAGACTTTAACATTTTTTAATATATATGCCATTTTGAATCATTCCTTGACTAGTTTTCTAGTGGAGCATTTGGTCCCTACCTCACTTGAAAGCTGTTAGCTGCAAGTATTAGAAATTTGAGGGCTTTAGATGAGAAACAACCCCCATGTTGTGAATAAGAGGAGCAGAGTCCTTAAAATTAAAACCACTCTTAAAAATACCACTCTGATATGAATGGTAAAACCACTCTTTAAAATATCACTCTGATATGAACACTTACAACTTGGAAGGTTATGATTTTTTCGTCCTCCACATCTATTTTCTCGGGTATCTACAAAAGATGAAATTTATCCTGCTGCAGTGGTCAAAATGGCCCTGTATTCATCAGCAGTATATACAATGAGTGTCCCACCACTTTCTGCAGACATGAAACAGGACAAATAGAAGTATATTGGGAGTTTTTCCTTTCGATGCAGATAATTGCAGATCTCTGTACTGGTATGCCTGAAGTCCTGTTTTGACCACTGCCAGAGTGTAAAAGTAAGTATGAGGTCTCCACCTCACTAGCCACCTGTCTGATGACTGCAGAAAAACAAAGAATTTGTAGTATCTTTTGTATATCTGAACTTCAATTTCAAAGCAAAAAGCCCAGTAAGAAAATACAGCACCACATTTTATCTCAAGATAATAATTTCACAACAATTTACAAGATGTTGAGACTGTCACAGCTCTGAGTAAATCTGAGATGGTTTTGGTGTCTCCTTTCTCCTGCCATATCAAGAGTCTGGCTGCTACTGCTACTTTTCACAAAGTAACCTGTTTCCAAGGTGTGAATGTCCCTATATGTCAAACATTTTAGTTGTTATCCCTCCCAGTTGCAGTCAGATCATAATGGGTTTTTAATTTAATGACAATGGCCTTAATTAGATCAGATCATCAGCTAGAAAATTAAACTACCACAAAATAAACATGTTAACACAGTAAGAAGAATCCTGCTTGCAGGGTGCATTCGGCACCGCTTTGTGCTTGGATTCACTCTGCAGCCTGGCTTCACATGCCCCAGTTTCCAGTTGACAAGTCTGTGGAGCACTACAAGAGCAAGTTGAATATTCACTAACCGTCCCAGGGTCTATAGATGATGTTCTGTCAAGGAAACAAATAAATGAAGACTAAAAAACCCACCAAGCTATAATTCAGCTGAGTAGTTGATGGCTTACAAATTTGCCATGCACACTGACATTTATTTTGGCCATCAAGCCTTTTGCAGCAAGTTAAGTTGTTCAGCTGTTTATAGATTTTAAGACCAGAAGGTATTCCGCTGTTCATTTAGTTGACATCTACAAAGTTGATGAGGTCAAGAGGTCTCATGCAGCAACATCTGCATAAAGTCTGTAACTTCCAGGTGACTTCTAGCTATAACACATAATTTAGAGGGACATCTACCTCTTTAAAATCTTCAAATGCAGGAAGTCCATCTACTGTAGACCAGTCTAAGGTGTTGAAATACTTAAGTAAAACACTACACTGCATACGCTTTCTTCCCTATAGAGAGATTGAGAAGAAGAATGAACCATAGGAATTGTATATAATTTGCCTTGGTTAATATGAAGGCAAGTCTGCTGGGCACTGAGCAGTCTTCTGAACAGAGACACATCAAGCTCCAGCAGAAAAACCGAGAAGTGAAATACGTTAGTGCTCAAACAGCAGCAGACTCTTGGGGCTAAACTCTCTGCTACATGTGTGCATCTGCCAGATTTACTTTGGGTACCTATGTGAGGCCTGTGCTGTGCAGAGGTACTCTGAGAACAACATGAGATCTAACAGTAACATAGAGTTAAAATATACCATCATTGTCAGAGGATTCTATCTTCCTAATAACTTCTGACTTGTTCAATACCCACAATTTTCGTTTCTTTCTTCTCCTGAGACAATGTATACTGACAATTTAGTGCTCAATCATTCCTCTCTCAAAAGGCAGTATAATTATAAGTCTTTTTCTCCCCAGTGTACATGGTTATCTTCATGTATTTGAAAGTTTTTCACCTGTTCAAACATAAATGGGTAGAATATTGAACGCTATAGCGTTGACATGAAAGTTGTTAATATATTTTCCATTTTCACCCATTCCCCCTTGCCTTCCTAAATCTTACATTCAACTTGCAGGTAGCAGAATTTAATTACTGAAACACATCAATCTCTGGTTTTATGTCCATTGTGAAAAGCAAATTAGATTTTCTTGTGTATCGCAAAGACCTTTCCTTTGTTTTGCAATAGAAATGACATAGAACGGGTGTGAAAAGCACAGGTAGAAAAAAGATAAAAGAGAAGAATTGGACTGTGAACATAAAGGGCGGATACAAGAACACCTCTGGAATCAGAACTTTATTTGCCTGATAGATAAAGGCACATTAGTTAGTACATAGCACAATAAGAGTTAAATGCAGTCTAGCAACTATTCATGTAAAAAAAAAAATAAATTGAAAGGTCAAGAATCACACAATAATTTGCGTTGGAAAAGGCCTTTAAGATCATCAAGTCCAATCATTAACTCATCACTAAGTTTACCAGACTTCATGAATCCTTCCTTTGCTAGAGCGTTGCTACTCAATGAATGGAAGAATGTCCAAACTGGTGAGAACCAAGGTCAAAGGGAGAGAGGGTTTGAGGTTACAGCTGTCATAAGGGTGCAAACTAAGGAGGACTAAGCAAAAGGCAAGAATAGACTATACCCCTCCATGATACTTACCCAGCCACCACCTATTTTCATCTCAGGGACTTCCTAGGTTAAGTCTGGCTTCTATGTAGCTGATATTCCCCAATGTATTTCTCTTCCATTAACCTATCCAATCCCTCCTTGGTCCCCACTAAACCTTTAGCACGCACTGCACCTTTTGGCTGTCAACGTCACTGACATATTACCTGCCGCATGAAGAATAACGTACTTCTGTTTGGTTTGAAGCTTGTTCCTACTATTTTACTTTGATGATCCCTAGTACTTATAGTGGAAAGACAGCGAACCATCAACCCCCATCCATCCTCTCCACTTCACTCCTGATTTTATAGTCCTCTAGCATGTCCCCTGTAATTTGTCTATTTTACAGAAAGAAGAATCATAGCTTGCTTAGTTATTCCTCACACAGCATACATCCCATATATTGATAGTACTTGACAATCAAGGACAATTGAACCTTTTTCCAGTTCTACTATACTCTTTCTTGAGATGAAAAGAACAGAACAGTACAAAGACATAGACGCATCAAGCATTTATATAAAGGCATAATGATGAACTCTGTTTTGTTCTCTATTGCTTTACCAATAGTCCTAACAATAACAATTTTGTTGTTGTTGTTTGGTGCTGAGCACTGGGCTGTCATTTTCATGGAATTATCGATTGTATCCCCAAAGTCTCCCTCCAAACTGGTAAAGGTTAGGTCAGAACCCTTCATTTTACAAATGAAATTAGAGTGAAATCTTTCCCACATGCATCACTTTACTTTGACATACATTTAATTTCACCATCTATCCAGGTTGTGCAAAACCACATTTTCTGCCTTTTCAGTCTTAGCAGTGTTTCAATAGCTGCTAGGAGCACAACACACCAAAGCCTGCACACAAGAGCTAGTATGCTCATTGCTCTATTCAGCAGGACACTGCCAAACTGAGGTGTCCTGCTGAAACATCAGAGTGGGTAAAGATGAGACATGGAGTCCTAGAAAAGAAACTTGGACAGGGAGATACAAGCTGAAAGAGTTTTCTGTCTGTCAGCCATTAACAACACACCTCTTTTGGGGAATCTAAACTGTAACTTGTTCAGTCATTTTATAAAAGAGAAGGCAAAATTCGGTATCTCTGTATGCACATAGAATTCTCATCTAACATCTGGAAATCAAAAAGAGGAAAAAACATTTAAAGGCTTGGGGTCCTTACAATGAAGTTTTCTCTGGGCATATCTAGCCTGTGTCGCTGCTTTCCTTGTAAAACTTGTCAGTGTTTTTTATTGAGATTAGAGGAAGTGTTTATTACACCATTATAAACTGGATTATTTTACAGCTGCAACAAACAAAGGCCCAAAAATCACTAGGGAAAGTCTATTGGTAAGACAGAACAGAGATCTTGAACTTGTTTATTCTGAGTTTAGAAAAGAGACATTATCATATAGTTTTCTAAGTTTGTGTGAACTCATGGCACTTTGCTGATCATGATAATGCAGTCCTATCCTATGATCCAAATTCTTTTTGAAAGCATGATCTGGTTTCTGGTCCCAGTTTCAGGTGTTCTCTGCAAGAATATTACCACTTACATATTTTTATTCTTTGTTTATATCTATTAAATGTCTCAGCCAAAAGACCTGAGAAGGATATATTGGAGGTTTATTTTCCATTGTTGTTGGTATACTTATTTTCCCTACATTTTGACTCCAGATAAAGTTCTTCCACCATAACATTCCACCAGACAGTTTTGTGACAGAGTTTAATTGTTGACAGATCATGCAAAGAGAATTACTTTGCAGCAACTGTTGCAAAACTTTTTTTTTTTACCCAGTTTAGCTGCCTTAGCCAAATTCCACTGGCCTTTTCTAAACACCTTCCTCCCTCTGTCCTGTCCTCCACACACTTCAGAGGGTCACTTAACATTTCATTTATCTTGGGTTATTGTAGTCCCACTGCCTGCTGTTACAATTGCTGCATTTCATCTTTCTCTGCAGCTTTGCTGAGCTCCCTTTTATGTTAACACAAGTAACAACACTTGCAAAGTGCTCCGGGATCTGTCTGCCCAGCACAGTATACATGTGGGTTCCTTACCAGTACTGATAGTTAATAACTTTCTGAATCCTCCCAGAAATGCCTGTATTTATTTTGTCTAGAGCCCATCTTCAGGGAATGAGGTGGCACAATTCATCATGGTCCAAGTGTGTAATTGTGTTCTTGGCTCTGAGAAAAAAAAACAGTGATGCAGTCTGAGAAGTCAGATCAAGAGCTTCTTGAATACAAATGGTACCAGGCTCCAGCGGTTTGGCAGGGCAGGGTCTTGCCAGCTGAAGACTGCCCCATCACCTCAGCAGGAACCAGGGCAGCTGGGGAGCAGCTAAGGGCACCCCCAGGCTAGGATATCAGGCACCTCCTTGGGGATAGGGTTGAGAACAGGCTGGAATGTCAGCCTGTAGGTGGGGGTCAGCTGGGCTCAAATGGGATCCTGGGCCACCAGCAGGGTTGGGAACACCCCAGGAGAGGCTGTCAGGGACAGTCCATGCCATTAGTGCCCTCATGTCATGGCAGCGTGCCCTTGGGCATACTCTCGCTAAATTGATCCTTCCCTCTCTCCATCCTCCATCCCTCCCCCCACCTCTTTTAAAACTCTTGGGAACTAGTACCAACAGGTCGTAGCATATTAATATACATCCTAGGGTGTTTGTAGGCCAAGCTTTAACTGGTGCATGACTGAGTGTTTCAGTCCTGGCTGCATGTTCTGATATTAACTGTGTTTGTCATGCTACGTAAGGGACGTGTTCAGCAGCTGGCCTCAGGCAAAGGGAAAGTAATCAGTCTTTTGGAGAACTTTTCCAGTGGCTGCCAAGAATTTTCTGCATGAGGAAGTCTATTAACAAGCATCATGTGAAAGAGTGTTTACAGAAAGTCAGAAAATGCTGACCCAGGACAAGGAAAATGTTCCCTCTATGTAGTTTCACAACTGAATAACTCTGTGATATTTCATTGAAGGGATTTATAGATAAGAGTTACAAAGTAACTATACAAAAGTGCATTTCAAACATGTTTACTCTAAAAACAGCCCAGTCCTGTATGGTAATTTTTGAGCAGAGATTACATTGCAAGGGACAAAGGAATGTTCCTGGGGTGTAACGTCTGTGCAAAGTAAGATCTCAAAGGTCAGATCTGACCCCATAAGCCCCTTACTCGCTGCCTCACCTTGTGACTGAGCCAGCGTAAGGACAGGCCTGGGAAAGCCTTGTGCACAGCTTGATGTGCTCTTAAAAGAAACTTTATAAAACTTCAAGTTATGTAACGACAATGAACTATACAATTATCAATGCAGATATTCTATTAGTTATAACCCACAAGGAAAAGGGCACTTTAAAATTCCTTTCCAGGAGCTTTGCCAGAGGAGAGAACAGTCACATAAACTAAGTCTTTTAATTCTGCTACAATTTTGCCTTTTTAGTCTATAAATTATGTTCAGAGCTGAAATGTGGAATTTAAGCATTTAGACTGAAAAAGTAAATTTCCTCACAAAAATATATATTAGAGTATTTTTCTCAGACAAAATAGTCACTAATTACATCAGTTCAACTATTTTTTCATGCTTGCCTCTAAACTTTCAAATGACTGGAGCATAGCAAGTTCTCAGGTGCTTGTAAGTTGCCTGCCCCAAACCTATCATCAAAGCTTGACGAAGGCCTTGGTGGAGCAGTGCCAATATCATGCTGATGAGCTTCTGTCACCTGTGTGATCATTCTCTTGTCACTGAGCTGAGGGGGAGGCACAAGCTTCCTGTCACATCTGCTGCTATTTTTGCACAACTGCTGTGACTTTTTTTATTAGCCTCATTTAAACCCAAAATGAAAAAAATGGGGAAAAAAAAAAAAAAAGGTACCAAATCAGTTGTGACAGAAGAGATTAGTCCAACTTGTTGCCACATGACATGCCTGAAGTTAATACTCAGCATTGCTGCTTTGAAAAAGTGACATTTCCATTAAAAAAGCTGGTAATCGAATCACACTGAACTAAACCGTCTGCCTTTGTAACTGAGATTCTATCTACAATGGCATTCAACATAAATTGTAAACACAGAAAATGAATTTTCCTTTTATGTATTACCTTATGCTCTTAGTAGATAAATTTCAAAAGGTTGTATGTTTTATCTCTCTTTCAAACTTCTCCACCTTGTGCCTGTCAGTGCCTACAGAGTCTGACGCACGTACCCTTAAGTACATGCTCTGTGCACACATACAGTGGTGATATTATAAATGACGTTTCAGAGTAATTTAATACACTTCCTTTACCACTGCAGGTAAGCTCTGCCAACTAATTGTGCCTGCATGATGTCCTAACATACCCAGTTTTCATTCCAGCAATGGTCAAAACCAAAAAGTGCCTGACAAATGTTCCTGCTTTTCTCAAAAATGCCAAATCTGAACTTTCTTCCAAAAATTATACTGTGCTGGATTTTGAGGAATGTTTCCTGGTTTTCCATCTTTGATTTAGGTAAAAAAGATACCAAAATCAATAGTTTATGGCAAGGGGAATGAAGTAAATAATAAAACTGCACAGAACTGTGTTTTCTTGACCTTTCTTATCCATCTACTGATGGAAAAGAGTATAAATTGATTATATCACACACTGGCCATACAGACACTGAGCAGTGTTTCAGTAGATAAGCAGCCACACACTGCCCCAGCAACTCTGGAGCTATGAACACAGAAATGACAGAGCCAATGGCTCGTGGGAACATGCCCTCGGTGGAAGATACATCTTCTACCACTTCCTGAAGAAAGCTGCTCACTGAGCAAGAGGTCACATCCTCAGCTCTGCTGGGGGCTGCCCACCCCAGGGATGCTCCGCTTAGAGAGTCCGAGGCAAAGCTGAGTTCAGATACTCAGTGTTGGCCATGTATTGAGCAGGTGAAAGTCTCTTACCCCAACTGCTGGTGTGAATTCCCTCATATGGGTTTACCAGCCCCCCAGAGAGCTGCTGTTGCTAAATACTAATGATTAACACTGCTGATGAATGGAAGGAGACCAAAGGAGCAATTCTAAATGACCTGGAGAGGTCAGAAATATTGACAGGAAATATCAATCCCTGGTACAATTTAGAAGGGAAAAAAAAAAAAAATGAACAGACATGCTCCAAAACAAGCCTGACTGTAGAGCCTTGAGGAGACAGATAAAACTCAAAAAGCAGCTTCAGACATGTGACTGCAAACAGCAAAATAAATACTGTGAAATGGCAGCCACAAATGCAAAATTGAATTTCGGATATCACAATTGTATGGTGGTTTTGCCCACTGACTTCTAGAGATTTTCATGTATGCAGCCAAGGTACAGAACTTCTGCACTCTGCCTGCATAAGCAGTATATATTAAAGGTAAATAACTAATATTTTTGTGGGAAAATTTGAAACATATTCAGTGAAAATTCTCATGGGGATTAATTCTTCTTAGAATAATAATTTTAAATCATAAAGTTAAATACTTTTTTAAAGTAATTTTTAATAAACAAGATCATAATTTTCTACTGCTAAAAAATTCTTCATGACAAAAGCTTTGCTTCTACACAAACAAAATAGTCTTTTCCAGGAAATATAGTTCAATCAAAATTAAAAAGTGGTTGAACATACATCTGGTTCCTACAAAATATTTTAACAGAAATTTCTTGTCAGCTACAGATAAACAGGCTCCGACAATACATGTTATAGAACTAGCTCATCTTTTTGTCCAAGAAACATGTGAATATAACATCAGACATTAATATCTATGTTGTCCTCATCTGGACAGGAGCACAAAAGATTTAAATTTAAAAAAAAAAAAATCAATACTGACATGAATGTCTATCTAAGAGTTAAATGACTGGTTAAGAGTTGTAAGTTTTCCACCTGAGTCTATAGGCTCTTNGTCCCACTGCTTGCCTATCTGCCTGGAGAAACAGGGCTTAAAACACAGAGGTTTGTGGCAATAGTTTTCCCTCAGAAGCCCTTAGGTATATACGATCAGAAGCTGAGCTCTCCTTTCCATCCTGTCCTCAAAAATCAGATACTAAATAGCCCATTAGGCATGGTCTGGATCAAGCTCATGGCAGTGTGACATCTGTGTGACAGCTTTTGGGGATCTGTGGCCAACAACAGAGCTGTGGCATGACACCTTGTGCAGTGTTTCTTCTACCTGACACCTAAACATGTTCATTTTTAAAACAAAATTCTGTCCCTTCTCTTGCTAACCCTATTTCTCTTTGTTGCTACAGTTGGTCAGGCACTGGAACAGGCTGCCCAGGGAGATGGTGGATTCACTATCCCTGCAGGTGTTCAAAGAATGAGTAGATGTGGCGCTTCAAGACATGGTGTAGGGATCAGGGACATGTTGGACAAAGGTTGGACTTNGAGGTCACATCCTCAGCTCTGCTGGGGGCTGCCCACCCCAGGGATGCTCCGCTTAGAGAGTCCGAGGCAAAGCTGAGTTCAGATACTCAGTGTTGGCCATGTATTGAGCAGGTGAAAGTCTCTTACCCCAACTGCTGGTGTGAATTCCCTCATATGGGTTTACCAGCCCCCCAGAGAGCTGCTGTTGCTAAATACTAATGATTAACACTGCTGATGAATGGAAGGAGACCAAAGGAGCAATTCTAAATGACCTGGAGAGGTCAGAAATATTGACAGGAAATATCAATCCCTGGTACAATTTAGAAGGGAAAAAAAAAAAAAATGAACAGACATGCTCCAAAACAAGCCTGACTGTAGAGCCTTGAGGAGACAGATAAAACTCAAAAAGCAGCTTCAGACATGTGACTGCAAACAGCAAAATAAATACTGTGAAATGGCAGCCACAAATGCAAAATTGAATTTCGGATATCACAATTGTATGGTGGTTTTGCCCACTGACTTCTAGAGATTTTCATGTATGCAGCCAAGGTACAGAACTTCTGCACTCTGCCTGCATAAGCAGTATATATTAAAGGTAAATAACTAATATTTTTGTGGGAAAATTTGAAACATATTCAGTGAAAATTCTCATGGGGATTAATTCTTCTTAGAATAATAATTTTAAATCATAAAGTTAAATACTTTTTTAAAGTAATTTTTAATAAACAAGATCATAATTTTCTACTGCTAAAAAATTCTTCATGACAAAAGCTTTGCTTCTACACAAACAAAATAGTCTTTTCCAGGAAATATAGGTCAATAAAAATTAAAAAGTGGTTGAACATACATCTGGTTCCTACAAAATATTTTAACAGAAATTTCTTGTCAGCTACAGATAAACAGGCTCCGACAATACATGTTATAGAACTAGCTCATCTTTTTGTCCAAGGAACATGTGAATATAACATCAGACATTAATATCTATGTTGTCCTCATCTGGACAGGAGCACAAAAGATTTAAATTTAAAAAAAAAAAAATCAATACTGACATGAATGTCTATCTAAGAGTTAAATGACTGGTTAAGAGTTGTAAGTTTTCCACCTGAGTCTATAGGCTCTTAAAAGCAGTCCCATATGCATGTTTGGATCTGTGAGCAAGTCACGATGGCCATAGTGACTTGTCCCGCTTGCCTGCTTGGCATTGGAGTAACATGAACCATTGCTGCCATCTCCAAGGTCTGCAAGCTTGGTAGTCACACTGAAATGAGTTTACTTGAGAGCCTTGTCAGGAATTACTCTGGCCATGCCAAGCACAGCCTGGTGTTTGCAGGCTCTGCATGGCATTACATGGACAGAAGCGACTCCCTGCTCTTGGCAGAGATGTTCTGGAATCTGGAATGTGCCATCTTATTCCATCACCTGTTTTTTACCTCCTTAAGGACGTGATTTTCCATTTTAAAAAGCTAGAAAAAGCAATCTGCAGCATCAGACTGGTTGATACAGGCAGCTTTTCTGGAGTGTTCACCCTCTTTGATTCCTGCTGTATTTCTCATTTTGAACCTAAGCACTTTGCTCCTGCTTCATACACATTTCCCACACATTTCTGTGATACTCATATCAATAAGCACAGCTTCACGGGATCAGAGGACAACTCAAGCTGAAAGGGACCTCAGGAAGTCTAANAACCTAGATGATTCTATGATTCCACAGTGATGACAAATGAGGACAGGGACAATGGTCATCATGTCCAAAAAAATCTCCAGGATTTTGGTATCGAAGCAGTTAAATGAGCAATGCCAAGATCCTTCTTAACTGAAGAAACACAAGCAGCACAAACAGAGGTGGTATTTAGGGTCAGAAGCTATGAGAGTGATAGAAATTTGTAGGCTACAAGACTCAATGCAGTAGGTATTTTTTCTCTCTTTTTGGAACAACAGCTTAGCACTCTAAGGAGAGAGGCTTCCCACAACTATTTGTCACAGGCTTGGCAAGATACAACTGAAGGAGATACACAAGAATCTGACTGACCTTTTGCAACTAAGACCACACAAGTGCATGCAATGTAATTACCTTGTGTCATTGTGATGAGAGAAAATTTCATTTCAGCTCTGGACCCAGACAAGTGTTCCAATGCTTTTTTTTTTCCAGTAATGATGTCTGAGGGAAACTCTGAGTCATCCAGAGAAAGAAGAGATGAATAATATCCACCTTGAACTCCAGACATAGATGGGAGCTTTCCAACCTGATGTTGGAAAGAAAAGATCTGTTCCTATAAAAGGAGGATGGTATTTTGTGAGAAAAAGCAGAACAGGGGGATATAGAAGCCATCCCCAACCTATTTAACTTCTCCGCTATTGAACAGTTATATCTTCAAGCATCTTCCAGAGCAATGGGTTTCAGCCAGTGTCAGAATATTGGACTAGTAAATCCTCAGCTTGATTCAGTGTAGCATCTCTCACATTAGAGACACGCTGCAGGGCAGGCAGATTCATACGAATGTTTTGCTCTGTATGTACTCTGCCACAGGGGCTTGAAAGAGAACCACAAAGCATAGCACTGCCTGACTTGTTTGCAAATATGGGAGCAGTTCTGCAGGCAGCTTTGCTGGATACTCTCTCCTACAGA
>VYZX01001638.1:6473-69130 GCA_013401335.1 Brachypteracias leptosomus | reverse complement strand
GTGAGACTGACTGGCCTATAGTTCCCTGGCTCCTCCCTCTTTCCCTTCTTGAAAATGGGGGTTATGCTTCCCCTTTTCCAGTCAGTGGGGACTTCACCAGACTGCCAGGACTTTTGGAATATAATAGAGAGTGGTTTACAACCTCATCCGCCAGTTCCCTCAGTACCTGTGGGTGTATCCTGTCAGGTCCCATGGACTTGTGCACTTTCAGGTTCAGCAGATGGTCACAAACCTGATCTTCACTTACAATGGGCAGTTCTTTCTTCCAGTCCCTGCCATTATCTTCTGTGACTCCGGGAGTGTGGCTGGAGCCCTTGCCAGTGACGACTGAGATAAAGAAGTCATTGAGCACCTCAGGCTTCTCCATATCGCTTGTCACTATCTCTCCCATTTCCTTTCCGAGGGGGCCCACACCTTCCCTAGTTTTCTTTTTACCATTAATACACCTGTAGAAATTTTTGCTATTCCCCTTGATCTCCCTGGCTAGATTTAATTCTAAGTAATTCATTAAAAAAAGAAAAGAAAAAGTGGAAACAAGACTTATCCAAAAGGTATCAAAACTAGGATGTGTTAAATATTCTAAATGGTAAAACAATTTGGAGAGTTTTCATTTCATTCTCATTACTTTTAGTCTTGTGGGCTCTGTGGAAGATGTCAGTGTTCAGGGGTCTCTAGCATTATGCCTTAGTCATTATTGATGAGTGTTTATAGTTCTCTTGGTGGAAATAAAATGTTAGGCAATAGCCAGCACCATTGTTACATCACTGGATAAGATATTTTCCATCTTCAGAATTCAAAAGGATAAAAGCCCAACTTTCCACAGGCAGGAATTTAAGAACTTGTAAAATATGTCGAGTTTTCTCATTGAAGAATAGTACCATTACAGCTAATGGAAAAGCAGAATGATTTGTTAGAGCTATTGGGAAAATTATTTCAGCTTATAAATGTTGAAGGAAAAGAACAGGAACTAATGAATATAAAAGTGTCTATACAACTACAGCACTATTGGCACAGCCCCAGCAAATGTCATCTTCAAGAGAAAAATTTACACTCATTTTCCCAACTATTTTCCTCCAGCTGCTGATGATGAAAGAATAAAAATTAATCAGGTTGCAATCAAAACTTTACTCAGATGTCTACCGTATAAAGTTCCTACTGCAAAATAAAAGAACAAAGCCAAATAAAGTGGATTTCCATTTCAGCCCTGGCTGCCGGACTGATTCTAGGCTTGTTCTACAGGCTGTTTCAGATGAAATGTGTTTTATGAAGCCTTTTAAAAGGAACAGGTATAAAGGATTCCTTTATCTTATGTGATCATCCCTGACCATGCTGATGCAGCTCTTCTAATTCTGATGTAATTAACGTTTAGTTAATTTATGTAGCTTCAAAGATGAGGGTGGAGAAAGGTTTCTTCATCTCCAACATTGAGATGGAGAACATATTCCTTCTCCCCACTCCTCTCCAAATCCAAAAGGGCACTAAGGGTTTTGGTCTCTCTGTCCTGGCACAGGAGATGGGGTACTGAGTCTCCTCATTAGAAGCCTTCTGGGCACTGGGTGAATGCTGAGCACTACCCTGGGGTGTACATGGGAACTGTTGATGAAATAAGCATGTCAGCTTTGCACAAAGACCATGCCATAGCCATAAGCAACTGAAGAGGCAGGTGGTATGTAAATTGGGAATCACAGGAGATAGGTAAGTTAGAAGAAAAGTTCACAAACCAGGATGATCTCAAGATTTTGAACTCTGGCAGTAATTGACAAGTCTGGATCTGAAGAACATAGCGTGTAGTGCCTCATAGAGTAGGTAGTTGAAAAGGAAATGCCTTTTCAGGCTTAAAAAAAAGTGATACTCTAAAGAAAAAATGGTTCATTTATGCAGCCAAGTCTTACACATCAAGAAGAAAATAAATTAGCAGTTGACATTTTACACTTCTGTGGATGAATCCCTATGTATGAAATACCCACAAATAGAAGCTTCACATCCATTTTTAGCTTCACTTTTTTAGGTGCTGAAACTTACTGAAGCAAAAATAAAGCAATGAACTAAAGTAGAAAGAAGCAGACTGAAGTTGTTAACAGACTAACAGCATGGCCATTGCCTAAGGCCAGAAATAGCTGATGGATGATATGACAACAGTCAACAGACAAATCCTCATTACAATTGTAAATTTTGTGTCCCAAACAATTTACTCTCTTCACTATCATCCCTACACTCACTTTTTGCAGCAGCTGCACTACCACCTTTCAGTGCTGGCATAGCTTGCTTATTCTGTATCCCTGGCACAGACCATAAGCTCTAAGATTGCCACTGTCAAAGTAAAATGATGGTTATGAAGGAACATCATGGCAAAGGGACCAGAGGTAGTGTCCAGGTGTGTACTGGCCAGCCTATAGCACGCTGGGATTTTCTGAGGAAAATAAGTAGGGGAAGAGAGCACCCACCCATGAACAGATGCAGCACACAGTCCATATCACATGGCAGGGGGAGGATGCACAGCCACAGTGTGTCTGGCTGAACTGTACTCTCATGTCCTCAGTTCACAGGAAAAATGTCTTCAAAAGAATACAATAGCATTGGAGCAGAAAACTGATGTAAAAATTAGGCATTTGGAAAAAGCCACAATTAAGTTTGACCCCAAAAATACCCTCTCGCCTGTCGATGCGTATAAATATGTGATCACATGCTCTTCTCCACCCAGCACTCTTATACATACAGTTACATAATTATAGACTATATCATAAAGAAGACACAAAGGGATAGAAGTAAAGATGCCTGGGCAATCTATACGCCTTCCTCCCTAAGCATCTGGTGGTTTTATTTGCAACCTACAGAATGCTTTTTATATGTAGGATTGATGTTGTTCACATTACAAATAGGTGAGACAGAATATAACATGCAGAGCTAACTTCCAGTCTGCTGTAAACTCACTGGAGTCACTAGACTAACACAAGTTGCAAACATGGTCTGCATATAAGCAAGGAATTTTTTTTTCTCAACTCATGTATATTCTTGTTGGGCACTGAGGCAGCCCAGCTCTATAGAAGAAACTTAACTTACCTTAATTTAAAAGTAAAGTGGTGAGGGTAACTATCTAGCTGTTTGATTAATGAAAATAGTCTTCAGTGTGAAGCCTATGACTAACATGTTCAATAGGTCTCTTTTTATTGATAAATTACCATATATCTCCAAGCATGCTATAATTAGGTAATAGGCAGAGCTGTAAATCTAATTCGATTTTTATTGACATCCCTCAGGTCTGTGTCCCATCCTGTGGGACCACTAGAAAACCAAAGGGTTGGTTTTATATCTTTCTAACTTCAGAGAGATACATCCACTACACTCATAGAAATCTTCAGGCTACAAGTTATGGCTGAGTGCATTAAACAGGGAACTCATTACTCTTGCGCCATTTTTTTTTACTTCTTCATCTTTCTGTTTGTTCCTGCCTTCTAAGCTCACATGAAACAGAGACAAAATGGGAAGGAACTTTCTCACTGTTTATATGTTGCTGCCTGAGTTTCTGTTTCCCATTTTATTTGAGCTTGGATTCAGCTCACCTATAAATTCATTGATATGTTGAATCTGCCTGAAACACACAGAAGTGCTTGTGAAAGAATGGGCCATCTCAGCTGACCAAGATCATAAACAGAAAAGTATCAACCTCCTTGTTGCAGCTGAAAGGATTGAATCTTTTTTTTTTGTTTTGAGTTATTAGCTCCTGGTTTATAAGAAGTATCACAGTTTGCTCACATGCTCAGCAAGGTAACCTGAAATGAGTTAAAATGCACCACTGAGATCTAATTATCTCATCCTGCATGTCATTTTGCACAGTTCAGGAGGAGAAAATAAATAAAGATTATAAAAATTTACACATTGGAATAGAAATTTACTGATCCAGATACCCCTCAATTTCTTTCACATGGAAGAAGTAATGACCTGAACCATTTTAAAGGTGAAATTCAGAGGTGAAGCAAACTTTTGACTAAACCTAGTTTTACACATTGTGGTGGGTTTACCTTGACTGGGTGCCCGGTGCCCACCCCTAGTCCCTCTATCACTCCCCCCCACCCCCCACCAAAACCTCTGTCAGCAAGGCAAGCAGGGAGAGAGTAAGATGGAAAAGGAAAACCCGTGGGTTATGATAAGAAGCAGTTTAATAAACAGCAGAGAAAGCAAGGTCGCGCGCGCGCGAAGCAAAAGCAACAAAGCCGTTACTCTCTACTTCCCATCCGCAGGCGGTGTCGCGCCTGTCCCGGGAAGCAGGGCTCCAGAACGCGTACCGGTTGCTCGGAGGACAAATGTCTTCCCAGAATCCCCCCCGTCCTCCTCCCTTTATAGTTGAGCTGACGTCATATGGTATGGAATATCCTATTGGTCAGCGCGGGTCGGCTGTCCGGGTTGTATCCCCTCCCAAATCTTGCCCCCGACACACACACCCCGTCATAACAAGGGTGTGTGTTATCAACACCTTCTGGCTTCCAGTACTGCAGCATGAAGGCTGTATGGGGAAAATCAGCTCAGACAGACCCACTACAGCTCCAACCCATGAATATGTGTTTGCCATTCAAGTTCCCTCTCCTATTGGCAGAGTTTCAGCTAAAAAGCATCTTCTTCTTTACCCTACATGGTTCTTTTGCCTTTTTCTGTGCTTGCCTCTGCCCACAGCCTAATCATCTCCCCAGGTTGTTCTGTGGCTAATTAGGGTCAGACATGTAATGTAAAGCAATTTATTCTGTGGTCTTGGAAGATGCCAAGACAATGACACACACCTACCAGCTGAGAACTTGGGCACTCTCTACATCTCTTTTTTCTCAAGCACTGGGGTCCTGTAGCACACCAGGCTTCTTGGGTAATAAGTTCCAAGAGAAACATCAAAAAGGTAGTTCAACTGATTTAGCTTCTGAAATGTTACCATACATTGATATTTCCTCACAAAGGCAGATTCCAAAATTTAATTTCTGAATCTAAGAATTGGATGGAAATAATTTTCACCTCTTCCATGAGCGCAGAGAGGTGATTTTAGTAAAGTTTATAATACCAAATATTTAACTATTCCCTCATATGACAGTGAGCAAGCTAAAGACTCCTCAATAAAACTCTGGATTTTTTAACAATCATTTTAAATATTGATTTATTTATTTTTCTTAGTTCTTTGTTGCATTTCAATTATTCCTTGCCTAACACTTTCTGGGAGTCTTGCATACTTTCTCCACCAGTCAGTTAAGTTTAAGGGTTAATTTACAGTAAGTCAGACTCTTCAAAAGCTGCGGCTGTTGGCCATCAAACTGTCTTCTCAGAGCCACTAGAACTCTGTTCTCTTCTGTTGTTATGTCTAACTGCTTGTGCACAGAAATATGTGCTCCTTAAGTTATGACATATCGGAAGGCATCAAAGAAAACGATTATAGGTATTAATAAGAAATTACTGACAAGATGGTAATTGGCAGAAAAAAAATTCCCCTTTCATATCGACATAGGAAGATGGGATTTTATTTGCTGGATAGAAAGACATATTATAGATAGGAAAAAACTTTTATTTGCCATTTAATGATCTGGATTCTATTCTTTCAAGACTTGTAAACTGATAAATAGCAATAAGAGAGGACTAAGCATTTTGAGTATTACTATGGAGCTTATGTCATAGATTTCTTAGTTTGCAGGAATGTATGTCACACTTTCATCATGATGTAACTCTCATGCTTTGCCTAATTTATGAAAAGATAATTCATTGCTAAGAATGAGTAAGCTTTTTCACAGCCGAACACAGTAAAATCCACAAAACTCCATACTTTTCAATTGACAATACTAGATTTTTTGAAAAAATATGGGTGTTTCCATCTGATCAGCATCTGTTAAGCTCCATGTCACTACAAAACATGTAAGAATTTTTTCTTCTAGTGTTTGCTAAATTTGATCCAATTTAATTTCAAAAATCAAGCAGATACACATCTTAGAGAGATGAGAGAGAGAGAATCTTCTTTATACTTGCCCTCGGAAATACCTGTAAATGGTCATCTCTTGTATCAAATACAGCTGAATTACTTGGTCCCTTGTGCATGCTGATACCAACTCTCCTTATTTCAGTTCTCAGGGATGCTGTCCTTTAATGAAAACCACTATGAAATGGAAGATATTTTATGTCCTTTACTACTTATTAGCTGATTTCATTGGTCAATGACTGTGCAATATATGCAACAATTTGTTTGGTCAAGGACAGCTTCCTAAACTTGTGAGACAGACAAGAAATGACATGAGAAAATTAGTGTGCCCAGAATTCCATGCTAGGCCAGGAGCAGTGCTAACTCAGTCTGTCCCTGAGTCCTGTGTCCCAGCCCAGTCCCCTGTCCCCTCGCCCAGGATCTCTGCTCATGATGAGGTACAAAAGGCCAGTTTACAAGCCACAGTTACTGATCTTAAATCATAGAATTATAGAATGGTTTGAGTTGGAAGGGACCTTAAAGATCATCTAGTTCCAACACCCCACCATGGGCAGGGAAACTTTACACTAGATCAGGCTGCTCAAAGCCCCATCCAATCTGGTCTTGAACACTTCCAAGCTGGAGGCATCCACAACTTCTCTGGGTGACCTGTTCTAGTGTCTCACCACCCTCACAGTAAAGAATTCCTTCCTTACATCTAATCTCAATCTACTGACTTGAGGAACTAAACTCCACAATCAGAAAAGATTGTAAAGTAGGTATGTTTTATTCGGTGCCGGGCACACGGGGCTAACGCCACCAAAAACATGTGCAAAGATACGCAAATAATTACTTCCTTTTTATACAATCAACTAGTGCATATTCACAAGATTTCGAAACACACCTATACATATTCATGACCTTTCCCCGCTTCTCATGCTAATTAGGCTCCTCCCATCTGCGGCTGCGCAGTGCCTTCTGGTGGTGGTCACAGGGGGTCACTGGGGGGCTCAGGGATGAAAATTCACCGTCTTCCTCGCTGAACTCTCTCTGACCCCAGTGTACTGCGCATGCCCGGTGTCCATTTGGTCTTGGCCCAAGACTTCTATTTAGTTCAAACCGGCCCCTTGGGGTGAGGTCCTTTGTTCTTAGGGAGTATCTCTGTAGCTTTTCTCCACTACATTCTGATAGGTAGTTACTCAAAAGCAGTAGAGCAGTAACACAAAGCAAGGGAAAATTACAAAATGTACAGCACATTTGAGGTAGCTTATGCAGGAGCTATGTAGCAAATGTAGCAAACTTAATCCTATGTATCACTACCCTCTTTCAGTTTAAAACTGTTACCCCTCGCCCTATCATTACGCTCCCTGATAAAGGTCACTCCTCATCTTTCCTGTGGGCCCCCTTTAAGTACTGAAAGGCCACTATATGGCTGAACAACCTCAACTCTCTCAGCCTATCCTCATAGGGAAGGTGTTCATCACTGTGGCCCTCCTCTGGAGCAGGTCCATGTCTTTCTTATGCTAGGGGCCCCAGAGCTGGACACAGTATCCCAGGCAGGGTCTCACAAGAGTACAATAGAGTATAGGAAGAGAATCACTTCCCCTAATCTTCTGGCCACACTTCTTTTGATGCAGCCCAGGATGTGATTTGCCTTCTGGACTGCAAGCACACATTGTCTCATGATCATGTTTTCATCCACCAAGACCCATTTGTCCTCCTCAACAGGGCTGCTCACAATCCACTCATTACCCATCATCTGTTTGTGCTTGGGATTGCCTTGGCCCAGGTGCAGGACCTTGTTCTTGGCCTTGTTGAACTTCACGAGGTAGGCATGGGCCCACCTCTCAAGCCTGTCCAGGTCCCTCTGGATTGCATCCCTTCCACAAGGCTTTTTTGTAGTTTACTTGATCCTCTTCACATGAAAGCTAACCACAGCAGTGAAGAACACCAGTTTTACCCATTGGCATCTTCTGATTTTCATACTTGTTAAACATCCAGCCTAATCTTTTGTCACTTCAAGTACTGTAAAATTTCCCCTTTGATACTGTGCAGGTGACAGAAATACATGTGGAATATATGTCTGCTGTATTAGCATATGTAGTATATTTTTTGGCATCATTGGGTTCTCAGTATAGCAAAGCAGTAAAACCTTTGTTTATATTAAATGCATTTTCATCCAAAATGCCTTATTATCCTATTTATTGGGTCACTTTCATTTATTTCATACCATTGTTATTCCACTTTCCCCAGGGAATCACTACTGATTTGAAGCAGTATTAGATAAAGACAAGGCCATATCATACCTCAGAGTGATTTCAAGTTTCCTTTACTTTGTGAAAGGTTGATTTAACATTAGAGCAAGCACCTCTTGAGATCTTTTCATAAAATTGAAGTTCTACTGAAATATCATGTTTTGAGATAATCATGTGCCTTAGAAGTCATGGATTATGTGTATCATGTAAGATATTAAACCTGTCAAGATGTTGTTTTTAATACGTCTTTTAGTTAAGACCATATCTTGACATGAATTATTCCTAGCATAGTTTCTCATACACTGGTTTGGCAAGCAATCATCCTCTGCATCCATCATTTCTGTTGCTGTCTCACCATATGTCTCAGAGAGGGTGGAGGAGGGAAGTTTCTAGTTAATCATTTTTTTGCATATGGTATGCAAATCACTTAAAATTGAATGATGTGGCAATTTCAAACAGTATTGTCCTAAGAAAAACTGAAGTTTTAGTACTATGTTTGATAGGTTTACTAGGTGGTGGGTTTTTTTGCTTGCATTTAACAAAATTTTACAGCTAGAAAAAATTCTTATTATAATCTCTAGCCTATTTCCTCCTTAGAGATATGTTTGCAAAAATTGGGTTTATATTATCTTAGCAAGAGGCTTTTGCTTGTAATATTTCAAACCTTCTTCTGTCCTTGGCTGCCATGCCATTCATCCATCTGACAAAATGGAAAAAAAGGTGCCAGCCAATGGGTGAATGCTCCTTTAAGTAAATTTGTTAGCCAGGAATAAAGGGCACTGTGCTCACTGAGGCTACATTGGCAGCCAAATCCTTGAAGATCTTGTGACTCCTACAGGCAATGGGGAATATAGGGCAGAAAGACTCACAATGGGACATTCAAACAATAGAGCTTTTGCTTTTAAGAACAATCTGTTTTCATCAGCCATGAATTAATCCACAGAACAGTGGCACTGCGTAGGTTGCTCTTGGCTCTCTGAAGATCCATATAACGAGATAAACAATGGTTTGTTAAGTTTCAGATCCATTTTCTAACCTCATGAAAAGCTCTCCATATTGCTTCTCAATATTGGGAATTGTCCAGCCATAAACACACATCAATATAGCACAGAAGGCTCAAATTTAGCAAACAGAGTAGAGTCCAAATAAAATCTTTGCACAAAACTAGCAAGGCACCGAAACCTGATTTTCTCAACTGTGAAAGACAGGATATCTGCTCAGTCAGGCCTCAGCTGGACACAGAACAAGACAGAGATGGGGAGAGGAGACATGATGAATTTTTATCTGAGTTTTTTCTGAGAGGTCTATGCTGTGCATAGACTACTAGATAGTGTCTCAGGCCTGTAGATAGTAGCAGGGATCCACAGAATCTATCACTGGCAACAACTGGTTTTGATTTCATAGTTTTTCTGCAATTAAGATATACTTTATAAGCAGCTCTTTGTTTTGTGGGATCATCAAGTCAGCTTGAAGCTTAGCTCATGAGACAGAGCAGCTTACTGAGAATGTTTTCATCTTTCCATTCAACAAGAAAAGCTTCATATTTCTAATAAGGGTTCCTCCTACACAGAGCACTTAACGCACAATCCAGTTAAACAAAAAGTGGAAACAAAGAACATAAGGTCAGATTATTTTTTTATGTTATCCAATGTTTTTCCATATAAAAGCATGCAGGTACATGTAGGAGCAGAGGTGGTATTCAGATTTCCTTCTGCTAGGTGACAGTACATACTGCTAGATGATACAGTCATATTTCCTCTTGGTCCCTCTTTGATCAGCTGAATTTTGAAGGTTTTTCTGCACAAGGTAACAGCTTCAGTCAGAGAGACAACAGATGTTCTCTGCCCCCTCACATCCCACTCCAGCTCCTATACCAACATCATAGTGGTTTGGCTGCTCATGGGGGAGAGGTAAGAGATTTAGGTTTGAACCATCTTCAGCAGGGCAGGAAGTATAGATGGAGCCTCTAAAAATCTTCACAAGCAATCCAGCTTTAACTGTAAAATAAATAAATAAAAGTATAATATCAAGCAGCTGTGGAATTTTGGTTCCTTCATATGTAAGTGAGAGCTGAGAAAATTACTTCAAAATTACAGTTTTCAGTATACACACTTTAGTTTTGCCTATTTAAGGCACCTACATAATTTTTGCAGGAGATCTGTGTCCTGGAAAGCAGTTCCATTAATTCCTAACCAGAAGAGCTACAAATGTTACATTCCTCGCTATTGCCAGAGAAGTGGCTGTTTCTCAAGCAGCCTGGATATTACTGGTGACCAAATTTCTCAGCTGAGAGTACTTCTGTTATTCAGAGACAGGAGGTCTTGTGGTTTAGTGTCTGTGAGGGCAATTTTGTCCAGCATTAAGTAGTTCTTTTGAATTAAGCTGTGCCACTGTGCGCAATAATTGTTGAAGTATTTCCTTGCACACCGATACTTTGAAGCTGGGCCTGAAAGCTCCCGAGTCACAGTATGGAGCGCCAAGCCTCTGAATCTTCATTAAAATATTACCTTTTGTTTCACTCAAGGAATATTTGGCTGTTGAAGGGGCAGTCAATGCCCTCCACAGATACCTGCCTGGGTCCTCCCAGCCATGGTCACTGAGCCACTAGCAGTCCCATTACTGAACTGCAGCTCAAAAACAACAGACAAAAAACTCTATGATCATACTGGTGTTTGGGTCTCAAAGCATCTGCCTGTCAGGTGTAGAGTAGGTAGGTGCAGAGCAGCCTGAGACAGAAGGATTTTTTCCCATGGCATCCCTGGGCTATATGCTGGAGGAGGGTGCACCATCTATGTCCTAGATTAGTTGGAAAATGACTGTCTTGCTTCCCTAAAAAATATGGTGCTGTTTTATTTTGCTGTTACAGTAGGCCCTGAGGATGTGTCCCAAAGCTTGATTCATCTCTTACAAAAGGAACAAAGAACCAGATTTGGATGGAAAAGGAAGGATAGTCTGGCCACAAACCTCAGATGAGGAAGGCCTACGGAGGGCTCTATTTCACACTACTTGTAAGGCGAAAGTACACTTCTTCTTTAGCTGAAAAAATCATGACCACTCTCTGAAAACCATATATTTAATTTTCCCTGAGTATCTCACAGACGTTTTACAATGGCAATAAAATTTTAATTTAAAGCATCAACGATGCAATCTTTCAAGAGGTAATGCTTAGTTTAGTCTCTAGCAGCTCTTCGGTCCAAATCTCTTGGTCTTCACTTTTCATGGGCCATTAATGAAGAGATGAACTGCAGAAGAGAAACTTGATCCATTAAATCCATGCCATTAGTTCTCTTGTCCTCTTTATCAATTGTATCAAGATCCAGGTAGTGACTGGAATTTTCCATAAACATCTACTGCTTGTTCCATTTTTCTTTCCTCTTTGGGCAGTTGTTATTTTAGTCTAAGCATAACTTTTGCCTACAAGATCTCTTGCAAGGAGAGGAAACTTGCTATGAATACTGATATTTATTGACTCATTTTATCTCTCAAAAAATGCTATGACTTTGCATAATTCTTTATCTGGAATGTATTGTTTTGTTGCCTAAAGAAACATTAATCATAAATTCAAGAAAGACAGGGGAACAGAAATAACAAAGATGAAACTGGAACAAGAAATGCATAAAACATTGGAAAGATGTAAATAAATTCAACAAACATGCCTGTTAAATCCTAAGACTACCACTGATTTTATAGAAATAATTGCTTACATGCTAAAACAAAATGTTTCTGATCATGACTGTTATATTCTGTTTTGAAAGCCCAAGATATACCAGCATCTGAAACATCCGAAGCATTGAAGTAATTTTCCTTTCAAAGTAAGAAGAAAGATCATACATAAATAGAACTAACCATAAAGGCTTTTTTCTACCAAAAAAACAGTTAGAACATTTTCTAGTAACTTATTTGTGAAGGAAAATAATGAACCCAGGTTTTCTTTTCTTCAGGAAAAAAATTGCTATTAACTTTTTTAGCATAAATGGATATTCATTTTTAAATCTCTTTATTTGACAAGCTATTTTCTTTGAAATATGAACCCAGAAAATTCTCAGCCATTTTAGCATCTGAGACCCTAAAAGGCAATAACTTTTATTTGTTGACAGTTTCTCTTTGTTAGCCATTTTCTTATGTATAATACTGTGTGAGTTTCTTATGCTTGCTTAACACCTTAGAATTTGAAAGTTATTTAACAATATTAAGGAAAGATAAAAATTGTCTTCCAGATACAACGGGGGACTATTTTGGATGTGCGGTTTGAATTCTTCCAAGCACAGAAAATACAGAGGATCTGAAATTAATGGGCCTATGTTAATGATTTAATCAAGGACACTCTGAGGACAAAACTGCAGAAACATAAATGAATTCACTTGATATAGTATCATTCCCCATCCAAAGCTGCCTTCCCCTTCCCATCACAGTGTGGTGGGAGGGTCAGTTACAACTGGCACTAGCCCTTCTTCTTATCCTTCTTCACTGCTCTGATGGAGGGTAATTTACTCATACCGATAGCAGGAGGAACCAACAGTGGCTATAAAGGACTGATCAAAATGTCTCCAATCTTATAATACTGCCCAGTTGAGTAATCTCTGTTCAACAATGTGGAGGTATGGTTTGTGTTGAAATATCACTCACAGGTTGTAATCAGGGGCATGGTCCTCCTGGGCATAGGTCTGTAAGAAGTAGGACAGAATACCTTACAGACCTGTTGGTGTCTGACTACACTGGCATCCTGCTATGTGGCCAGAGTCACTAAGGATGTGTGCAAGGCAGGAAAGGAAAAGCAGTGCCCATTTGCTCTTCTGAAACCTCTGGGTATTTACACGTAGCCAAGAGTTTCAGTATCAGATCCTTGAGTCCATTAGATTCGTCACTTAAATCTAGGGGGTCTAGCACTGTTACACCACATGGAGGAGTTCAGAAAATGTGCAACAGAAAAAATATGTTTCCAATGTTAAGAAAAAGAAAGAAAGATAAATCAATTACAAGAGCAGTGAGAATGCCACACAAAGGATTTACCTATTCTCTCCCTGTGTCTCTTGCAGAGGATTTGGACGGATTCAATTATTTTGACTTCGTATACAGTAAGAACTGCACAAACAGGCATAGCCTCCAATCAGATAATACAATCAACCCCTTATTTCCTTACATTGCATAGCAGCACCAGAGGTACATGTTGTCTCAGTTTGCCGTGTGGTCTATGTGCTTCCATGCTTCATCCAACAGTCTTCCTCTGTAGTCTTCTACAGTCTTCTTCAGCATATGGATCTTCTTCTCAGGGGCTGCTAACATCCCATCAGTTGAATCAGGATGTCACTCAAAAAATAATACCTGTTTTTTTTCTGAAGCTAAAGGGGAAAAAAATCCAGCAACAATGAAACTTAAATTATTTATTTTATCCCATTTATTAACAGCTAAATTTCATTGTAAAGAAGCTTCTACTGTCTATCACTATTTCTCTGTCTTTTCTTTCTTCTCCACAAAGACATGAGTAACTCACATCTTATCTAATGTGGCACTGACCTATAAAAACCACAAAGAACATGTTTAACAGAAAGGAAACACTAAATAAATATATATCTTTATTTTGTCTCTCAGAAT
Source organism: Brachypteracias leptosomus (assembly GCA_013401335.1). Taxonomy (NCBI): domain Eukaryota; kingdom Metazoa; phylum Chordata; class Aves; order Coraciiformes; family Brachypteraciidae; genus Brachypteracias; species Brachypteracias leptosomus. The sequence continues at coordinate 55,363 of VYZX01001638.1, read as the reverse complement.
ATGCATGCAAACACACATACAGTGTTTTCAATACTGTTTTACTAAAACAAATCTTAAGACCCCCAGCAACAAACAGCTAGTCACTTACTAGCAAGAATCCAAATGGATATTACAGAGCCTGACTCTTGTGCTTTTGAGATGTAAATATCAAAATTGTTTTTTGAAAAAGTAAAATGTAAAAGCAGTTAAAGTTCAGGATTCCATTTTTTCCCCTCTTCTTTTGATAAATGCATTTACATTTTAATTTTCAGTGTTTTCAATTTTCATCAGTGAAAGGCTGTATTTCTGGATGAAAAGCACAATAATAAAATGTTTTCCAGTCCATAATTTTCTTGTAAATCACAAAAATTATCTGAGGGCATATAGCTCATGACAATATATATTACAGTGTTCAGTGCAGAGAACTCAATTGTTAGGGCTGCAGTTTCAAACATATGTATACTAATGAACTGGCTGTAGCTTCATTAGAAATTCCTATAGAGTTTTTTGCTGACATCGAATCATCACTGCTGCAATCTTAAAAATCTGTGAAGATTGTCAGAACTGTGCATGTTATTTCATTTATTCAATCAATATAAGTGTCAATGCCAATTACACTGCAGAAATCCATATAATAGTGCTATTTTTTTAAGTCCATATGGTACCATAGACAATGAAAGGAACAGAACAATGCAACATGCTATGTCTTACATAATTTGGCAAAGCAGTGTGGCTTTATTTATAAGAAGAACATACTATAAATTCTTTTTTGCTTTTATTGCAATCAGTTCCCTTCCTGCATTCAAAACAGTAAAGCAGATTTTGCTAATGTAAGAAAAAAGACCCAAACAAACACTGGAAACATTACTGGTCTTTAACCATAGCATGGGATAGATTTTAGCTATGCACCTTAATCACTCTGGCTACTAGGCATCGAAGAAAAAATTATTGTAACTTGACAAACAGACAACAGCATTTACAGTTAACAACTGTTCAATGCAGTACCCGTTATAAAATGTAAGACTGTCTGCAGAGTTATAAAAAACATACAGACTCTATTTAAAAAAAAAAAAAGGTACATCAATAAATAACATAAGTTGAGAAACCAAAGGATAAAGCAAAATACATAGGAGGTCAACAAAAGTCTAGTAGATAAAGCTCAGAAGCGAGGCTGAAAACCAGCACAGAATGGAGAATGCCTCCAGCACGCTGATGAAGAATAGAGACAGGCTGCAAGTAATAACAGGCATCCTTGGGGAAGCCTGAGATTTCCTCTCAGCACGGAGAGCTTGCTGCCATAGGGAAGTGTCCCTCTGCCCATGCTAAGGAAGCCCAGGGAGCTGTTTGAAGGCTTGGGGAGACTGCCGCCTTCTTTATTGCAGATACTGCAATGGAGGTTTTTTCCACTTGCAGCAAGCACCTTGCCCTGCTTGCATTCCCTCACTCTTTCCCTCTCTAAACCTTCATTTCTCCTTACCTAGGTTTGCAGAAACTCCCACTAGCACTCCTTGCACCTAACTTATTTATGTCTTCTGATTCAGATTCGCTTTTCAGGTTTGGTCAGCATTCTCCTCTCCACATGGCTGTCAGGTGTGTTAGCCTCTTTCAGTGCAGAGAGATGAGACTAAGGTGGACCTGTAGTCCTCTCTCCTTCAGCTCTGGTGTTGTTGAAGGCACTTCCTATAGATGTCTTCCTCCATCTCCACATCATCCCATGTGGAGAGAAGAGAGTCTCTTCTGGAAAAGGATGTGAAAAAGCCTGGCCTTAGCAAGTCAGTGACTGAGAGATGGCTGCTTTCTGGAAATACATCTATGGATAAGCATCAGGAAGATCTATTTAACCTAAAGATTAGAATTGGCACTAACATCATGGTTGTAAAGGAGGTATGAACCACTGGAAACAAACAGAAGTTGGTCTAGGAGTCTAACTTCTTTTAAGAGAAAAGTCAATAAATGTAACATAACCATTGCTTGCTCAAATCTGGCCTGTCCCTAACCCTAATACAACCAATACAATTCTAAACATGAACAACATATGAACAGTAAAGTACTTTAAAAATAGGAATGAAGCATATTTCAGTTCTACAACAATTATTCTTCAATATACTGACAAAATTATACACATTATTCTAAACATAACATATGTGTATTTATTGACATAGTGATGTCAATGTATTTTTCCTGAGAAAGTGTCTACTGAACCAGTGCTGAAATTTGAATGTTTTAGTGGAATTGAATACATTGCACTTCTTCACTCACAAGAACATGTCCTTCAGATTTTTGGAAACTTAGTCAAGATTGTTGTGTTCATTCATCCTAAATTTATTTGACCTTAATCCATGCTTGATGATGCACTGAGAAAGCCAAAAGGGACACAGCAGACATAATAAGAGATGTGCCTCACGGCAGGGAACAGTTTATTCTAATGATTATTTATAAACCCCTTCAGTTCCCCAAGATGTGCTTTAGCAGTTGATTATAGGAGTTTTTTTAGCATTTTAGAAGCTGTTCCTAATAATATGGCAGATTTTTCTAGCTGTTAGAATTCTTTAAGTTTCTGATTAATTTTATATCAGTTGTGGCATTAAGATACTTGCCCCTAGTAGCAGACTGCATAACCAAAGAAAGGGAACTTTGATGCTTAACACCTGCCCCTAGCACAAGCAGACAGTTGAGAGGCTTTCTAAGATAAAACTATCTTTGATTTCTCCAGATACTTTTTTTTCCCCAAATTAAGGCTGCAGGATTTGGCTGTGAGTTTGTAAGTGCCCAGAAGCTGAACTGAGTTTTAGTACTCCATTACTCATGTGTCTCTATTTTTCCCCAAACTCTTTATATAGCTTCCGTAGTTCTGCACCTTACAGGAGATGGATGAGCCAAGAAACACCTCTTTAGCAATACCTGTCTCACTTGCCAAGTGCCAAATCATCTATTTTCTGTAGGATATAAGCAGTAGCTCTGTGTGCTAGACTGCAGGCTAACTGTCCTGTAAATAAATCCAAGTTGACCCTCTGTGCACATTTAAACACTTCATTCTGCAGGACTCAGGGCTGCACCATGATGCGCAGCAGCTACAAGAAGCAGTCTGCAGCCACAGACAGCCCTGCAGTAAAGTACTGGGGACATCAGCAGAGATGGCTTCCCAGGAAAGTGAATTAATAGTCAGGATTAGAATTTGACCACTTCTGCCTCTGACCACAAGGCTGCTGCTCTCTTCTCTTGCCTAGGTTTGACTCTGGGATTACAGGAGCTGAGGTTTCCCTCTCTGTCTTTCTTGGCAGCTAGCCGCAATGGACAGTGAGTCCACAGTGGGGTAGAGAGGACAAGGGGAACAAATAGTGGGATAAGTTAAGGCTTGCTGTTACCTGTATATTGTATTCTCCCCTAAAAATGTCTGGCAGAGATGTTTGTTTCTTAGGAACCACTGAAGCTATTTGCACGCTGCTTGTACCACAAAAAGACTGATTGTTCCTATTCATAGGCAGAGCTAATTGACCTTTCTGCCAAAGCAATTTTCACGGAAAACAGCGTTTTAGACAACAACTGCAAAAAATACCTTCTTTAGAGAAAGACACAACCAACAAGCAGTAACCTCTCTGGCCCCAGTCCAAAAATGTAGCTTTTATGCAGGAGTCTGAAAAAATTCTAAAAATGGGTGAGGAGGGGGAAATCACTGCATTTTTTCAGGACTACTTTTTGCTCTTCCAGCATCTACTTCTCTGAGGAGCTGGATCCTGCAGGTTGACAGCAATTGCTGTGTTTTCTGTGCATGCCACAGTGTCACCGTTGGTCCAAGGTGATAAACTACATTGTGCTGATGAGCGGTCCCACACAAGTACTGTGACCATTACATGCACAAAGACACCGGGCATTCGACTTGCAAAATCCTGGGGGATCTTACAATATTGTTTCATTAGCAGGCGTGCAATGATTTTCTTCCAAGATCAGTTTCTCACAATCAAAGTACAGTCCTGTTCCTACTGCAGCCAACTGCAAAATCACCTGACTTGAACAGGATGGGCATATGTAGGACTGCATTAAGCCCATTCCCTCTTCTGCAGCACAGTTGCTTCTCCTGTATTCCCCCTTCCAATTTAACTATGGGCACAGAAGGTTCTTGCTCAGCTAAGGACAGTCTCCTCAACCCACAACCTGTTCAGAACATCTCAGCACATCTAAGCTGTGAATGCCTGCCCTCCTCATGACCTTCTGCAGCCCACAGTACCATTCCCTGGCTTATCCCAGATACAAAGTAGAAAAAAAATACTTAGAGTGGGCTTTGGTTTTCTTAGTCTGTAGCTTCTGGATTTGGTGGGCTTTTCTGCTTGCAGTTGAGCTGACTTTCACAGCAAATAGCATAGATTAAGTTCTGTGGTCTGAGCAGGGATTTCTCATTTCATACATCATTTATAACTTTCTGCAGTGATTCCACAAAGTCAGTATCTCTCCATAACACAAAGATGAGAAGGATGGAAAATATAGCTGAAAAAGTGACAAACCCACAAATTGCATTTGTGTAGAGTTCTGGTGCCACAAAGCTTCTACAGCAATTTTATGGAAACCTAGCAAATTCAGTATAAATAAATTTACAGTTTAGGAAAGCTATACATTTATGGATTTCAGCACAGTGCCATATTACAGCCTAGCAGAGATGCTAAATATCTCTTACACAAAATGGAAATTAAATCTGCAGTTCTATTTTGTCAGATCAGGTCTTTGCCTATGGTATGCTGGGCACAGATTTCACTGCTCTTCCCTTACAGAAGTTTCAGTAGTGCTGAAAAATCACACAAACAAAAGCCTCTTTTGCAAAGGTTGCAAACACTAAGTACATCAGATTGCTCTGTAACTGGCAAGTGATGTCTTTTTTCATTTTCTGTTACTCTGGGATATTCCATCCACCACTCATTACCAGAAAGTGAACAGAAGCTGCTGCAGAAGAACCCCAGTACATTTCGGTGACATCCTGATTCCAGTGAAGTAAACAGCAAAAATCCCACAGGTTTTATTAGGGTCACAAACTGCTCCTTTGTACCGAGTGCTTGTTTTTATAGTCAGAGCTGGTTGCCAAAATGCTGGTCCCAATCCTGCTTTCATAGCTGGATAATCAGGATTTACTATGACCTAAATTAGTAAAGTCAGAATGGTGTAAATGAGAGGAGAACTGAGGTCATCTGCTGTGAATTTTCAGACACCAAGAAAGAACTGAAGTAGTAGAGATTTTCTTACCAGCCTTCAATTCCTAATGGGCAAATGTTTACAAAGTCCTATCATGTCTGTCACCTGTATTTAACTGCCTCTCAATAGGAAATAATGTCAGTAGTATACACACACTCACAAACACACACATATGAAAACACAAAATTGAATTCAGATTGAAATGCTTTTCATTTCAGTACAGCTTATTGCTATCAGATAAAGAAAAAGTACATATTATTCTCTCTCTAGCTCTTCCAAAGGAAATAATACCAAAGGTTTAAGAACATGCATTGGCTTCCTTGCTGATAGGATTTAAAATGTTCTTTTCCAACGTAAGTGCAAAACCAAACATTAATGTTGAAAATCAAGCACACTAGTCACGCACATTCAAAACTGATGTGAAAAACCTGGACCTGCTGTAGTCTGTGGCACAACTCCCACTGACGTCCATGGGGCCAAGATTCCATCCAGTGTTCCTAGGAGAACATTAAATTGGCCACATTATGTATCTCATTTAATGGACTATGGTAACAGACATGATTTATTAAGATCTACATTCAACAAAGAAATCAACTGAATTGTGGAAAGCGTTTAAATTAATGTATCTGTAACAATAGCAGCTCTAAATTAAGGTAGCATTCAAAATCTTATTTTTCATACTGCCTGACTTCTTGCTTTCCAAAGAAGTATTACAGTGAGGAAATTTTCAACTTCATTTCCCACTTTCCCCACAGTAGAACAGCAACGATATCATCTAACATAGGAGTTTTATCAAAAGCTTCCTTAAAAAACAAATGAACTAAACTTCAAATCAGAAGATATTCAGGCACAAAATGTACAGAGACATGAGTAAATGATTTAGTTCTTATTTTTCTCAAACAAATCTTCTGCGTATTTTTAACCTGATTACAAGCCTACTGGCTGCCAGTAAAATTTGGATTCAAATTTTTCTGCTAATCAAGTGAAATTGTTTGGATAGTAAAGTCAGAATTTCTGACATCTTAATCAGGTTGCTTTCTGACTTTTTTAGTAACAAAAGTAATTGAGTACATTAAAACCGAACTCTTTAAAGTCTAAGACAAATATCATAATAAATCTTATGTTTCTTTAGGATTTTACCAAAATTACTTCAAAACCCTATAGCAGTTAACAGATTAATTTACTTTCTGTAAGTTTTGCTGCATCTCAGGTAGTTGTATAGGAGGACTGGAATTACATATTCTGTTATGCAGCCAAAAATCCTTTTAAAATGTATTAATTTCTTGTCACTTCATTGTGACCAGAACAGGCAAATAGATCATTTAATTTCCTTTCCTACATTGCAAAGCTGGAACATTTTACTCATTTTGCTTTGTCCAGTACCTTTGTTTGGCTTCAAGTACCTCAGCAAGCAAGAGACTAATCTGTTGGGCCCCGCCAGCCACCCCAGGCTGATCATGTTCTCCTGAGGCCCTGTAAGAGCAGTGCATTGACTGGTAAAGGGTGGGCAGATGATACCAGCACCCTTTGTTCTATAAACAGTGGGAGAAAAGAGTTGAACCACAGCATACACCCTGCAGATTCCATGTGTGGGCAGCCACAGCTGCGCAGGCAGGTGCCATGCCATGCTGCAGGTTGGGGAGATGCTTCTGGGTGGAGGCAGGGGCTCAGACACAGGGCACCATATCACTCAGGTGAGGCTGAAACCCCTTTCTCACCCCAAAAGTAGCCATCAGGCAGGCCCTGAGCATGTGGAAAGCATGAACAAACCAACTGCTGAGAATAATTTTGATTTACAGGAGCAAATAATTGCCACCCCCACTCAGCCCTAAACAAAAATTTTCCAGGTAAATCTGTACTGAAGGGGAATAAAGTCTGACCACTGCAGGCAACTGTCAGAAACTCTAAATAATGAGATTTGGTTATNTATATCCTCTCCCAGCCTATACTGGTAATGCTGGTTGCCCCGACCCAGGTGCAGAACCCTGCACTTGGCCTTGTTGAACCTCATAGGGTTCATCTGGGTCCACCTCTCCAGCCTATCCAGGTCCCTCTGGATGGCAACCCATCCCTCTGGCATATCAACTGCACCCCCAGCTTAGTATCATCCACAAACTTGCTGAGGGTGCACTCAGTGCCACTGTCAATATCATTTATGAATATATGTTACATGTGAATATATTAAACAACACCACTTGCTACCTTCCTCCATCTGAACATTGAGCCATTGACCATCACTCTCTGGAAGTAACCATAGGCATTTCTTAATGCAGAACAGCAGTAGCAATGAATATACTGGGACAATGCAGGAGTTTTTATTCTCTTTCTGTGGAAGAAAATAAATGGAGGACTTCATATATTCACTGGCTCCAAAGCCAAGAAAAAATAATCGCAACTGTCCAGCATAACCCATTGCACAGGCAAGTTGTATAACTTCTTCTGAGTGTTTGATTAAATATTCTCATAAAAGATGTGCTTTACTTTTGCCATAAACACATCAAGAGATGCTGAATTTACCACATTCCTTGATAAATTATTCCTTTTCTCCGTGCTAAGAAACCACATCTTCTTTCAGGATTCATTTTATCTAACTTCAATTTGTAGCCATCTTGTTGTGCTTTTCTCAGCAAGATTGAAAAATCCTCCACAAGAGCCTTGCTGCAGAGCCATGCTGCATTTTTGTTATGCATTAAGCACCCTTCCTTCAAGCCATCTCTCAACTTTCCCTTTAATAAGGAGTTCAATCTGTTCACAGCTTCTCACATCACAACACTTCATGTTCAACCACTGGATCTTGTTTGCAGCCCCCCTTTGCTTCATAGCCCTTGCAGTCCTGCCCTTTAAATAATATTCCTGTCTGGTCTTGCATATGCACTCTCGTTTGTGCTGCAAACTTCATGACCAGGGGCCTCACAAACACAGCATAGGTATACTTCAGCCATCATAACTCTTACAGAAACTCAGCTGTTAATCGCTGAAATATGATCTTCTGCTGCATCTCTCTTGCCTTCTGAAATGACAAAATAACAAGAAACTTTTACAGCAATTTCAGTACCAAGGCATCAACATGTTTTAAACTTCATCCAATGAACACTGTTAGCTCTGGATCTCCCCTTGAAGTATCATGGGAAGGACAGACCATCACCATAATTTAGATTCTCTTCTCCTTTCCTTTCTGTTACTTTTCCCAATCGTGACAGCTTCCCACCAGCATGGTGCAAGGGGTGGTTTGCCCCCAGGGCTGGACAGATACTTCCCTCCCTTCCTCGCTCATCTCTTTCCACCCTTGTCTTTCCCTAGACACAAATATTTAATACCATGCCTCACACTGTAATTTTTCCTCGTCTGTGATGTTTTTTCACAGTGGAAAGGGAATACAGTTTATTAGTTGGATCCTGTAGTATTTTCTCAATATTACTAGAACAAGCCAATATTTTACCGACTAAAGGAAATTTATAAACAGCCAATTTCTAAATTAAACAGATGGCTTATTAAAAATGAGCAGTCTCTTCTTTGGCACACAAAACCAGCTTCAACACTTTCTGTATTATAATATTACTGACTTTGTGTATGTTACAAGTATGAAGAGTGACAGTTATCATAGACCCACCACGTTAAGCAACAAATAACAAAAAAATCAGTTATATGTTTTTGTTATAAATTGCAAAGATCCTATTACCTTCACTTATATGTATGCATCAGAACTAAGTAAATAATCAAGCTAGTGCTGAATTCATGAACAACTGGTTCCATTTATTGCCAAACATTTGCAAAATTTATCCAGACCTGCTAGATAGAAAAATCACTGACTGGACTCCTGACGTGACTGCTGATGCCATGCTGCCCCTTCTTCAACTACTTAGGGTTAGATTGCCCACCCAGGATGTGGGTAATCTAAGTTAGCCTGAGACATAGAGACTTTTTTTTCTTCTCAGGAAATGAACAAAAAACTCTTAGTAGGTGAACAAAAACCTCAATAATTCAGACAGCCCAAACATGTAGCCTAAACAAGCAATCACATATGAGACATTCTTAACTTCATGATTGCAAAGATGAATAAAGACACATTTTCTTGCAGTGCTGGACAAAAATCTGGAGGACTTTTTCACTTTTCATCAAAACTCCCCAAGAAAAACCTTCACACAAACTTCATACATATATATATATATATATATATGGATATATAGGCATTAGAAAGCTGTAGATGTGACATTAGAAAACAACTTAAATCTCTAAGAAATTAGGTGACTTGGTTTCTCTCCATCTACCACATCTTATCAGAAGACTGGAAATGGCACACTAGTCTGAGTCAAAAATTGCATGTTCAGTATTTTCTAGGAGATTAAAACAAATTAAAAGAGGACAGACTTGCCTGCTCCTCACCCAAAGACTGTGGCTGTTCATCTAAATCAAACTTCTGAGCTAAATCATGAAACTTGTGAGATTTCCTTTTCTTCATCAGTGTGCTGTATGAAATAAGCAGTTTTGAACACATTTGTTTGAAACTGAAGAATATTACTCCCTGGGAATATTAATAAATCTACAGAATATTAATACATCTATATCTAGGTGAAAGGCATGGTAATTCATCATCTCAAATCACTATTTGGATTTTCTTCACAGATATCGAGCAAGCAAGCATTAACTTCTAGAAATATTTTTGGCAGAAAAAGAACGTCATTGCAAAAACTACATACCCACCAGCAAGCTAGCAATTTTTATGGCCAGGAATTTGCATGTTTGTTGATTATCTAGAGCGTGCAGCTTCCAGAAACTTTAATCAAGAACTCATTATGGCAGAGGAAAAAGTTATCACCTTAATCACAAATATATCTCTGTAATGGAACACTTCCTTCCCAAGTTAGCCTACACTGTGCTTTTCTAGAACAATGTTGCTGACACCATCATGAGATATTGGTATATTTAAGCTAAGTCTCAGGATTTCAAAAGACTTTCAAAGAAGAAACCTCATGACTTTCCACAACTAGGTCTCTGTCTTGATGCTATGAATAACGAATTTGCAGTAATTCCATTTAGAAACTAGCAGAGAAAAAAGGTCACTTCAGAAATGGGAAATCAGGCAATGTGATTCTATCAGAAATCATGTTAAAAGGTTTCATTTCTTCAAAAATAAAATAAAAGAGCAGCTAAAAAAATTAATCTTGTTCTAGTTTGATAGAAGACGAACACACAAAAGAAGCCTGCAGCCTCTAATAGAAACATTGCCTCATTCAGCCTGTGATTCAATTAGACAAAGAGAACACATATACATAGGCTGCATTTTTCTTTAGCTGTTGACTCCCTTCCATAGGATATTATGTGTTGGCAACTCTGCAGCTGCTCAGTGCCACATCGAAGGAAACAGCGTGGGCCCCCACTGCTGCAGGATTTTGTCCAGAATAACTGAAGACACTTTGGCATTATCTTGCCACCTTTTCCAGGTATTAGCAGAATACTAAAGGGAAATAGAGTACCGTAAGTCCTGACACATCACATGTACAGTGATTTGATTTTTGAAATGCCTTTAGCCAGCAGGACTGCAACTGAGGGCATTTCTAATATCCATGTTTTATCAGATCATCCTCTTTAACCAATAGTAGTTTTAGACACTGATGTGTGTCTGCACATCCTTCAGTAGCTGGCCTCTCCTGTGATAAAACATGGTATTTTCTATCATGCAGCTACTCTCCACCCTAAAAGGTTGTCATTTGTGCATTAGCCATCCTGAATAACATTTATCCAGAGTAACAGTGATTGATATTTTTTTGTCTTAAAATATTAGCAATGTGGCAAGCATCTAATTGCTATGCTTGGTCTAAAAACAGAAATACTATCTAGTCTGAGCTAAATTAAAAGCCAGACAGTGACAAAACCAAGAGGATTTGTGTGTGTGACAGTGCACTTGATTTATTGCCTCAGATTGCAAGCAGTAAAAGGCAGTCAGTACCCATTTTCAGGTGACAAAAGATATAAAGAGGTTATTATAAGGACTCCAACAAGTTCCTACAGGTCTGATCTGGGAGAAGATAGTAATGTTAGGTGTTGCATAGAGATGGAGCAGAAACACAAGGGACTGAGAATAACTGTCCATGGAAGAACTTCCCAAAAAGCAACAGAGGGCTTCAACCCTTGAGAGCTGTATACACCCAAAAAGCAGAATTTCAAAGCTTTTATCTAGTCCTGAGGCATTCCAGCTACTAGCAAACAGTAAAGTCCCCAAGGCATGTAATACTTTGCTTCTAGGCAAAAAACTATGCTCAGAAATGAAGAGCTCAGCACTGAGCTCATGCCTAATTCCCCGCAGGAGTGGCACAGTAAGGTCCCTTGTCTCTCTCCATGGTTTAGTCCTGCAAGGTAACACATCCTGGCAATATGTACCCCAAGCAGAACAGCCAGCACAACCTTTGGATCATTCATAGGAACTGTCAAGGGAAACACACTCAAATCCCCAATGCTTACACAACCCATTTCTCAGAGCAGGACCCCAGCATCCAGCTCCAGGATATTCAGAGGCAAGATGCTGGCAATAAAAATAAATGGTCAAATCTCAGCAGAGTCACTTATTTCACACTTGTCTTTTATGCTATCAGTGGGACCCTGAAAAAACATAGTTAGTCAGTTAGGGTGGGTTTCACCTTGCCTAATTTCAGCTGCCTGAACATTAAATGTCTGTTCAAGGGGATATTGTCAACACAAGGAGAGACACACTTGCAGGAGGCAATTTATCCCACGCAACTCAGCCACTGACCTTAGGATCAGACAGCTCATTGTCTGAAGTGGTCTCTTTCTCTTAGGTATGTCTGTATTGCAGGACAGTGCAACCCATGATGTGTCCTGTAGTCCAGGTCACCCTGTCATCAGACTGAAGAAATCCTGGAGCTTCTGGGGCTCCCCCTCAGCCCATGGGCTCAGGTTTTCCTGTAAAAACAGGCAGGGCACACAGAGAGGCAGAAAAAACATCTTAGGTTCTACCCTAAGATGCAGTTGGGTTGCAGCTGGAGTAGACATCTGAGGATGAAGATCATGAAGGGTATAGTGGTACTATATATTGTAACATAAACATAGCCTGGATTCATAGCTTTGATGAGGACTTTTTTAGCCAGATAATTAGGGGAGGTGAGTCCAGAATTTAATGATATATATCTGTCCTGGTTTGACTTAGAACAAAACTAATCATATTCAGTGATTTTACCTTTCAGCTCATCACTTCTAAGTAACTGCACTTTTAACCAGAGAGAGACTAGTGGAGAGCACCTGCCATTTGCCTAGTGGCCAGCACTGCCCTAAACCGTGACAATACCTTAATGATAATTTTAATGGTACTTATGAAACAACACCAGATTAAAACTTGAACACACACTGTCTCTCACTCTCTTTCAGACTGAACTCATGTTAATGTCAAATATGTTTTAATGTTGATTACATTTTTAAAATTTAATATATTACAGTAGATTCTATACAAATATAGTTCTGGATTTTAAATACCTGCATTGAAAATAAATATTCATTGAAATTTCACTTAAAGGGAACTTTACATAAATAAGAAGCTGGTTATATTGGGTCTAACTTTCCTTTTTTTTTCCAACTAGAATTGGCCAAATTAGAGATGTAAAGAAACTTTAATATTATGCTACCCTAATGTTTTGGGGATCCTCCACAAAATGGATGGTATTTTGCATGTTATATTCTTTACTGAACACCACAAAGAGATGAAATAGATGAAAACTGGTCTGCTAACCAAGTACACTTATTCTCTGGTTGCTATAGGTTTCTTTTTAATTGTCTCAAGTTTCTGCAGGATTTATAAGCTTAGGCAGGGAGCTATCTGCATGACATAGGAAAGATGAGAGAGGAGACATGCACCATCAAAAAGCATTATTTTCACTTACAAATGCTTGCTGAAGAAAATGTTTCAAAAGGTATTAGAATAGCTGCTCTGTTACAAAACAGGAATTTAATATGCTTTGTTTTGTAAGATAAAACTAATCGACGCCTCACATACAATAAACAATGAAATACGGGCTGAAAACCAACTATTCTGAGCAAATAAAAAACACTCTCCTGGAACTCTCTTCTGTAATCTCAGTTTATCTTAGTAAAGCAAGTTAGGATCTTCATGGTCTCTTAGAGAACTGAAGTAGTTGTGCAGCTCCCTCATCCAGCCCATTTCACTGGTACAGTGCTGTCACTGAGCTTGTGATCTCAGATAACCTCCATGTCTGTACCACCAAAACACTGCCCTAGCAGACTTTTGCCTAACAGTTATAGGAGTTTCATACCGGGTTAGCCAAGAGAATGAGTGAGTTTGAAGATCTTTTGTTTTCAGTTACTACCAACATTTGCCTTTTGAGGAAAATTGGGCAGCAGTGGGAGACTCTCTCCATTTTTTCTGTCCTTTCCTTGATTATTTGGGGTCTGGTAACACCTTTGGACTGTATGGTTTCCTCCTCTCTGAAAATGCCTGGCCACTAATAAATAGAACAGCCATTAGCCTTTGGGAAAAAAAGGGAAGGGAAGGGAAGGCAAGGCAAGGCAAGTTAAGGCAAGGCAAGAGAAAAAAGAAAGATAAGAAAAAAAATTCTGTCAGTAGCTGTAGTTGTATCTATCTGGAAATCCTGTTCAAATGCAGTTTTCTACTACATGGGTTGAGTCTACAATGCCTGCACTGAAAGCTCAACACTTTTTGGCTTTGTTGCTTATATCCACTATCTTTGCTGCACTGGACATTCTGCACACTCACCAGGATTGCCGTGTTACTGTCCTCGACACATTAACAGATGTAAAACCTTTCTTATTGGCAACAATCATTGTGTCCAGGCTACAGGGTGTGTACACACATAACCTTGCCCAGGAGAAAAACAGAAACCCAGCTTCTGTGGAGCTGAGCCCCTAAGAAAATACTGACTATGAAACAATCAGATAGGAACTCAATTGGTTCTAGGACTTAAGGAAAGAAGCAAAATAGGCACATATGTTGCCATTATAGCTGTAAGAGAACATTTTCTTTTCTGAGGATGCAAACAGGACAAGCCCTGCAGGCCTGCACCTGGACTGGCCCTGCTATCAGTTCTTCTCTTTGAACCTCTGTCTGGCAGATGCTGTATGAAAAAAATAGGTTTGTACCATCTACCTACAGCATGTGCCATCATGGGTTCACTAGAGCAGTTCTGATTTACCGTGTCTGGTCAGTGAACGGTACACTGAGCCAGGCAAGTCTTTGCAGCCAGGCGAGGAGCAGGACAGACAGGAACCTGGTGAGGCAGATCATTCTCAACAATAGGCTCTAATGCAGAATGAAGTGGCAGAAACAGTACATTGTGGATATTATCATCATTATCTCTTGCTACCTCTAATAGTTTTTTATATCATTTTGCTGATTTTTATAGCTTGCTGGTTCAGAACCGACATTATTCGTAATTCACTGGAAGAAATGCTTGATTTCAGCTCCCCTTGTTCTAACCATCCACAGAATGGATGAAATAGGGATGTGACCACTGGGGTAGAACAACCCTTTCTTGCATGATTCACAGTAAGACATTTCTAAAGTGTGCTGGTTTTTACACACCAAGGGATAAAAGCTTTCTTTTGGGCTGGATTTGTTGGGTTTTTTTCATTTCTTTCTGCTGAAGAAAAAAATACACAAAGGCGCAAACTGGGCCAAGTGTGGCCCTCATGAAGCTGCAAGGAGGGATTCAACAGTGAAAAAATCTCAGAAGACTATGTAAAATGGTTACACGAACCGCTGAACCAATATCTGTAGGATTTTCCCAGAAGATACTGCACAAACTGCCTCAGGACATGGAAGGGAATGATACCTCATTATGGAAATACCATAAATTGTTCTAGCATTTTTTATCATCTGAAAGTGAAACCCCTTCTATTAGAAGGCTAACAACAGATTCTGTTAAGACAGAAACCTCACTGTATATACAAAATAATTTTAAATCACCACTATCCTGGGGGAGTGCCAAGAGCCTGCATCTGGGCAGCTCTCAAGAGCAGGTAACGTGTGCTACTGTCTACCTCTTTCTTCAGCAGTTTAATGTTCTTCTCGTGTATTTGCTGATATAAACAATATCCTGGGTTTCTGTGTGCTCTGCAGGGACGTACAGCCCAAGAAGGGGGCACAGGGAATGCACGGAGGTTTCAGTTTGGGAACACAGAGAGAACAAGGGCCAAGGGGGTATTGTAAAGCATGAGTGGAGGAAAACAGAAGCACTGGGCTGCAGAGTGGAAGCCGTACTGGGAGGAACATGATAGCAAAGAGGCATGAGTGTGGGGTCCTGGAAGGGGAGTTCAGTGGGAAAATGGGATTGTGCACAAAGTGTCTGAGGAGTAGGAGGTCTGAGATGAAAGAGAACAAACCTGCCATGGGTACAGGAGAAAGCAGGGATACAGCCATGAGCAACACACTGCAATGCTAATGGACCCCTGCAGCGTGGGGATTAGCTTCTTGTAAAATTTAAAAAAAAAAAAAATAACTACCGAGTGTCATTACAGAAAGAGGCAGTTTCAGATGTCACATCTACTGTGTTTCAGACTTCTAAGGCTTCATTAACCTGCCCACACATTTGCCTTGTATACCCCACTCATACTGTTATTTCTGAGTACTCTGCTGGCCCTGTTCTTATTACATTCAGTATTTTTCAAAATGGTGGGTGTTTGGTCTGTTGTGGGAAAGGAACAAGAACTCACTGGGGAATGCAGGTGAGTTTTCTGCCTCACTTGTTCTGTATTCTTTGCAAGACAATGCAGAATTCTCTTAATGTCTTGTCTTTTTTTTTTTTAAGGTAAGTACAATCAATTCCTTACAGTCTTGCTTATTTAGAGATTTTTCTTATACTGTTTATTATTGACAGTGTTCTTTGCTAAATCCCTCTAGTCCTGCTTCTAGGTGAGGTCCATCCAGAAGCACCTTGGGTCACTTGAGAGGTGACAGTCACACATCCCCTGAAATACTGTGTACTCATACATGCAAATGTGTTCAGTGTTCGGTTTTGGTAGGACTTTGTGTATCATCTCTAAATGTTATTATGACACTTAGACAAGTACAAAGACTTGCACTTGAGGAGAAAGATAGTAGGTTTGGGATTATCCTCATTTCCTGTGGGTGTTCGATTTAATCAAGAAGCTGTCAAGAAACCTCTATTCCCAACACAACCAAAGGTAACCTTTATCTGTAGGAAGTTCTGTTATGGCAGAGACATAGAAACTTTGAGCACAGTCTTTATCACAAACTTTTAGCTAACACTATATGTAAACTGAATCCCAGCCATCAGAGATCTGAAGCACAAGGTCCAAAGCCTTGAATTTTCTTTGGGGCTCTGCAGGTTGGTTTGGGAAAGAGAAAAGATATAGGTTGAGTGGGCTCATATTGTTGTTTTCTGCAACTGGCTGGAATGGCCAGAGTGTCAATCTTTTCAGTGCAGGTTTAGATTGTCACTGCCTGTAGGAAAACACAGTCACAGGGAATGGGTTGATGTTTCTGAGGTGGAGCTAGAGTCCTCAGGATAGCTGGAGATAGCAGAAAGCATTATATACCACTATACTGCTATGCAAGAGCTTGCTTGAAATCTATATATTTGTCTGGCACTTGGGTGCCTATTGTCTAACCTCTCAACTAGTGGTTGCAAAAATATAAGTTTAAACAAGGCAGAGAAAAAAAAAACTAAAATCCCTGTAATACCGATGAAAATGCCTATGAATCCTCTGTGTAAATCAATCAGCTATAATTTTCAGCCTGAATAGTGGTACATTGTGATAGATACAATATATTACTAGTCCAATTTCTTGATCACAGTTGACTGTCTTGGACAATGCTGTAAGTAAGAAAACAAGGCATTTCTATTTCATAGTAATGCCATGGTACTTTAATGACAGTGAAGATCGTTGTGGAGAATCCTGCTTATAAAACTGACTTTATACAGTCCCATCCTAGGATACATTTTTCAAGTTATAATTATCTAATCATGCATTCATTCAACATGAACTTTGTTTTCACATGAAAAAATACAATATTATACAGTTTAAAATAAAACATGGAACTGCAACCATGTATTTTAGTTTTGTTTGTAATGCTAGAATACACACACAGTCATGATAGCCTTTGAGAGGAAGCACAAATGAAAAATGTGTTATGAAATGCATTTCACGTGAATAAATGTCAAAATGGCACAGTTTCACCCCTTTACTAAGTTAAATATTTAATTTAATATATTAAAATGCAACTATATAGATCACAATGGAGAAAATATTAGCAGAGTATCAAATTCAGATTATTATTACCTGCTATCCTACAAAGACTGTCTAAAAATGAAAGCTTCCATTTTCTTGTTTTTCTACTTCAACCACCAGCCATCCTGCTCACTTTTAGAAATCACACCACTTCAGAAAGCTATGCTGGGTGGCAGATATAGCCCGCATATGCCTATG
This sequence comes from Brachypteracias leptosomus, assembly GCA_013401335.1. Lineage (NCBI taxonomy): Eukaryota > Metazoa > Chordata > Aves > Coraciiformes > Brachypteraciidae > Brachypteracias > Brachypteracias leptosomus. Next base: position 37,774 of record VYZX01001638.1, on the reverse strand, counting down.
GGTGAGCTAGTAATGCAGAGTTGTTAAATCAAGAGAACAGATCCTAGAAGCAACACTGCGCATTACAACCTCTGCATCACACGGCCCAGTCTGTGACTGCAGGGATACTGCAGGGTGAGAGCACACCAAAGTACAGCCCTGCTTACCAGCCCTTCACAGGACTTCACTGATAAAACTTATGGTTAGAGAGAAAAGAAAAAGAAAATATAGATTACCATGTGTTATGTTAACAAAATTTCCTATAGCAGTGTTTTTTCAAGGATAAACAGCATCTAAAATCTGCTGTGCTTTTTAAAGACAAGGAGAAAGAGCGAAGGAATCTGCACACATACAGCAGGTAGCTAATCTGTGAGTCCATTTCCGTACCTGCATCTGGGAAAGAAAAACATAAATGTTCACAGTAGAAGCCCCATTTTGGAAGCTTTTACCACCAGAAAGAAGTATGTCACAACACTATCTCACGGACACTAAATGCACACGAGATGTGAAGAAATTAGAGAAAACAGTTGGATTAATAGGAAAGCATACTGAGTTTAGCCTTTCCCTTTATGATCCCAAAGCTCATTCAGTCCATTAGGTATGGGCACAAATAGTTAAATAATAGCACTTACTGAAGCCTTAGGTGCTCATCTTGCCCAAGGGTGTTACAGGAGAAACTACCATCTAGCCAATGGCCAATTATGCCTTCCTCCTGATCTACTTACTGAAATGTTTTTCCCACTGCTAAGAGCAGTTAGGCAGAGCAGATTTGCCATGCACCTGCTTTGGGGACTTGCACAGCACTGTAACCAGTTTAGCCACACAGGGAGAAGGCTATAGGAAACTTGGGTTTCATTTGTTTAAATTTTTAAAGCATCCATTGAGGTTAGGTAAGATCAGATCTCATCTTAAGAGTGAATGAGACCAAATAATGATTACTGAAAGATATGAGTATTTAGGAAGAATAGACTTCTTCTTACAAAAAGCCAATGATGAATAGAAATTGCTTTCTGCTGGAAAAAAAAAATGCACTGCATATGCAAAACTGGAAGATGCCTAAGGGAAAAGACGAAGTTGATATCAGTGTGAGTGGCATCTTGGGGAAAACCCCAGCTGACAGAAGGAGGCTGCATAGAGGGAAGAGTGCTGGGAACTACTAGACAACTGACTGGCACATATGTGGTTTCTGGTGATTAAAATAAGCCATTTAAAAACAGACCTGCTTGAAAAGCAAAAAAGTAAATGACATTATACTGGATGGAACAGCTACCAGATGGTCCAGTTACCAGCAGCTACTAGATTTTGGTTTTGGTTTTTTTTAAATACACACATGCACTCATATGAGCAAACATTCATGGGCCAAACTGGACTGTAAAAGCCATCTGGCACTGCCTGTGCAAGTTTACTACGCTGCGAAACCTCATTCTCTCTGACATTATTTGTGGTTAGAGGACTAATTCCAGTTTCAACCAGGCAACTAGGCTGAAATCTGGGACATGAGAATCAGAGGGCATGGAAACAAAGCAGGGAGCCGTAGGGTGGATGCTCGACTATGAAGAAACAACTTCCAAAAGTAAAATGAACTTCACTTTCTCTGTTCCTAACTTGACTAATGGGATGGTAAAAAGAAAATTCCCCTCATTCTTTGCTATAAATCAAGACCTGTAAAAGCCTTCCCCCACCCTTTACAGCAGAGCTTCGCAATGATTTTCCAACCAGGATTTTTTTTACAGTCACCCACTGCTTTCTTCTGTCTTCAACTCCTGTTAATAGAACATGACAGTATTTGATGAGTTTCTCTTCTCCATTGACTCATCTACTCCCGGTTCAATTCCACTTCCTTGCTCTGGCACATTAAGGGAGTTATGATCATATCTAGGTGTATCCTAAGAATGAAGGAGGACTATCTGCCACCATGCACAAATGACATTTGATATGTCCTTACAAAGCATTTATAAAATATGCTTATAGCACTCATCATATTAACATCTCCTGTACATTTTTTTCTTAACTTTTAAGGAAGATGTTTAACAATCTGTATTCCAAAAGAAACTCATTCTGTTAGTAATTGAGCATTATTTTCATAAAACAATCAAAGCATTAAAAAAAAAGTTGAATGCCTACCTATCATTGTACTAGAGACAATGTCCTTGACGTGGGGTTTAAGCTGGCAAGTGACTCAATACAGTCAGAATTCAGTTTAGTTTCATTAAATACTCTCCTTGGCTGCAATACAGAATTGTTTTTTGGTGTAAAGAAGGAAAAAGAAACAAATGCAAACATCAGATTTCAAATCTATAAATGTGCATCAACATTCCATATAGAGTTAGTTTTCTAACATATTAAAAGTTACATCTGCATCACATATGTTAGGTACCTATTCCTGAGACCTGTATCTGAAGATGCAGTAACAGCGTCTCAACAGCGTTACCACACCAAACTCCAGAGCCCAAACTGAGGCTTAACATATAGTACAAACACAGCCCAAAGTAAATGCTTGGCCTGTGTTTACCTGAAATTCATTGGCAAAGCTTTGAATTGTGTGAACATGAAGTAGCTTTGATCTGCAGAGCATCTTGACAAAGCTTAAAGCACCACGATCATTGTCCAGGCTACTAACATCTCCATATAGCCCACTTGCAAGGGCAGAGAGGATCAGGTTTATTGAATTTATCTATATAGACTTGCCCTTGAGTACTTCACCAGGAAAATTCAAGTCACTTAAATTGTGGCTGAGGGCATTTACACAAGGACTGCATGTGGTTCAGTTTGTTTTCAATATTCTGAGACGGCAATTTAGAATTCTGAATTAGGAGGTTATAAAATTTACAAGTCTTCAATATAACAAGAAAAATGCTTATGAAGGAGATAGCAGAAGTTGCAAGCTCCTCTCTGCTGGGCTGCTAACACTTCGTAACCAATTCAACCCAAAATGTTCCTAGGAGAGTAGCAAGTCAGGAAAAATGTTATAAAGGGTTGCTTATCGCTATATAACCCATTCTAAATTTAATTCAAGTTACCAATAAAATCCAAAAATGCTCTGGTCACAAAAGATGACACCTGCAATCCTTCTTAGCCATTTTGCCCACAGAAACATTCAAGAAAAGTAAACCGAATAAACTAATGTGAAAGCTAGGATAGCTCACCAGGATTTTCATAATCCCTTTTCCTCCCTCCTCCATCTTACATGCATTGTTTTCATGCTTGAAAACATCTGCTGAGGAGGCTGATCCACAGAGCCTCAGCACAATTTTCTCCAGAGGTCAGGAACAACGGCTGGGCCCCACCTCTGATTATTGGCTATATATTTTAGAATTTAGATATATTTGCTATATATTTTAGCTTAACTTTTAAAAGTAGAAATATCAGTACTTTGATGATAGCAATTTGATTAATAATAATCAGGCTGTCAGAGATTCATTTTAGGGTAGTGGAAACACTAAGCTTCTGTTATGATAATTCTGTGGAATTTATACAGAAAGATCCAACCCCCAAGGACCTGCGTATCTCTCCATCAAATGTTAGAGCAGATCTCTGAACTCTACAGAACAACCCAAAATACACAAAGCCTTCACACATACTTACGATGCCTTTAATGGAATTTAACTGATGGAAGATAGCTCTTCGAAATTTCTTGTTATAGGACTAGAGAATGACAAATGTATTTCTTTGCCTTAATTCCCAAAAAGCTGTATACAAAAATGTTCATGAGTCAGACTGGATTTTCTCAGCCTTTTCTCAATCCCATTGAAAACAAAAAATTAAGCTGGAGGTTTCACTTCTTCAACTTGTAATAACCATTCTACTTAAAAACAGTGGCACTAAAAAAAACCCACTTTGTATCAGATTTGCTGTATCTTAATGATTTCTGGTTCATTTGTACTCAGATGGAAAACACAGCTTTCCTGAGGTACTGTTGCACACAGCTGATCACATGAACTAACAGACATTCCTTTGGATTTTTAAGTTCTGGACAAAATTAACCATTGGGATGCGTTGCTAGACACATATCACTGACAAGCCCTACTAAAAGATGAGATCTGTGAGATGAGATTCTCCCAAGGAGGACATAATCAGATGTGCCAGAGCAATGCATGCTCTGTTCCTGTGCTCCTGGAATCCCAGGTTACTCGATATGTCATCTCCTATTTACAACCAAGTGCTCCCGCTAAAAGAAACATATCCACAGCTACCCCCACCCTTCTGCAGGCACGTGCCTTGCCTTTTCTGCTGGCAGTTACAGGGCATTTTCTGGACGGAGAAGATAGGGTTAAAAGAAATCTACACTCACAGCCTAATCTACACTCACACATTTGTCACCTTCTCCAAAATAGCTGCAGAATTTGAGCATAGTATGCCATTTTCCTCCCTGACAGGTTAATCCATTTATTATTCATCCATTTAATGAAAATACCATGTCTCCATACAAAGAACAAAATGAAAGCTCCAACAACATTGGTCATCTTTAAATCATACTCACAATCTTGCACAACTTGATTTACTTTTGAACTCAGCTTTATTTTTTAACTATAAAGTTAAAGTTAGAAGCAGGAAACCTATTTCTTCAGATTTTGCATTGTTGCCTCTAGCCATATTTATAGAATGTTTTCTGAGTTTTGCAAAATTATAAGCATTTCATTACCTGCTTCTGCAACAGTCATGTATCTATTGTGAAAAGGTCACCCCAAAGTTAATTAATCTCATGCTTAGCCAAAATGCTCTTCTCCTGTGGGACAGAAATTTTCATGAAACTCTTCAAGGCTCATCTTGCAAAGTTTCCTGAAAATGCTCCAAAAAGAGAACAGTTAGTAAGTCACAGAGTAAATCTGTTCCCTTTTCACAGGCTCTATTAAGCTTTCTGCAAAACACATGAGGCTTGAGTTCTCAATGACATCATTTATAAAGGAAAACTATAGCAGTGTTTTGAACCAGTCACAGAAGTATGATGACCATGTAGCTACACAGAACCATCATATTCCATTCCAGCTTTAATTCTTCTAGAGGATTCCCTATCTCCACTGGAAGCACCTCTTTTGATGCACCATGTATGTTTTTTACACAGATTCATTGTATTAGAAGACTGAATTCATGATCCATTCAAGTAGTATGCCTGGATCTTTCTCCTCCTCAGGCATTTCCTTATGACAACTACCTTGAGTACAGAAGAATTATATAATATTGCATCTTGAACTACTGAATTTTATACCACTCCTCTTACTCCAACCCTCATTTCCATCTTTCCCAGTCTTTTTCTGTATGAACAGTGCATCCCAACTCCAGCCAGTCAGCATGCTCCCCTGTGTTTCAAAGAAAGTGTTAATGAAAGTGCTAATGAAATAGGAAAAGCCACATAAATAATATTTTATTGTCTCTCTGATACTTCCTTTCTCAGCACTGATGACTGTTGCCATGTTCTCTGCCTTCCAGTCCCCTCAGGTAACCTCTACTCCAGCAGTTTTCACTTTGGGACCATATCAAATATTTGCTTTTATCAAGGAATGACATCAGAAAACTCCAGCAAAATCTATTCTTCATAAGACTGTTTTACTATACCCCATTTTGTCTTTCTTATATCCAAATGTCAGAGAAGAATCTGTGGCCATTTATTGCACATTTAGTTGGAGGTCACAACATCCTGAAACACATTTGTGGAATCTGATGCAGAGTCAAAAATTAAACACTGCAGTAAGTTAGACTTTGAATCTGGCCTACTACTTAGACAATATAATGGCATGAGCAAATTCCTGGAAAAAGATGACTAGATTATTATTGGCTTTTTATTTAATTTTTGGAAGGAATGTCCTTGCACCAAGGAGTACATTCACAAGGAAAATACATTGAAAAAAAAAAAGTGTAAAAGACAAGGGTATTTGTTTTGGGGTTGTTCTGCTTTGCATTACAGGCAAAATGTTCCAACAAGCAAAAGGACATTTTGTCTTTTTACTCTTAAAGGAAATTATTACAGCAATAAATGTCTGTAGGTGAACTAGAAATAGAACAAGACTTGAGCTTAAGGGATGTTAATCCAACTGAATGCAAAATCTGCTAGACGCTGTGGTGTCTGGATTTCATTCACTGATAACCGGAGTTGTTAGTTCAAATGAACTGTGATTTGCAGGTACATCAGCCACTCGGTTCAGACAATACCATTCCCAAAAGAAAGAAACTATGTTGTCTAATGCTTTCAGCTCCTAATTAGGAGCTGGTGTTTCCCAACTAGATGAGGTTATGGAATTTAATAAAAGGCACGTTCTGATAAAAAAAACAAAGGCAAACTTTAATAGGACTATATTGTTTTACAGGAGAAACCCAAAGTCTGTAGAAGCTGTAAAAGCTTCTGGTAACCACTAGAAAAAGACTAGGCAATCCCAGAATACCTAAAAGCCAAAAGATCTGTGGTGTGCCTCATTAGCCTAGAGATATTATCATTCCTTTGAAATGTCCTGATTTCATCCTAGTAACAAGAAAGCATTTTGAGATGGTAAAATAGTTCCTTCCCCAGCTGCATTACCAAATCTTGATCTCCGGCCTCATGGGGGCTTCCCTGGGGCTTTAGCCAGGGTCACCTTTTCCATGATTTCCCCAGCAATAATATGAGACAACAGCTCACAGAACTACTGAAGGTTAACTGGTGTTTGAAACGCACTTTGGAAATGAACAGTATGTGCAGAGGTGTAACTTTTGGGGCCAGGACTTGCAGAGGCACAACACGGCTTGACCATGTTCAAGCCTCGAGGCATTGCAGCAGTCCATGTGCATGATCACAACCACTCAGGCTGGAAGGAACCTCCAGAGGGCTCCAGTACAACCTCCTTATCAAAGCTGGGTCAGCTGTGAGATCAGACCAGGTTGCTCAGGGCTTTATCTAGTTGAGTTTTGAAAGCCTCTGAGGATGGAGACTGCAGAACCTCTCAAGCCAAAACGTGCATTTTAAAACATCTGTTGTTCAAGTGCTGCCTCAGAACAGCAGTTTTTACAAGCCTGGATATTCCACTGGTTTTAAGTCAGCAACCGTTCCTACTTATCTGTCTTGACAGAAGTCGTCACCATGGCATCCAAGCACCTGGAACAATTATCTAAGGGACAATATGGAAATTCAGAGGCAGCTCCCAGAAAAGCTGAGAGAACTCAAGGGCAACGCAATGCCCAGTGTGTCTGCAGGCTGTCAGAGGCTAACAGCATGCTCTTATTTCACCCTAAACCTGGGTGACTCCGCTCCAGCATGAAACCTCCAGCTGCCTGCCTGCAGTGAAAGCAGACGGTGCTTCCCAAGCTGTCAGCGGCTGCTCAGGTATCATCACGAGCAGTGCATAACTACAGCCAGGCACAGGCACAGCGACAAGGCAGGTCACACACAAAGTGGATGAGCTTCTTAAAAATAGCAACTCTCTTTGAGAGGCTATGCTTGAAAATGTAATGACCTGCACTTTTTCCTTTATCTGTTACTGTAAGGACACAAACTCCACAAAACCATCACTGTACTTCTTTAACTGAACAAAAATAATGTCTCATACTCTGCTTCCAATCAACAGACATAATGAACCTGTGCAGGTTCATTTGTTCTGGTGGACTGCATGTCCTTAGCGTAATTGTTTAACTTAGCTGTAACTTAACTTCATTTCCTAATAATCCTCATCAAATTTCCTCGAGCTGTCAGAATACAGACCATATTTAATTAGCAGATTCTAGGTATTAATAGTCCAGAGCAAATAGCAGTTAAACAAGGAAAAATCTACTTTTTTTCTTGCCACTGCCAATAGACAAGCAACCAACAAATTATTTTAGCTTGCTTGTGTCTCTCATATAGGAAGGCTAAAATCAAAACACCTGTTGTGAAAAGACTTGTATGCATCTCCCTCCATTTCAAACAGAAATTCAGATTTCCCACAAATATTAGGAAAACCAAATCAGTATTCATTCACTTTCACATGAAATGATGCACTGCTGTACATTCTGGTATGAGAAAGAGGTCTCACAATGGGGCAGGGACAGAGCATGTCAATGCTGAAATAGCCTTAGATAGAGTTGCTTTGCAAAACTGGCACTGTGTTTGCAAGACACAGCAAAGAGCTCAAGAGCTTGCTGACCTTGGGTATGTTATTGGCCAATTGTTCCACAAGGAAATGACATTAGATTTCTTGGATCTAATAAGCAAGGCAAACACTTAACAACAGACATGGAAAAACCTGTATTTTTTTCTCATTCTATCATCTTGTTCTATCTGTTTACAAGATTCATCTGAAGCGTTAATAAGTGACATTAAGTCCAGATGCTAAAACATGCAAGTTTATGAGGTCTGAGTACTGGCATATGAATTAATGTCTATGGTTCACCATAAAAGATATGATACACCAAACTCAATTTATACAGCACAGTTTTGAGTTGTGGGAGTTCCTGTCTGTAATTGAGAGCTGGGGATGAGAAAGGAATGACTCTGACTTGTAAAGCAATAGACTTTCTAAGTTCTGCTTTTAAAAATACTTGGATGACTAAGTAAGCATTTAAATGTTAAGAGAGATTTGAAAAGAGATCTCACCCAGCTCCCAGCCAGAACACTCGATGAAAGCAGAAATAGCTATTTGAATAAAGAGCAGAGTTTGCGTTGTGCACTTTTCTGAAGTTCAGAAGAAAAGTAGAGATTGCCACCTGCTGACCAAACGGAGGGTAGCAATGGGGATGAGAAAACCGCTTACAGTGAAATCCAGGCTCAGTCAAAATCAAGGGGGATTTTGCCGCTGACTTCAACAGAGTCCAGATCCCACCCTTTTGCTCTTAACTTGCCTTGCCAGTCAAACCAAGACATTCACTCATAAAATCCCAAAGCTGCCTACTTTATCTGCAGAAGAAAACAGCTGACAGAACAAGAAACATATTCATTCAGCAGGTCTCCAGTACTGTATTTCAGCTGATGAGCTCCATATTATTATAGTCATAGATAGAATCATGCAATGGTCTGGGTTGGAAGTGATCTTAAAGATCATCTAGTCTAACCCCCCTGCCGTTGGCAGGGACATCCTTCACTAGACCAGGTTGTTCAAAGCTCCATACAACCTGGTCTGGAACACATCCAGTGATGGAGCATCCACAGCTTCCCTGGACAACCTGCTCTAGTGTCTAACCATCCTCATCATAAAAAATTTCTTCCTTATATCCAATTTAAATCTACCATCTTTCAGTTTAAAACCATTGCCCCTTGCCCTGTCACTACAAGTCTTATTCTGTCTTATTCCTATGAGTCCACATACTGAAAGGACACAATAAGGTCTCCCCAGAACCTTATGTTCTCCAGGCTGAACACCAACTCTCTCAGCCTTTCTTCACAGGAGAGGTGTTTCAGCCCTTTGATCATTGTCATGGTCTTCCTCTGGACCTCTCTAACAGGTCCTTGTCTTTCTTCTACTGGGGATGCCAGAGCTGGATGCAGTACTCCTGGTGGAGTCTCACCAGAGTGGAGTACCAAAGGAGAACCAATTCCCTTGATCTGCTAGCCATGCTTCTTTTCACACAGTTCAGAATATGATTGGCTTTCTGGGCTGCAAGCACTCATTGATGGCTTACAGAGATTTTTCATCTACCAATTGATCAAGTGAGGAGGAACATCTGACCAATGGGATCCACAGTGGCGGGAGGGTCCCGTGTGAGGTGGCTGGTGGAGGTAGAAGACAGCACTGGACTGCAGCTAGGGGCATGTTGTTGCTCTGCCTCGGACCAGCGTGGAAGCTTCTCATCACATCAGAAAGAAGGCTGCAAACACATCTGGCATGGCTGTAGCCACCTGGAAACACAAGCCTGTACTGCACTGCAGTTCTCAATGAACAGAGGGTAAGAGATGAGAGGGGGACCTTCCTTGTGCTCTGAGAGGGGCTGCAGCTTGTTACCCTTCACGAGCTACCTATTCTATGATCCACATAGAATGGGAACCTTATAAATGCCTCAGCCACAGAAGCTTCAAATCAGAGCTCATATCTTATTAAACACCAAAGCTAATCACTTCTGGATAAATCTACAGGAAATCAGACTATATCCGAGCAGTGCTTCTTGCTTCATGAATGAGATTAGGCATAATTATGTTACATTGCTAATTCCTTTCCATGCTGACAAGAGAGAACAAATAATCAAGAAAATATTTGGTTTCTTTTCTTTCTGAAACACAACAGCCTATTTCAACAAGAAATGCATTGCATGCACTATTAGAGACATATAAAAATATAAACCTTAAAATATACATTTCAGCATGCCCTTTTTTTAAACAAGATTTTGAAAATGTATTTCATTCAGGGTTGAATTGAAAGCAAAATGTCAGTTTTCCATAAAACTGAAAATGTAGTCTGATGTGCTATGGGGTAACTGCAAGAGGCCACTGGACAAAGGACTGGGGCCATATGAGTTTTCCTTGCTCCTAGATCACTGTCTAAGCCACACAGAGAAAGATAGAGCATGTCTGGAGAGACATTACTTTTCACACAGCCCAAAAAGACCTTGTGAGAACAAGCACCATGCCATTAGCACCTAACCTCTGCATTGAACCATGCTGCAGGAATTATGCCAAATTTCTAACTGTTTTAAGGTGTCTCTCCCTGTCTCCCACATGTCAGCCATGGTTCCTACCCCTGCGCTGGCAGCACAATGCAGTTTTGCCTGGTGCAGATCCATATCATAATCTGAACCACTAAATTGACCCAGGCTTCTGGTCTGCAGAGATGGGGGGGACTTTTTTAATCTGTCTCAGTTCAGAGATTTGGCCTATGCCAAAGACCCACTAGCACTTATGTGATGGAAGGTAAAACAGTGATGTAGATGTAGCAATGAACAATCTGAGTTGGAAGGAACTCCTTAAGTCAGCTTCAGTGCCAAAGTCAGAACATCATGGAATGATAGGACCAAAAAAGTTGTGGCTGGTGTCCAATAATCTGGAGCTGCAGCATCAGATTTGTCCCACACTTCAATCAGGAGTGCTTAGAGGTAGAGGCTACTAAACGATTCTTTCAGCAAGATGTTTTTAGATTGTACATAAGGTAAATGGGATCAAGTTTGTATGAGTTACTTTCAAATACACATCTTAAACCCAAAGGGAAGTGAAGTAGGCATTGCAACGCCATGAGCTTCAGACATGCTATGCAAAACCAGGACTTCCCAAGCTGTCAGAAAACAATTTATTCTTGGGGAAAAAACATTGCTACAATAATGCTGCAAGTGAAAAGAACTTTTCCATGCTGCAGGCCCAAGCATAGGTACTGAACCTGCAGGTTTCGTAGCACCAACTTGTGTTTATGACTTTTAAGTTATTTTTTTAATATATGTATGCATTAGTTATTCACTCATCTATTCTTGTGCTTCCTCCTGTCCCCCCAGCCAACTTTAGCAGGACTTACCACCTGCTAAACAAGCTGTTGATGCTTGTCACAGAATTGCCATTTTGCAGCGAGTGGCACACAAATCCCAAATTGGCTATTATATGTGGTTTTGATGAGAGCCTAAAAATTCTGCCTGCTTCAGAGGGTGTAGCTAAAATGTGTCACACACCACTGCACAGAGGGCTTTGTCATGAAGGTGAATTTGAGGCTGAGAAAGGTTGGATGAGCTCTGTGGATTACTACTTGCTTTTTGTTACAGGGAATGTGGGAACACTTTCCTCAACAACAAATTTGAGTTTTCTGGCTCAAATATTCAGGCAACAGGAGGAAATGTGCCCCTTTATATAAATGGTGGAGAGCTTCTTCCTCTGAAGGCCTAAGAAATTATGTTCAAAAACACTTAGCTATTGAATTACACAAGTGTCTCCAAGGGAAGATTTTGACACAGCATCTTGGAGAAGACATAAGGAGAAAAACTATAAGGGAACTGTTATCCTGGAAAAAAAAGTTATGAGCACTGCTGCAAACCAGAAGAAATGGAATTATATGGTCCTTGTTTGGAAAATTAAGACATTAGATTGAAAATAGTATATACATCAGATCTAAGCCTATATGTTGGCAAAAGAAATAAACAGACATAATAAATAGGCATGTAAATACTATCAGTATAGATAGTAGTATGTCTGAACTGTTTAAAGTTTGCAACTTTATGTTAAACTGAGGGAAATGTGAAAGGAGGGTTAAATGAGAAAGCAGAAGGAAATAAACAATTGCAAAGTTTTAAAGATTTTGCAGTCCTTTAAAAAACATGAAAGACCACTGGAGATTTAACACCAACCAAAGGCAAGATAGAAAAGGAAATCAGGTGCATGTTAGCTGAGATAAGAGCAGCATGCAGCCAAATAGCACATAGTTAACAAAAATTTTCACTTCATTATATTTAAACCTTGAAGAGAAACTTTGCTCTTTTACACTATGACAATATGAAGCCTAAAAGTAAAATTGTGCTTTGAGACTTTAAATAGATCATGTCTCCCTGGCAATTTTAATTAGCATGCTTCTGTTTATATAAATGTGTCTGTAGGGAGCTGGTTTGAAGAATGGAAGAACAAGCCAGGATGAGTATATGGAATAATTTTAGTATCCATAATTTAAGTTTCCTTTTTCTGGCCATGAGCAACAGGATCCAAAAAAGCATAAAATTAATATTTTTAAATTATCCAAAATCCCAGTTCATGTAATGCACTATTTACATTTTCCTAGCTTGCTCCTATGCTAGTGCCAATAGCCATCCCAAATAGTGTCACAATTACACAGAGCAGTATTTCAATAAAATGAAATTGGGAGAAGCAAGTTTTAACTGCAGTTAAAAAATATAGAGAAGGGGANTTTTGTGACAGAAAGAGAATTTGAAAATAGCTCTCTAGAGGACACATATATGGGAGTGTTTCCCCCCTCCCCCCCTCCATTTACTCCAAGTGTTTTAATATCAGAGGAGTGATCTATAATAGACATCCCAGGAGAATCTAGAAACACTTTCACCTGCCCCAGAGATTTGGATTACTTGCCTACTAAATTATTTTAATCCATCTCTCAGGCAAAGTGAGAAATTTGGCATATGGCAACTCTTCTTGAGTTGAGGGAAGAGTCCTTCTGTCCTTTACTATATACAAGGTAAAATCCCACTCTGATTTACATGCAGTAGTCTACCAGTACAATTAATAGAACTGCAGCAGGAAAAGTCAAGGCATAATCTAGTGCTGTAGATGTTTTTCAGGAACGGTAGATTTCACACTTTCACTATTATCAGCCTTTATTGAGTTCTGAAAGTTCATGTAGCTCTCTCCTGACTCCCTTCCTTGCTTGAGATATTTTATTGCAGGCTTGTAAAGAAAGTTCTATATAGGATTTTAGTTTATGGTGAGTGTGCGTACATTGTATTTGTGATAATCTTGTCTCTTCAAACTATTTTCAACAAGTAGTAAATCATAAATTGGGCTGAAACAAGCAGGTACAGAAGGATATTTTAAATGACCAAGAAAAATTTCAGATCTTGCCAGGGAGATCTTTGCATTACTTTTTAAATAAAGCTGATTTTAACAATCATTTAGTATTCAAAGACAAAAAAATACCTCCCAAGCTCATGCCAGGAGAGACATACAGACCAGGATATAGAGAGTTGTTTTGTTCATATGAATAGACAGACTGTGGGACAATCTAACAGACTGGCTTGGAGGCAGGACTTTGTAGCACCAGTTTTGAGGAGCTCCTTTCCCCTTTAGCACTCCAACAGCTACAGAGTTTCATAGTCTTCCTCCTTGTTACTTTAGAAAGTAAGAAAAGAGAGACTAAAGTATCATTTTCAATGTGGACAATTATTCATTATGTCTCAGTGGAGGGAGAGTTGGAAGCTGAAGCGTTTCTCATGAATGGACAGAGTAGACAGAAACAAAACTCTGGAAAACTTCACTGTTTTCTCACAAGAGAAATCAGAGAGAACTCAGAAAGGACTTTAGATTTAAGAGAGTTAAAGAAGTAAATTTCCATTTATACTCGACATTCAGACTGACAAAACCATAACCACTTTAGATCATTTCCTTTGACGCCAGCAGCCTTGGCAGGACTGGAATATTTTACTATCAGGGATAAACACTGCAAAACATCCCACTGCATGTATCACTTGAGGACAGCAGTCTGAGGGCCAAGGAGAGTTGTCCTTGCTTCTCAAACTAGGTGTCCCAGCTACCAGCCTCTGAACCTGACACACATTTTCAGCAGGCCAAAAACCACCTTGTCCCCTGCTGCATGCAGAAGCACTTCCTTTCCTCTACAAAAACATCTAGTGGCACTAGCTGGAAACAGTGGTGTCACTGCAATGGCAAAAGACAGAGAGATGGTGAGTGGGTTTCTGCCCAAGTCCTTAGGACAGAGAAGCAAGTAGAGCTTAGGCTGTGGAGAAGAGCAGAGGGTTACTGGCATGCAGTTTGTATTTCAATTCTCCAAGCCTTTCATTGTTTTTCTAAACCTGCCTTTCTTGAAGTTTGAACTTCAAGAAGTTTGAACACTTCAGAGAACCCTGAGCAAGCAAATGCTTCGGATGATCAGGTTTCCTTTTGTTGATGCACCATCACACAACAATGTACAGGAGAGAGGGACATTGCCCAAAATTTTCTCAGCACCTTACTGATAAAAGAATATGCCTTTTAAGTCAGTGTATAATGAGAAAGAAATTGCCTTTAGAATTGCCTTTATGTAAAATGCATTATACAGCTGGTTAAAAGAGCCTACAGCAAATGGTGATAGCTTTAAGATTTCTAACTTCAACATAAATCCGCTGACATGCAATACTGTTCTGTTAAGAATTATTTTACAAAACAAGCTGTATAACATTGACAAAGCCAGTCAGGTGATGATCATTAACACACAGCAACACAGACCATGAGGTAAAATTAAAAAAGGACAGGTTTGTGATACCTGTGGCAACATCTTCCAGAAGAGGCTGGAGACAAAGCACTCTTACCCTCTGTGCTTGGAAGGGGCTGCAGACAAGCCAGCTGGACCCAGCAGCTGTGTGACAGTAGTGCCGTGCTTCAGCCGCACATCCTCCTTCCAGCCAGCACACTCTGAAAACAGGGGGAAAAGGCTCTTGCAAACTTGCTTTTTTCCTTTACAGCCTCAACAGCTCCTTTTAACTGAGCACAAAAAATGTTTAATCTTTTTATATTAACATTTCTGGAGCAAACATCACACTTCTCCATTTCAGGTAGGTTTGAAACCTTGCTAAGAGCAAACAAGAGCTAACAAACACCAATGCATTCAGATTTCTTACCCCCACGCACACTCATGAGAATAAATTTTTAAAATGTTCTCTTTCTACTGTAGGCTCAGATTTGGGATACTTGAATGGGGTTAGTATTGCTAAAACTGTTAATACTTTTTCCTGACTTTTCATTTTCTTTGGGTGAAACAAGTGAAACAGAAAACCTTGCACTTCCCACACTCCCCAGTATGAGCGAGCAGGCACACTACTAGTCTGGGATTGTTTCTTCTTGTTGGACTCCTACATCAGTTCCTATTCAGAAAGCAGCTGGTCTCTGAATATATTCAGAGCTGGTTATCTCCATATACAATATATCCTAGCAGATCCAGGCTTCTATTCTTCTTTTTTTTTCCCCAGGAAACAATTATTTTGCTATTTGCCAGTCTTTCTCCAATCCCTTCAACTTTTGAAATGGTTGGCCAATTTTAATGAAATCTGGCAGAAAAGCATGAATCTTAAAGACATTAAATTCCTATCATCTTCGTACAAATCAATAGTTGAGGAGGAAAGATCTTGAGCAAGCATCATTATTTCTGCTGTTTCACTGAACAACTTTTTCTCCCACATTCGACCTTCCTCAGAACAAGTCCCAGGGACTGCCCTTGGCCTTGGAAGTGCAATAGGTTGGGGTACTCCTCTGGGTAGGTAGGAAATCCCCAGGCTCCCATTCAGATGTATCACCTGAATTTACAGTGGGACCAGCCTCAGGTGGGTAATACTTTTCTCCTCTCTCCCTGCTTGATGGACAGCCAGGCAAGGACGCCAGGCATGCTGCTGGGGTGCCAAGTGGGACCTGCAGCAGCCTGGGAATGCGGGAACATCCTTGACTGCACCCAACCCACAGCCTTGATTCGCAGCCTGGCCCAGCTGGGTGGTGTGTTTTACCTACCCCTCCTCCACACCAGCCCTTTCTCTGCGCACTCCCGCCTTACCATGGACTTCGGATAGAGTTCTCTTAATGCCCAGTGGTAGAAGGAACCAAGCACAGAAAGTAGGTCAACAGCAACAAAATGACCCATCTCGTTCCCTTCCTCTACCCCACCTCTCCTAAAAGAATGCTGTGGAAAGGTGACTCACCATTCCTTTTCCTCTGAATGTGTGGCACCCCCAACACAAAAGAACAAGTCAAAAGCCCAAATTATTCTTTTTTTTTGTTCTCCTAAATAATATTTTCAAAAAATTCCATGGAAAATATTATTTTTGTACTAGATACAATAACTCTAATTTTTACTTGAGGATTACAACCAAAGTGGGAAAAATAATGGCATGAGCAATTTTGAGCACCCTATTATTTAGCGGCAAAGTCCTGCTTTGATCCATCTCCCTGCTGACTTCAATGGAACTACACTAGGTACAAATTAAAGTAAAATTCAGTCCATCAGCTCTACTTTAGGCTTTGTGCATCCTATTTAAGCAATGCCTCCACCTTGATTTCACCTTGCTGCAGTCAGCAAAAAATGCTGATATAAAAGGTGTCGTACTTTTGTGTATCCACTCATTCTGAATTCATGTTTAAGCTGTACCATTAAGTTTTACCTTACCATTAAAATTACATTTAGGCAAAAGTGAAAGAGTGTAGAAAGAGTGTATAATCTCTTGTGTTCTCTCTAGAGAACAAGCCTCCATTAAGTTTTTCTCCATCTCCCTGCACACAAAGAGCAAAAAGATGTATTTTCCAGTCAAAAACAAACATCAAAGGAAAAAGTCTATTAAACAGAGCACAGTCACTCACTCAAACATTTTTCATCTGAAAGGAGAAATAAAGTATTTATCCAGCAGGCAGGAAACTCCATTTAAAAAAAAAAAAAGAAGATACGGTGAGATCATCAATCACTTTAGCAGAAATTAGATGTCCAATCCCTCAGATGCCAATAACAATCCCAACCATATTGCATCAATTAGCCATTGATTGCTTGTGAAGAGGTAAGAAAGCTTTAGTGCTTCTCTCCCTTCCCTCATTACCATGGAAGTGTGCAACACAAAAAGCTGTACCATGCGTTCCAGCCATGGCCACACAGGTGAGCTTTCTCTTCATAGGCAGGTCAAGGCTCCATCTGCCATAGAAGATTTTTTTCCTGGTTACAGAAAAAAAAAATCAAATACATTTGTGAATTAAAGCTACTTGTGAGAGTAATCTTTTTTTTGCTCTCAAACATCATCCACTAAGCAGGCTCTATTCATCTTCTCGCAAAACTTGGGGATCCAGGAACTTATTCCTGGGCTGTGGCAGAGACATAAAATGAGAAAAAAGGGAAAAGAGACATAGCTGTACCTTCAAAATAATGTATTTTAAAAGCATCATGTGCAAACTGGGTATTACACTGAAGTTCTGAAATTGGAAAAACTAATCCTAACCTTTCAGATAAAGTTACATTCAGAAGTGTAACTTTAAATTGATTTTACTTGTTAAAACTAGATAAATAAAGATGACTTTCTCAGGATATCAGTGAAAAACTATTAGAAAATGGAGTTTGTTGAAATGTGACTTAGAAGACTTCATAAATTTTTTTAAAACTTTAATCAATCTTTCCAGCAAATACAAATTCAGTATTAGTTACTGAAGATGAAAACCTTAGAATTTTTACAGAGCACCTCAGTCTATCCGACTAGACACTCTGATGAGCCAACATGTGCTGTCTCCATTGAACTAAAGCATCACGTACAACGACCACCCTGCTCAGCTCCAGTGGGAGAACCAAGATCTTGCCGTAGTTTTAGTTTTGCCCAAGGAATGTCTTTAGAAAACCAAAAAGTTCTAGAGGTGTCAGCATAAGGGCCTGACAGGCTAGCTTAAATAACAGCTTTCCTTTCATCACTTTAAAATGTGTTGTCCAGTCACTCTTTTCATTTCTGCCAAGTCTTTCGCTTGCCAAAGACTTGCCTGTGGAGAACACTGGACAGGCAGCCTCCTACTGAATGAAAATACGTTTGCCGTTCCGCTGGATACTACACTGAAGCCATCAACTATCACCTTTTACATGGGGCCTATTTGCCAGTGCCAAATGAAAAAAAACCCCAATGTATGTATATACACACTTTAACAAATAAAACCACTACTAACATCTGGAAAGAAACATGGTTGTAAAGCCCGAAAAAGCACTTTAAGCATGCTTTATTAAACAACAGTTTATCCAACGTTCTTTATTTAACCAAAAAAAGAGGTCAAAATCATATTCTCCAGTCTTAGGAGTCCAAGAGCATTTCACCCACCGTGGCTATTGCCATGTAAGGACACGGACGTCACCCTGACCACATCACAGCCCAAGATATAGTCTGTGTCTTGGCTACATTTTAGCCTTGCAACTAGAGCATTTCATGCCACAGCTCAGCTGAAGCCACATTTGCTGTTATCAGCGAAGCATAAAACCTCAGCGATGCTGGCACCATTTCTCTGCTGTTTCAAAACAGTGTGGACTAGATTGTGATTACTGGTCTTGCTCCTAGACATAGTAATTTTGCTTTTTTTGGGAAAAATCCCACAGCAGTAAGCATCAGAAAATATGAAACTTTCCTTAACTGGAGATGATCATAAAATATATTGTTCATGCATGCAGAGAAGCAAATGTGAAATATGCATCAGGAGATGCACATTTACACAACAAATCGATTCATCACCAGTTTAGGGTTTTACTGCACACAATAAACAACACATGAGCTACACACTAAAAGAAAACAAGCCTCAGAGAAGGGAGCAACAGTGGTAACACAAATGGTGCAAGGCACAGACAAGTGACCACGTATGTAGAGAAAGAAGCGAGCAATTCATCCTGGACAGATCTCTAGATGGTGTTGGACAGCTTTAGAGGTTTGACTGTCCAAGAATCTGCTTGGGGATTTCAGTCACTCCTGGAGCAAAGTCTTTATTTTTACTAGAAAACTCAATTGCTTCTAAACAGCTCCCCTTTGGGTGCACCCTCATTTGTAAAAGACCACAGAGATTTAAGAGGAACATTATCCTAGTAAGCTTTTCAGCCCTGTAACTCAACACTGCCAGTAACGCTTTACCTTTAGAGAGCGTAGAACTTCGCAACACAGTTCATCATGGACAAAGGGCATCTCTCATTAAAACCAAACTTGTTCAGATTCACTCCTATGCAAAGTGAAGGATTTTAACCTTCTTAGCCCAGCTGTCACCTGGATTTCAGATGCTTCATAGGTTCATTATCAGCATACACTGCATAAACAAAGTTTTTGAGATAGAAGAAGAAAATTGCACAAAGACAGTGTTTTACTGAGAAAAAAAAAAAAAAAGGAAAAAAAACCCAACAGAAAACATCAGCTACCCTGCCAAGTTCTGTTACCACTTTTATCAGCTATGTTATGAGCTGGCTTCAAGAGAGTTTAATTTTATTAACATCCAAGAAATCAGTTGGGGATGTTGGCCATTCTGAACTTGATGCCTGTGGTAGGCATTCAGAGATTAAGATTTCTGCAACTGTCTAAAAAAAGAAAGAGCTATTGCAGGTGCATTATTTTGACTTACACTAGTATCAGCAACACTATTTCCAAATTCAACATATTATTACTAGTTAGGAACAGATTTTCTGCTTCAGAGGTGGCATAATTATTCCATTCATGTGCCCAATTACTCAACCATAACCTGAGACAAAAAGGTGTTTATCTGCAATCCCAGGCTGCTGCTGTAACAGCGATGGCTGAAATGGGTCTGTCCAGCCCTGCGGCCCTGGGTCTGATTCAAGGAGACCAAAAGCAAGCTTAGAGCTAGAAAGAGAATGAAATATTCTGCCAGCCCCCAGCAGCACTCAGTCCAGGTACACGCTGAGCCAGAAGCATCTTCCCTGAATTTTGTGACTTGCCCTACTTTCATGTACTTAGCCAGTCTCCTCTTGCAACCATATAAACTTCTTGTTCCCACAATACCATACACACCTCCTTTTCGTTTGTCTCGTATCTTAGTATTTCTTCATCAATTTAAATGTTGCCTGAACTTTAAGAACTGCAGCTGGAACTAAGAAGTATCTGTCATCTCCTTTTTAAGTAAAAAGATAGTAAGAAACTTGCTGAGACTTTTCATATTAAATATATGTCAAAAATATTTTCAAATGAGACTGTTTCCCTAAAAGGGAATGTAAAAGCAGCTGTAGTCATTACTGGTTTGTTAATACCCACAGCAGAAGCTGCAGGTTGCAGGATATAAAAAAAAATGAACAAGTAACAGTAACATGATTTTTTTAAAACAAAAACATTTCACAAAAAGTTCCAGATGAAGTAAAATGCACTATAGGCAGAAGCCAGAGTATAAAATGAAGATTCTCATACTGTGATTAGGGATCATGGATGCTAACACCAGAAATATTCCAAATTACTTTAGAAAAATTCATGTATAGAAAATTTGCAGTGCAAGACATAAGGCAAACAGACACTACATGTAATTAAACTGTTTGTGTAAGCAAAAATTAAGAAATAACATGAATATGGAAAAAGCAAAAGTACTCTTAGGATTGTCTGGAAAAAGAATTGTTCCCAGCACAAAGGAAGATATGAAGCATGTTCAAATTCAACCGATAACAGAAATACAGGTTTGGAAAATTAACCAGGACTATGAAAGCAAACAAGGAGACTACTCAACTCGGAAAAATAAAATACTGGAAAAAAAAAAATCCTTTGTATTCACTCCATACTGTTTCTGTCTGTTATCTGACAAGTCTTTTTCAGTCAGTTATCTCACAAATAAAAACATTTCACTGGCACTGGATATCAGGCATCATTAAGTAAGTACATCAAGTGACAGTAATAACTACAGTAAACTACAAAGATAAGTATGAAGTACAAAATGAACAACTACAAGTACTGAACAGTGCTGGAACAATGAAATTATTACACTTAAACATCTAAGTTAATTTGTGAGCTCACTGAAACGGTAAGATGGCTTAACATTTACTTGTGCATTCATCATTCTTTGTACAGCTGCACTACAGAGCAACCAACAAATAACCTATTTCATCATTGGCAAACAAACTTCATGGACCTACATCTCTGCAAATACAGGACTGCAAAACATTCTTAAACCAAACAGACAACAAAGCACTGATTTGTTTTAATTCAAATTTGTATTTCCTTTATTTTCAGGAGGCTTCCAATTGCCTCCCCGTCTGACAACATACTGTGGGACCCAGAGAACAAAAAAGCCATTTTCAGCCAGCATTTAGAGTAGATGTTTTATTTGACAAACAAGATATCCAACGAGCTTGCAACACTCAGCAAGTTGCACAAAACATAGGATGGTACATAATTCAGGGCAGAGAACAACCTTTTACCTTCAGCTATTGAATGAAATAGAGCATGGACTGCTTGTTGCAATAGTTTCAGACCACTGACCACCCCTAAATTCCCAAATCTCATTAATGGATTCCTGCTCCCTAGTACACATCCTTCACAGTGACATAGTCTCAGACAAAGGCCACAGATACTCCAGGTTGTCTGTGACACCTTATGTGTGACTGGTACCTGTTCTGTGAAGTAGGTATCTTGCTTGTGCTCTTAAAACAAAGAAATAATGTTTTTCTCAATTTCTGCACCACCCTTGATTGGGGGAGGAAGGAACAGACAGACAACAAAACAACAACAAAACCAACAAAAAATAATCCAGGGGGTCGGGGGTAAACAAACCAGGAAGTCACAGTGCCTTTTCCTAACACAAAATTCTGAAAATGTTAACTTCCTAGTAAAGTCTGAAATTTTTGTTCACTATGACAGGAAGTGACACACTATTCCTAAAATTGGTATATGCATTTACTAAAACAACACTCTTCACTTCTGCCCCTTCTTGCTTACTGCTACATGATCTTTAGTCAGCAGTGAAGAAACTTTGTTGAGAAGAAATGTAATAGAGTCAGTAGATCATGCATTTGGATACACCAGTAGAAGCCCCAAGCTGTAGATTCCCCACCCCTCTTAGACTTTGGTGTTTTAATCCCTCTAGACATCCTTGTAGAAAATATGAAACTACACAAATAGAGGCCAGATTTTTAAAATTACTCCTGTATCCAGAGATAAAAATCTCACTATACTTTTAAATACTTCTCAGATCTGTTTCCTTCTGTGGAGTTCTAAATAGCCTAGGAGTACTTAGTTTACAGGAGGAAAACTAAGGGCAAGCTTTACACTTCTAATTTGCTTTTAAGTCCACAATAATAGTCCTAACACTCTTGCCTTTACAATCAAATCGATATTTAACACTTACTTCAGAAAACAATTCCTAACATTTGTTAACTATTACTGACAAGCCCCTTTTCTTTTGCTGTAAGGCAGTCACACTCTTACTATTTTTAAGTACTTTTTTTATACTTCCTTTCATCCTTACCTACCCTGGTTAGGAGATCAGCCACCTAGGCAAGAAGAGACTGGAGAGGGAATCCACCCACAGTATGGCAGCACAATCCTTTAATTATTGTCCCAAGTGCAATAAAATTAAGTTCTCTATTTCTAGATTTTGTTTACTGCGTTTGGGGTTGTTTTAGTCATAACAGGTCAGCCTGGGAATTATCAGCCCGCAGTCTGCACTGAATTCAATTTCAGACTGTGGAAACACAAGATATTCAAAAGAATGACAAGAACAGCTACAGCCACTGACAAGACACAGTTGTGGCCATAATACTGAGATAAAAAAGGTGTAAGAATGGGGTAAACAAGAGACAGCCTAAAAGCATTTGTATCAAAAAACACATGGGAATGCGCTGAAGTCTAACGGAAACATGCTTAAGCTCAAGTACTTTACATGTCACCTCCCAGTTGGCTCACGCAGGCCTTCCACGGCCCGGAGAGGCTGGGGACAGAGTAAGATAGAAGATACCATGTGAAGGCCTAGGCCTTCACTTCTCCTTGGGTTGGCGGTGGCAGCAGCGTTTCCTGAAGCTGAGGAAGGAACACCGGCGGGGGTGAAGCGTCCGTTAGCAACAAGCAACAGCTCCCGGGCGCCCTAAAAGAAGTCCCTGCNGGCCGAGCCCGAGCTGGTCTCCATGATCGTCAGCCACCTCAAGAGCCAGGGGCTTTTCGACCAGTTCCGCCGCGACTGCCTGGCCGACGTGGACACCAAGGTGGGGGCGGGCGGGCCCAGCGGCCGGCGCCTCGGGGGGGGGGCGGCGCCCNGTTTCCTGAAGCTGAGGAAGGAACACCGGCGGGGGTGAAGCGTCCGTTAGCAACAAGCAACAGCTCCCGGGCGCCCTAAAAGAAGTCCCTGCAATCCCCGCAGCTCCCGGCATCATCATCACCCCCACCTCCCCCAGCCCCTCTCCCTGGGCCCCGCTCCCCCGGCCGGAAGTCCCGCCCCGCGCCTCAGGGAGGAAGCGCACGGCGCTGTTCCCACCGTGATGGCGGCCAGCGCAGGAAGGGGCGGGGCGCGGGGCGGAGCTGCGAAGGCACCGCCGGGGAGCACGGCAGCGGCGCGGCGCCGGGCGGTCGGAGCGACGAGCTNCTTCGGAGGAGTGCCGGCGCCCCGCCGGAGGCTCTCCGTGGGCTCCGGCAGGTCGGGGGCAGGATGGGCCTGTCGGAGAGCGGCGGAGCCCGGCCCGGGGGTAGCGGGGGAGCGCGTCCGGCGCTCGGGAGTGGGGAGCGGGCGCCCGGGCCCGCGCTGCTCGCCGTCTGGGCCCGCGGGCACAGGGCTCATCTCGGCGTTCTCGGGAGCAAAGCCGGAGCCCCTGTTTTCAGAGGGGAGCGTGGGCTGGCCGGCGGTACCAGCGTGCCTGCTCCGGTGGAGTGCTGTTCGCGCTACGGTCACGGTTCGCACGCTGTGACCGCCGCACGGGAGAGGGGGCGGCTGCGCCTTCAGGGGGTTGCGGGGCTCCCAGCTCTTTCCTTCCGGCCTCCGGGAGGATAGCTGCCTATCAAAACCCTCCCGTCCAACCTTTCTGTTGTTGCTTTGTAGCCCGCCTACCAGAATTTGAGACAGCGCGTTGACAACTTTGTTTCCAATCATTTGGCAACTCATACCTGGAGTCCTCATCTCAACAAGAACCAGCTGAGAAATAACATTAGGCAGCAGGTTCTCAAGTAAGTGACAGCTCTGGAGTTTCTCTGAGCGTGCTCAGGTACCACTGCTAGAGAGCTCTTTTGCATCCGACTTTTCAGTAACACCACAGAACCAGAGGCTTTAGGTCAATTATAAAGTGTAGTCTTTGTTCAGAGAAACTTCTGGAAAAGCTGCTTTTTTTTTTTTAACATTTAAAACATAGAATTATTTCCGATTGCAACCTGCCATTAGCATTAGTCGGAATTAGACTGCATGTATTATTTTGTCTGATTCAAGCTCATGCAGAGGTCGAAAGCTTGTTTCTGGCTTGAGATGTAATGCCCTAGCTAAAGTCTATCTTTACTGTTTCTTGTGAGGGAGATACTAATAAAGTTGCTCTTACCCAGCTTTGAGCTAAGGAAAATTGAAAGGATTTAACAAACTAAGCTCTGTGGAGTACAAAGCTAAATTTACAAAACAAAAAACTGGATGTCTGTCTAGTTAGAGAGAGGTTTTTCAGAACTGCTGTTAGATCAAAATGATGTCACGCATCTGATGTTTCATTATTTCATGGGAGTTCCTATAGTTTTTCTTCTTAAAACTTAGTGTCATGAGACACATAAGGAAATTTCTTCAAAGTAGCATGACTTTGGTCACTAAATCAGGTTGAACGAGGGATTTAGAAACAAACTTACTAATTTCTGCTGTAGTGGTACAACTGTTAACTTGTACTGAGGAGCTGTTTTGTTTGGGGGCAGGGGAGTGGCTGTTGTTTGGGGTTATTTTTAAAGAAGCACTGAGGTCAAGAGGCAATGTAAATTCCACAAAAGATTACAGAGGTCTAGAGAGAACCCATAGATATAAAGCTCTCTATTGCCATTTATTTGATTTTACTTAAAATTAAGGGTGTTCTATAAAGCTTCAGAACTCTGAGGTGTCACACTGTATTGTGCAGAAAGTAACTTAGGGTGGTGATGACTGTTCTAGTAGTCTTTTGTCCCTCATGCCTTCTATAATTCTTCTGGTTTATGCTAGGGGAATTGATAACATCAAATTTCTTAATTATTTTCACAAGTGTTGCTTTCACGGTTTGATAACATTTGTAGACAACAGACTGTTTGCTGTGCTAATTCCATGTGGTTGGATTGCTTTGTTTCTCTAGCATTTTTATCTTAGTTCATAAGGCATAGAGAGGGCTGCTGAAATGCAGGCAGCTGGCTTAATATGTATTTGCAGTGATGCTCAGAAAATGTTAATAGTTCAATGAAGGCTCATAAGAGTGTTTATATCATGTCTAAATGAGCATATTTCATTAAGATGTTCTTGAAAAGCCATTCTTCATATTAAGTACTCGTGTAACTTTGTTCTAGGTCTGGAATGTTGGAATCTGGAATTGACAGAATTATATCTCAGGTTGTGGACCCAAAGATCAACCATACATTCAGACCTCAGGTGGAAAAAGCTGTCCATGAATTTTTAGCCACTTTGAATCACAAAGAGGAGGCAGGCCCCAGCACAACTCCAAGTGAGGAGAAAACGGATGCATCTGTTGCAGTACAAGGTATTTTACCACTTCTCTAAGCAGCAACAACAATTTGTTTCTTGAAAGAGCAGAAACATTGACAAGGTTTGCTGCTAGCACAGAATTGTTAGCATCAGTATTAGCAAGCTGAGCTTCAGGCAGTGCACCGTAACACTTGTCTGTTACTGTGTGTATAAAGGCAAGAGAGACTGTTGCCATGTACCACTGTGTCACTCTGCCACTTCTGCTTGAGATTACAAAGTATCTATTTGCTGTACAGGAAAAAGTTGATCTCATGGTTTGGCTTTCTAAATACCATAGGATCAGATAAGACATAGCTGTGAAAAGAAGAATTATTTAATTTTTTATGCACTGGTAGATCAGAAAAAAATTACCTATGAGGCAGTTACCTGTCTTAATGCAGTTGCTGTGTGCAATGAAATTTGAATGGCTAAGGTCCTCTCAGGAGCTTCAGCTCTGCTGTAAATCAGCCAATCTTTGGTTTGTTTATAAACACAGCACCTTTTTTTTTTTTTTTTTTATGGTTTTCATTTATGTTGCCTGGTATGGACTTCTAAACACTCCTTCAGGTGATTGCCCGTTCTTTCTCTTCCTAAGAGACTCCACAGCAGGCCATCTCTTTGTAACCAGACTCTTTATTTAAATTCTAGCCCTTTTCCTGTGAGGCCCACTTCCTTTAAAGTAAGCGGGTTAACAAGCCAGCTGCAGTTCTTAGTGCTAGTCCAGTTAACTCTTGCTCATCCATCTTCGGAGTTGCTTCTAAGGGGGTGGGAAAGTGATAAGGTTTTTCTGGTAGTTCTATTGTTACATAATCAGTATGTTGAGTTGATTTTCCATATTGTTTATGGAGATACCAGAGGTATGAAATACAGACTTTCTGCAGTATTCTATATTGTGCTTCTTTGGAGTCATCATTCCACTTGGGATGATAGTAAAATTGAACAAGAATTGTGTTCAGAACATCCTTCCCATAGGCAACCTCTGCTTTCCTTAGCTGCTCCCAGGAACAGCGGTATGTCACAGAGCAAAAAGAATCTCTGATAATCAGATCATAATTACTGCAGGAATGCAACTCCTTGTTCTTTTTTTAAATTATTTTTACACCAAATATCTAAATGCGAAATTTGTTAATTTTAAATAGAGTAATTACTCCTTTTCCTTTCACTTGCTTAACATTCTGTCTGAGATGAATTATGGAAACAAAGATGAACTAAAATTATTCTCTTTCTTACTATTCAAGGTGTCTCTGCCACAGCTCTTAGTGGCAACGTAGCTAGTGATGCAATGTCCATTTTGGAAACAATAACTTCTCTTAACCAAGAAGCAAGTGCTGCCAGGGCTTCAACAGAGAACTCAAATACCAAGAACAGTGACAGAGTTGCAAGAAGACTCTCATCTCAGCAGAGTGTGGATGGTAGCATTGATAAAGAGAGAAATGTGGAGGACTTGGCAGACAGAGAGAAAGCAAATTGTGATCTTTCTGGAGAAGGAGCTGAAACATTTACAAAGTGTGAAGATTTAAGTGAGCTTCCCTACCAAAGTGAAGAAATAAAAAATTTAGCAAAGGATACTAATAATTTGACTTTTACAAGTAAAGATACAAATAAAGAAATTCAACAGGACAGTGAAGATCAGAAGAGTAAAATACTAGATAAATGTGACAAAAAAACAGACAGCAGTGAAAGAAGAAAAGAAAAGAAGGAGAAACTTGACAGGAAGTCTGACCATTCAAAGAAAAGTGATGATAATATGAAGTCAAAAGAAGAAAAGCAAGCAAGAGAATCGGAACCAGTGAAACAGTTAGTTCTAGAAAAAAATAGCAATAAACATAAATCAACTGAAAACACTAAAGAAGGTATGATGTGGACAATGCTCTTCCTTAAAATTTGTATATGGGGGGATCTTTTATTTAAGTGTATTCAGGAGTTGAATCAGAAGTATATTTGGAATATAGGTTCTCTGCTAGTTCTGGCAAATTTGTCTAGGTAGCCATAGCTAGGTCTTGTTCACCTCCCTTAACTGAGGTACCCACATTAGGAATCAGATGAGATTTGATTCCTCAAGAGTGTGATTGTTCATCTGCCTTACTCTGGCAGATTCTCTCAGCAATTCCAGTCAGCATTTAAAGTTTCTAGTTGTACCTCGGGGTGATTTTTGTTTTGAGCAAACCAAAGTTAGCCTAAGAATGTTACAATTTTTATTTTTTTTTCCTATTTCTTGTTCTTAAGAATTTTGTTTTCAGTGGCAACATCACTGTTTTGGTAAGAAAAGTTTCTCAAATACAGTATGAGGTATTACAGCCCTTTCTTTCTACTTTTTTATTTGCCAGAAAATACATCAGTAGATTCAGATATGGATGTTCTCAGTGACATCACTGTCAGCTCTGTACATACCAGTGACCTTTCTTCTTTTGAAGAGGAGAGTGAAGAGGAGACTATAATTTCTGACAGTACCGAAGAGGGGGAGATCACATCAGACGGTAAAATAATTAGATAGTTAAGTAGCAAGAAAGAATACACAAGACTTCCATTGAGTGCATCGTATCGTAAATTTGAGGTTTTGCAGTATGTTATAATGTCCTTGCTTATGAGAAAACATTTGAATGTGGAATGCATAGTATTTGTGCAATTATGAAAGACGAGCAGTAGGCATACTTCGAATATTTTTTTAAGAGCTTGATATATTCTAAACATTGTAAATCTTGTTTGTACTACAGTATTTCATGGGCATCAAAAAAAACTTAATGGTGATGGATATGTCACTTTCCTGTGGGTTTTTTTCCCCTCCGTTCTTGCCATGAATTTGGTATAACATTGGAGAGCCATGTTTGTGACCCTAGGGTAGTGGCTATAGCTGACTTTGCAAATGTGGTTGGTTTTAGAGCTTTTTTTTTTTTTTTGGAGGAATTTCCAAATTCTACCTGGCCAGAGTAGAAGGAACAGGAATGGATCTAATTTTAAGAATTTGGAAACACTAAATATTTTTACAGGCTGGGTTACCTTTTTGTGCTATTCTTGTCTAGAGCACACCTCAGGCTCTGATTTCTGCAGATATGTGGGTTTTGCAGTTAAGAAGACTTTCCACTTCATAATACAGACAGCCTTAGTACCTGAATAAGTTGTCTCTAGTATGCTGTGAGCTTACCTTTTGTGCTCTAAGAATATTATTTAGAAGCACTGAATTACTTGCATATTATCTGACTTTGGTGTCACCTTTAAACATGACAGATTGTGTTCAGTTGTGGCTAAATATTTGTGATGTGAAAACAAGCCTTAAGTATATTTCAGGGGTACAAATAATTTGTATAATATGGAGCACAAGTGGTCTTGCTTTATTTCTAATAATCCTGATGAAACTGAAATAATTTATTTATTTTCATTTGAATAATACTTACAGGAGCATAAACAACAATTTGTTTTGTGTATATATTTCAGTAAGCCTATCTAGTTTTTACATACTCCCATATTGTACAGATCTTTTTGGTGTAGAGAAGAAGCTTAATTTAATATGTAGCAGAAATTATATTCTGACTTCTTAGGTGTTAACTACTGAGTACTATATGTAAAAAGACAACATGCTTATAAGCAAGAGGATAAGCCCAGTTGTATCTTGTTTTATTATGGGGTTTGTATCTTGCAATTTTGGGGCAGAATGCACACAAACACATCCTTTTGGATTTTCATAATCTAGTGATATTTTGATGTTAGAGTTTATTTTTTTAACTATTTGTTTTTAGAATAAATAATTGTTAATGCATTTTTGAGTAGGTTTGCCTCCTCAAAAGTTATGTTGAAAGCAGTGCCCTAATTTATCGTTATAATCTCTCCACTTCACTAACCTTTCTTCAGATGAAGATGAGAAAAACAGTCAAAGTAAGACAAAGCCTCATGCTAACGAGGTGAGCGATGGAAAAGCCAGGCCTGTTCGTCATGCTTATGTCCGCAAGCCTTTCTTGTACTCCAAATACTTCAGTGATTCCGATGATGAGCGAACTGTAGAACAGCGCCGCCAGTCTATTGTAAGCGTGGGGTTTGTTACTGCTCGCGTTCTGGCTTTTCAGCACAGAAAATTCCACTTCTAATGTACTGGTGATTTGTGAGGAGGAGCCTTATGTTTCTTCTCCCTTCTTCCCCTCTTTGTGTTAGAACTGCCCCTTCTTCAGATTTCCAACAATATTGCATGATCTGTTTTCTAGCAAAGCACTCTGCTGGTTGTAGTTTGAAGGCTTCTGACAGTGAAAGCACACATTTTTCTATCTTTTTTTTCCGCACTCTAAAATAAACAGTCTTTTGGTATTGACAAAGGATTTACTAATTCAATCCAGTGTCTTCACAGAGTCATGGTAATAGGTGGATTCTTTCTCAAATGAGTGATTTGATAGGGAGAGTAAGAACTGCTGCACATATGAAAATCCTGATCTTCAGTAGATTTCCACCCAAATTGTCATTATATGCATTAAAAAGTAGCCCATATCTACCTGCAGCCTGCCTTCAATAGGGTTTTGTGTTGGTTACTTGATTGTATCATCTATTTATAGATGTAGTTCTTACAGTCCGTGAAATCAGTAGTTTGTAGCATGTCCACAGCCATTGAGAATGGAAAGAGAGGTTTAAGAATGTTCACTATGTCCTGTGGAAGTAAGACCAGCACACAGAAGACAGAGCAGCAGTTTTTAGACCTTTTTCCTGTAGCTAAATATATGGGGTTTTAATAACTATATATATTTTATATTTGTTTAGTACATATATACACTAAATATATGACATATACATATTATATCTTATTTTATTTGTGTATAAATATATTCTTTTATAAGGTCTCAGCCTCAATCTGCAGTGGCAATGAAACTCTGGAACTCAGCAAGTTTCACTTCACTGAAGTATTAGAGGATTCCATTAACTTTCATAAGATTTCCAGGGACTATTTTTTTTTAATTATATTTTTTAGATTGCCTTAAGCTACAATGTTCTGTTTTCTGGGGGTTTTAGGCGTACGTTTATAGTCAAAGACCTTTGACCTAAAGGTAAATTGTTTTCATTGGTTTTGTATTTCCAGGCCAAAGAAAAAGAAGAGAGACTCCTAAGAAGACGAATTAACAGAGAGAGACTTGAAGAAAAACGTAAACAGAAGGCTGCAGAAAAAACAAAATCCCTAAAAAATGGAAGTCAGAATGCTAAAGGTATGAGAAATATAACATTAGCCCCTGACACCCTGCACTCACTCTCTCTGGACAAAAACATTAAGCTTAAAATAGTGGTAATAGGTCTCTAGTCATTTCCCTTGAAGCATCCACATTTCAACAGTGACGTAACAAAGTGTAATGCAAATTATTAATATGAAATTCCATGTATTTGCTTTTTCATACATCCTTTTGTATATTGTTACATTGCTTAAATACAATGAATACCTATGTACACTAGTATTCTCTGCTACACATTAGTACTCTCTGTACTGCTTTCAGTTATGCTTATAGCTGAAACAGTGATACAATAACATGCTTACATATTTCACTGTTTGTGTATTATTTTAGGAAAAATTGGCTTGAACGTAGAAGAACCTTCATCAAGAAGTCTTGAGTCAAAAACTACTGGTACCAGCATTAAGGATGTGCTTAAAGAACAGAAATTTTTAGAAAAA
>VYZX01001637.1:32340-49258 GCA_013401335.1 Brachypteracias leptosomus | reverse complement strand
TCTAATCTCCAGCCTCAATCTCTCCTTTCCCAGCTTAAAACCATCACTCCTGGTCCTGTCATTACAAACCCTTTTGAGTAGACCTTCCCCTGCCTTTACATAGGCCCTCTTCAGGTCCTGGAAGGTCCCTCTAAGGTCCCCCTGGAGCCTTCTCTTCTCCAGGCTGAACAGCCCCAACTCTCCCATCCTGGCTTCACATTCCCCTGAGCTCTTCTCCCAAGGAACAAGGGGCAGGACAAGAGGAAAGGGGCTCAAGTTGGCCCAGGGGAGGTTGAGGTTGGAGCTGAGGAACAATTTGTTGGTGTTTGGGGTTGTTGTGGCTGTGCCAGGCTGGGCAGGGCAGTGGTGGAGTCCCCATCCCTGGAGGGGTTTGCAAGGTGTGGAGATGTGGTGCTGAGGGCCAGGGGTTAGTGGTGCCCTGGCAGGGATGGGTTATCATTGAACTTGATCTTAAAGGTCTTTTCCAACCAAAACCATTTTATTATTCTCTAATGCACGTCCCATCAGGGTCCCCCCAGGCCCCATTGTGGGCTCCCAGCAGACGGACACATGCAGCAGGTCACCTCCTGCCCACCTTGCACCATCCCTGTTGCTCCTCTGGGCTTGGTTGTGCCACTAGCTCAGAGCACACAGCAAAGTCCCCCCAAACTGAACAAATTCCCATTGTGTTCTCAGCATTTCTCCTACGTTCAACCTCCCATGCTTCCTCTTTCCTTTTCCTTTTGAGGCCAACCCAAACACAGGCTCCCCAGCCACAGAAAGAAGACAGCGGATGATCTTCACCTTGTACAAACCCTCATCCCCCAACAACATCCCAGGTCCCAGAAACACCTCGAGGCGGAGAGGGGGAGATTGTCTCACCCAGCCCTGCAGCTCCAGGACCTGCTCCCAGACGGGGACATGGAGGGAGAGGCCCAGAATCCACGGCGTGTGTTGAAGCTGGCAGCCCTGTTTGAAGAGCACTGGTAAGGAGGGGGGGTCCTGGGTGCTGTGGGTGCATTAGGGCCCCATGTAGGGTGGGTTTTGGAAGGAAGAAACTCACCGTGGAGGTGGTTTGGTGGCTGTGGAGAAGCTGAGTGGACCACCTGCTGTTCTTCAGCACTCAGATCTGCCTCAGTATCTGCTCCTGCTGTGGGTCATGGGCAGAAGTATGAAAACCTCAGTGGGATGGGACTGATGACTCAGGGTTTGGTTGTGGTGGGATTGTTCCCTCAGGCAGCCTGGATGGTGACTTTTCTTCCGGGCTGCTGGAGAAAAAGGATTTTGGTTTGCAAATGGGTAGACAAGGGTCTTCACTGGGAATTAACTGGGAGGATCCAAGCCTCAGGCACCAGCCTCAGACTGTCCTGTTGTTTGCAGCAATGTGGCCCCTGGGAAAGGGAAGAGAGAGCATCATGTTGAGGGGAGAGCAAGTTCCTTTTGGGCTGCAGGGCAGTCCCATAACCAGCACCTTCACTGGAGCATGAGCTGGGACCCACAGCAGCCTGTGCCAGGGTCAGTGAGGTGCTCTCAGCAAGAATTAATGAGGCTGGATGTTGGGCAGATGAGTTCTGCAGGCACGATGGTCAGGCCTGAGGTTTCCTTCTGCTCTGGGAGCTTCACCTGCATCTCCACAGCTTGTCTTCCCTGAGTTTTGTGTTCCTGGTGGCTCCAGAGCAGCGTGGATGCTCCACAGTCCCTACAGTCAAAATTTGGCCTGTGGTGTTGTTGCACTGGAACCATTTGCAGCATTTGATCTGCCTCCATTTCACTGCTTGCTCTGGTGTGTTTGTTGTTTATCGTGGAGCGTGAGCTTGATGAGGAAATAAAAGTAACTTCAGACTTTCAGAGGAAGCTGGGGAACCTGGAAACAAGATTTCTGGAACAGAAAACAGCTCAGCCCAAGTCAACACAAATAGAAAGAGAGAAGTTCCCTGTGGGATCTGGGCAGTGGTGCAGGTCTGGGAGGGATGGGATGAAGCCTCCCTGTCCCATGAAGGGTTGTGCCAGCCCCGTGGGCAGAAGGGGATGTGTGCGTGGCTGTGGATGTGCTCCCACATGAGTGTGGAGAAGGACCCATCATCCTCTGCCCCTCAAGTCATCTTTTATCCAGTTTTGTGTCCAGTTTCTCCAGGTTTTCCCCTCCTCCTCATCCCACTCCTTTATGGAGGCCACCAGTGGGTGTCTTTCCAGTTTCTGCCTGGAGCAATGTGCTACTGGAACCAGCTCTTGGATGACAGACACTCACTGGTGTCATCTCCATGGCCTGTGCCCTGGGAGCTTTGTGCCCATGGCTGCTCTTGACCTGTTTTCCTTGAAAAGGGAAGAGAAAAAACCATCAAAAAATTACCCTTCTGCAAAGCTACCCACACAGACCTCTCAGCTGACACCTCTTGGCTGTTTGGCCTTTAAAGCCTCATGCCCAAGGCTCCTGGCTCTGGCTCCTTGCTGTGGCCACAGGCAGAAACAGAGCTGAGGCAAAGGGCAGGTTTGTGCTTTGGGAGACAAGTGGCTGTGGGTGGGAGAAAGGGCAGAGTCGTGTAGAGCAGGACAGGGACTGACCCAGCAGGAGGCCCTGAGAGAAGAGGGGCTGGATCCTGCTCTGCTTCTCTACAGCTCCCTGCAAGGAGGTTGGAGTCGGGCTCTGCTCCCAAGGGACAAGGGACAGGACAAGAGGAAAGGGCCTCAAGTTGCCCCAGGGGAGGTTGAGGTTGGAGCTGAGGAACAATTTGTTGCTGTTTGGGGTTGTTGTGGCTGTGCCAGGCTGGGCAGGGCAGTGGTGGAGTCCCCATCCCTGGAGGGGTTTGCAAGGTGTGGAGATGTGGTGCTGAGGGCCAGGGGTTAGTGGTGCCCTGGCAGGGGTGGGGGGACGGGTGGACTCAAAGATCTTGGCAGCCTCTTCCAACCAAAACCATTCTATGTACCAGGGCTTCAGACCCTGTTTTTAATCAGTGAAGCTGTGATGGAGCACAACAGCAGCAGTGCTGGGGTGCTGCTGGATCTTACACCTTCTCTGGAGGACAGTGGCTTTAACCCAGGCCTGGGAGCTGGGTGGACCACACGAGCTCATCGTGCTGATTTCTCCATGGCAGGGGCAGCAAATTTCCCTGGAGGGACAAGCAGGCTCTGCAGGGCCAGGCCACTCCTGCAACCAGCCATCCCCAGCAGCTCCCAGCATCCCCCACCAGCCAGAGCCTCTCCCAGGGGGCTGCCAGGCTCCAATTGAGTGAGGAAGAGGAGGAGGAGCAGCAGGGCCAGCGGGGGCTCAGCTTCAAATGCCTCTGTTCCTTCCGACACAAGATCAGTGAGGACAACTGGAGGAGGCAGCAGGACCCAGGTCTGGAGCCTGGCACCACGGTGAGCTCTGGAGGTGGCTCGGGGCAGGCTGCTGGGGGGTCCTGTGGGCTGGGTCAGGGCTGTGAGCAAATCCCTGCCCTGCAAGGGATGCAGTGCATGGAAAAGGGGCCCCTTCCCTGGTGCTTTGGGCACGAATTCCCCATGGTCAGGTAGATCCAAGCAGACCTTGGCTCTTCCAGCTCTCATCTGGCTACCCCACGGGGGTCAGATGTGCAGGTGGGCCCAGCCAGGTCCATCCCAGGGCATCCTGGGGCTGTGCTGCCCTTTGCCAACTGCAGGCACGTTTGTGCAGGGCTGAATTCAGATCCTTAGTGCAGTTTTAGCCCGTGGGATGAACCCAACCCACCCCACCCTGCTCCACTCCTTGGCATCATTAGGGAGAGACAGACACAGAGAAGAGGGTGGCCCAGGAGGACGTGAGCCAGGAGGACAACAGCCCCAAACCAGCTTCTTTTTTACCCTTATTTTCCCTGCATGCTTTGGAGAGATCCCTCCCTTGCCCTCACACAGAGCAAGGTCCAGTTTGCTGCTGGGCTGTGAATGCTGGGGAGCAGAGCTGAGTCCCCTCAGGCTGGGGATTGAGATTGAGCCCTTCTCCCCATGCAGGAGCCAGAGGAAAAGAAAATTGCCCTGGAGCTGCTGGAGACAGAACAGGCTTATGTCAACCGCCTGCACCTCCTCGACCAGGTGAGCTGGGGAGCAGAGGGGTCCACACAGGGCTGGGAGGGTCTGGCCTTTGCCTTTCCTACACCCCTCACCTCCAGGGAGCACCTTTGTCCCAGCAAAGCCTTCCACCCCCTTTGCTTCTCTTGGGGGCTGAGGTTTCCCTCCTGCAGAGTCTGCTCTTTCCCCTGGACACTCTGCCACTCTCAGAGAGGGAACGGGATCCTCAAGCCTCTCCTGACCTTTTTTATTCCCCTCTTTTTTTTTTTCTTCCAGGTATTCTATACAGAGCTGATGAAAGAAGCCAAAACTGGGAAGACAGTGCCAGAGGAGGTGGTGAAGATGATCTTCTCCAACATCTCCTCCATCTACCAGTTCCACGCCAAGTTCTTCCTGCCAGAGCTGCAGAAACGCATGGAGGGGTGGTGAGCTGCAGGGGGGTCAGGGTGCTGGTGTGGCTGTGCCACAACTGGGGAGCACTGGAGAATCTGCTGGGTGCTGGAAGCCCCATCCCTGGACATTTTTTAGGCCAGGNTTGAGGCCCTTTCCTCTTGTCCTCCCCTTTGTTCCTTGGGAGCAGAGCCTGACCCCACCTGGCTCCAAGCTCCTGTCAGGGAGTTGTGCAGAGCCAGAAGGTCTCCCCTGAGCCTCCTTTGCTCCAGGCTCAACCTCCCCAGCTCCCTCAGCTGCTCCTCACCACACTCCTGCTCTAGACCCTTCCCCAGCTTCGTTGCCCTTCTCTGGCCACGCTCCAGCCCCTCAAGGTCCTTCTGGGAGTGAGGGGCCCAAAACTGACCCCAGGATTTGAGGTTGTTCCTCCCCAGTGCCCAGTCCAGGGGGACAATCCCTGCCGTAGTCCCACTATCCACACTAGCACTGACCCAAGCCAGGATGTTGGTGCCTTCTTGGCCACCTGGGCACTCACTGGCTCATCTCCAGCCAGCTGCCAACCCACCCCCTCAGGTCCTTTTTCACCAGGCACTTTCCATCCTCTCTTCCTCCCTGCAGGAGCCACAACCCCCGGATTGGGGACGTGATCCAGAAGCTGGCCCCGTTCCTCAAGATGTATGGAGAATATGTGAAGAACTTCGACAAGGCCGTGGAGCTCCTCACTGCCTGGTCAGAGAAATCTCCACCTTTCCAGGAGCTCATTGCTGACATCCAGGTAATGGGCACAGTGGGTGGGGGACCACAGCAGTGCTCCCCAAAATCTGCCTGTAGGAAGCAGCGGAGGGTGGGAGCTGCCTTGGTCACTCTTTCTCTCTCTGTGTGTGGTGTCTGTCCCCAGAAGAGGAAGGTCTGTGCTAACCTGACACTGCAGCACCACATGCTGGAGCCTGTGCAGAGGATCCCACGGTATGAGCTCCTCCTGAAGGATTATGTCCGAAAACTGCCACCTGAGTCCCCAGACCGGGAGGATGCAGAGAGTAAGGGCTCCACCTGCTGTGGGGTGGGAGCTTTGCAGGGTGGGTTTGTAGGGGAAATAACAACCCCAGATGTTTTGTGTGGGTGTCAGGACACCAGGATTCTCTCACCCTGTGCCCTTGGATAAGCACAGAACCCCAGAGTCCCAGCATGGTGGGGTTGGAAGGGACCTCTGGAGATGCTCTGGTCCCACCCCCCTGCTCCAGCAGCTCCCCCAGAGCAGGGGGCCCAGCAGCGTGTCCAGGCCCCTTTGGGATCTCTCCACACAAGGAGACTCCACAACCTCTCTGGGCAGCCTGGGCCAGGCTCCAACACCCTCACCCCAGACAACTTTCTCCTCCTGCTCACATGGAACCTCCTGGGTTCCACTTGGTGCCCGCTGCCCCTTGGCCTGTCCCTGGGCACCACTGACCAGAGTCTGGCCCCAGCCTCTTGCCCCCACCCTTTAGCTCTTGATCAGCATTGATCAGATCCCCTCTGAGGCTTCTCTTCTGCAGCTCCACAGCCCCAGGGCTCTCAGCCTTTCCTGGGCACAGAGATGCTCCAGGCCCCTCAGCATCTTCAGAGCCTCCTCTGGACTCTCTCCAGCAGCTCCTTGTCTCTCCCAGTCTGACCCTTTTCTGACAGGAGAGGGATTAATCTGCCCTTTCAGTGTCTGTGGAGGTCAGCAGGGAAGGTGGGTGATGTTTCAGGATGATGATCCTTCCAGAGCACCCCCCAAGGAGACCCTTATTGCCCGGGGGAGCTGTCAGACCCCTATGACAGCAGTTCCCAGTCCTGCTGGGATGGAGAGTCTGTCCCCCAGTACCCCCCACACCACTCAGTCCGGTCCCAGCAGCGTTTCAGAGCCATTCAGCTTGTGTCCAGGGGAGGGCAGCAGCCTCCACACCCGGGGGTTTCTCCTACAGCTCCCTGGCAGGTGTTTCACCTCCTCCCTTCCTCCTCTCCTTGCAGAGGCCCTGGAGATGATTTTTATGGTGGCCAAGCACTCCAATGCAGCTATTGCCGAGATGGTGAGTGCCTGTCCCAGCAGGCAGAGCTCTGTGGTGGGGATTTGCCACATCTCCTGGTGGCCTCATGGCTGGTGGGGTACAGCCCTGCCCTTGGGACAGGAGCACGGTGGGTTCAGCAGAGGAGGTCAGACCCTGCTCTTGATGCCTGACCCCATCAGCCCGAGCCTGGGGAGGTCACATCTGCAACATCAGCAGTGCTGGGGCTGCCTGTCCCAGGCTGGGAGATGCTCTCAAAGATCAGGCTGGGCTGAGAGAACTGTGCCAGCTCTCCCAGTGCCCAGCTTCCCATCACTCCTGGGATGTGGAGATCATAGAATCATAGAATTGTCAGGGTTGGAAGGAACCTTAAAGATCATCTCGTTCCAACCCCCCTGCCATGGGCAGGGACACCTCCCACTCCATCAGTTGCTCACCGCCCCAGCCAGCCTGGCCTGAAAAATGTCCAGGGATGGGGCTTCCAGCACCTCTCTGGCCAACCTGGGCCAGTGTCTCCCCGCCCTCCTGGCCAACAACTTCTTCCTAACGTCTCATCTCAATCTCCCCACCTCTAGTTTTGCCCCATTCCCCCCACTCCTACCACTACCCAACAGCCTCAAAAGGCCCTCCCCAGCTTTCTTGGAGCCCCCTTCAGATCCTGGAAGGCCACCAGAAGGTCCCCTGGGAGCCTTCTCTCCTCCAGCCTGACCAACCCCAACTCTCTCAGTCTATCATGAGATGGAGGGGCCCCAGGTTGTAGCTCCTCAGCTTCCCCCAGTAACGGGTCCCTCTGCCTGCCCCAGGAGCGGCTGCAGAACCTCTGGGTGGTCTATCAGCGGCTGGGCCTGGAGGACGACATCGTGGATCCCTCCAACGAGCTGATCAAGGAGGGGCCAATCCAGAAAGTCTCCACCCGCAACAACAGCACGTCGGAGAAGTACCTGTTCCTGGTGGGAGCTGGGATGGGCAGGGGTGGGGCAGGGAGCAGATGGGAATGGGGAGAGGGGCAGCACAGCCTGGGGGTGAATTTGGAGCTGGAGGGTTTGACCTTCTCCAGTGCAGTGCACCCTGTGTAGGGTGGAGTTGAGAACCTGCTGATCCCCCCCCTGGGGGATGCCACAATCCTGGAGGGCTTGGCCTCTGCAGGGTGGGAGAGGGATGGGGAAGAGGCATAGGGTCATAGAATGGGTTTGGTCGGAAAAGATCTTAAAGATCATTGAGTCCAACCATTCCCCATCCCTGCCAGGGCACCACTAACCCATGTCCATCAGCACCACATCTCCACACCTTGGAAACCCCTCCAGGGATGGGGACTCCACCACTGCCCTGGGCCAGGCCTTGACAACCCCAAACAGCAAGAAATTGTTCCTCAGCTCCAACCTCAACCTCCCCTGGAGCAACTAGAGGCCCTTTCCTCTTGTCCTGTCCCTTGTTCCTTGGGAGCAGAGCCCGACCCCACCTGGCTCCAAGCTCCTCGCAGGGAGTTGTGCAGAGCCAGAAGGTCTCCCCTGAGCCTGACTCCAGGGAAGCCCCCAGCTCTGAGCAGGCAGGTTCTGGGCTTCAACCAACCACCCTTTCCCCTTCCCCAGTTCAACAACATGCTGCTCTACTGCGTGCCAAAGGTCATCCAGGTGGGTGCTGAGTTCCAGGTCCACCTCCGCATCGACGTGGACGGCATGAAGGTCAATCACCTTGTCTTTGTGCTTTCCCCAGACCCTGGCCCCTCCAAAATCCCCCCTGCTCTGGGCTCTAATGTGTCTCCTGCCCCACGCTTCCTGGGGAAGGGAGAGGAGCTGGAGCCAGGGGGGCTTTGTGGGTGAGGAGAACTCCTTGATCTGCTCTGCCCCTGTGAAATAGAAGTGAAATCTTGTGCACGTAGGCTTTGAGGGGCTGAAGGGCTTGTGCCTGAGGGAAGTCCCTATCCTGCACATCATGGAGGAAGGTCCCTGTGTGCTGGAGGTGGGTTCAGTTGCTCCACATCCTTTCTCTGGTCTCTCTCAGGTGCAGGAGCTGAACGACACACAGTTCCCTCACACCTTCCTGGTCTCGGGAAAGCGGCGGACGCTGGAGCTGCAAGCCAGGTAAGGGGAAGGGTGATGGTCCTGCAGCCCCTCAGGGAGGGGGGACAATGGCTTATCCATCTCCCTCTTTGCACCCAGGTCTGCCAAGGAGATGAGCGACTGGATCAAGGTACCACTGAGTGCTGGGAGAGGTGGCACATCTCACCCACCCTAGCTGTGCCAGGGGCAGCCCCCCTGACCTGCCCCTCCAGCCCTGCCTTCCCCTCTAGGCCTTCCAGGATGCCATTGACAGGAAGGAGAAGAGGAGTGAGACCTTCAAGACAGCAGTTCATGGGCTGGAGACAGGCCCCCCTGCCATGAAGGTGACACCCCTGCCCTCCCCAAGCCTTCAAACTGAGCTGGGGGGAGGCTGTGGGTGGGGAGAAGGGCTGGGGAGGGGACAAGGTAAGAGCAGAGGGGCTGGGACCACTGGGCCAGCCCCAGTGATGCCATCTCCCACCTCCAGACAGAGGAGCTGGGCCGCAGAGCCCCCCAGTGGGTGAGGGACAACCTGGTGACCATGTGCATGCGCTGCAAGGAGCCCTTCAACCCCCTGGTGCGCCGGAGGCACCACTGCAGAGCCTGTGGATACGTGAGTTGCCTTCTCTCCCTTCTCTCCCTTCTCTCTCCTCTCCCCCCTGGCCTGCCCAGGTGGCCCAGGGGCAGGAGAGGACCTCTCTACACCTTGCACCCCTTTCCCCAAGCTCAGGGCAACTCCTGGCCCTCAGCTCTTGTCCCAGTCTCAGCAGTGTCCTTGTCTGGTGGCTGCA
Source organism: Brachypteracias leptosomus (assembly GCA_013401335.1). Classification (NCBI taxonomy): domain Eukaryota; kingdom Metazoa; phylum Chordata; class Aves; order Coraciiformes; family Brachypteraciidae; genus Brachypteracias; species Brachypteracias leptosomus. The sequence goes on along the minus strand of VYZX01001637.1, from coordinate 40,015 downwards.
GGTGGTGTGTGCTCGCTGCTCTGACTACAGGGCTGAGCTGCAGTACGATGGGAACCGCCCCAACCGCGTGTGCCAGGAGTGCTACATCTTCCTGACAGGGCACGTGGTGCTGGAGGAGCGGGAGGGGAGGCACAAAGGCATCCTGGAGGTGAGCTCTGCTGCCCTCTGCTCCTGCTCGAGTCATAGATTGTTTGGGTTGGAAGAGACCTTTAACATTCCCCCATCCCTGCCAGGGCACCACTAACCCCTGGCCCTCAGCACCACAGCTCCACACCTTGGAAACCCCTCCAGGGATGGGGACTCCACCACTGCCCTGCCCAGCCTGGCACAGCCACAACAACCCCAAACAGCAACAAATTGTTCCTCAGCTCCAACCTCAACCTCCCCTNGAAACTGACCCCAGGATCTGAGGTTGAGCCTCCCCAGTACCCAGTCCATGGGGATGATCCCTGCCCTGCTCCTGCTGGCCACACCAGCACTGACCCAAGCCAGGATGCTGGTGGACTCCTGGTTTGTTGTTTTCCTGGCAGAAAGGAGCTGCGGAGGTGTCGGGCAGGAGCCTGCTGTGCAGCTCCCTGCAGCTGCTGGACAAGAACGGCAAGGGGGGCACACGGGGCTGGTTTGTGATCCCACAGGATGATCCCCTCGTGCTCTACATCTACGCAGCCCCCCAGGTAAGGCTGAGCTCAGCTCCATCTGCAAGGGGACATCCCAGTGTCCCTGCTTATTGTAAGGGGGTTGGACTAGATGACCTCTAGAGGTCCCTCCCAGCCCAAACCATTCTCTGATTCTATGACCCCTGCCTCCCACCGCTCTCTTTACTCTTGGCAGGACGTCCGAGCCCACACCTCCATCCCCCTGCTGGGCTACCAGGTGAAGGACCTGGCCCAGGGTGACAACCGCCACCTCTTCCAGCTGTCCCAGTCCGGGCAGGTCTACACCTTCCTGGCTGACACCCAGGAGCTGAAGCAGCGCTGGCTGAGGACCATGGCACGCTCTGCTGCGGGCATCACACACCAGGAGGAGGAGGAAGAGGAGGATGACTCCTTTGATGAAGCAGAATGAGGCCATGACCTCCTCCTGGGCTGCCTGGTGGGTCAAACCTCCCCCCTGCCCATCCTGCTGCCTTCGGGCAGATCCTTGACTCGCTGAATTTGGTTTTTAGTCACAAAAAGAGCAAGAAGGAGCCACGTTTGTCCCCGCATGGATGAGCTGGGTTCCCCTTCCCCTCCCTCCTTGCTCTCTGCACTGGACACGGCAATGGAGGGACCCGAGCCCTGAGGTGGGGGGAGAGCCGGGGGGGTTTTGGGGAGCCTGCACCCCCCTCCAGCCCTGCCCGGCCCCGCTCTGCTGTGCCAGCGGCTGCCAGCCGAGGGCAGCAGTGCCCCAGCCTTCCCCTGCTGGGGATGGGGACCGGGCTTGTGAAAGCATCTGTGGAATTGGGACTGGTGTGATAAATCCCACCTGCAACCCTCCTCTGCGGTCCAAGGAGCCTTTTTTTTGGGGGGGTGTTTTCCAGAGTGTCCTGTGGGATTGTCACCGGGGTTATCTGTGACCAGCCCCCCTCTGACACCCTGACCCAGCTGAGGGACACTGGATTTAGGATGTGTCTCTCCCAGCCTGTCACTGCTGCTGCAGTCCCATGGGGTGGGGACACCCCTTAACCACACCCAGCCTGTGTTTCTGCCTATCCCAGGCTTCCCCTGCACCCCATCCCACCCACAAGCACCTTCCACCCCTGTACCTCTCTCCATCACCCCTTACCTTGCTGGGGACACTCTGGGACAAGGCTGGGTCCAGGCAGGTGCTGCCACACTGGTGCAGGGCAGTGATGCTGGGGAGATGTGGGGGAGTCCCCCCTTCAGCAGCAGCAGAACCAACAGAATCATGATTTGGGTGGGAAGGGGCCTTCAAAACCCATCTCATCCAACCCCCTGCACTGAGCAGGGACATCTGCAGCTAGAGCAGGTTGCTCAGAGCCCCAAACAACCTCCCCTGCAATGGTGCCAGGGATGGGGCAGCCACCACCTCTCTGGGCAACCTCAACCAGGCTCTCACCACCCTCAGCATAAGAACATTTCCCCCTTCTCTCTAATCTAAATCTCCCTCTTTTAGTTTCAAACCATCCCCCCTTGTCCTGTCCCAACAGGCCCTGCTCAAAACTCTGTCCCCATCTTTCTGAGAGGCCCCTTGAAGTCCTGAAAGGCCCCAAGAAGGTCTCCCAAACAGGGAGGTTTCTGTCTGCATCCCTTTTAGCCCTCCAAAAATGTTTCCTGGGCAGAAGTTGCCACTTCTCAGGCTGCCAGGGGCTGAAATGGGACACAGGGAGCAAGGAGCCCACTGTCCCCAGCAGCCAGGGGCTGCTCCCTGCACCTTGACCACGCACGAGGTGTCACAGGTTGGATCCATGGAGAGTGGGAAGGGAAGGGAGTTGGAGGAGGATGCTGCCAATGGGGAGAGCACTTGGAGGTAGGATGGGGAGTAAAGATGAAGCACGACCATCGCTGCTCTGGAGGGCTTCAGGGAGCTGTGAACATCATCCTCCTTCAACCCATCCCAGGAAAGAGCAAACTGGTGGCTTTGCCTCCTCCACCTTCAGAGATACCATCAAGAAAGAGGAGGTAGATGTTGGGGGGGGGGGAGCTCTGCCAAAGCAACCACCCCTCGGGGTACCACCCAGCACGAGGCTTTCCAGAGAACACCCCAAAACCACCCTCACCTCCCACCACTGCCTGGTGTGAAGGGGAAGCCCCAGCACCCCTGGGAGGGCCGGGGAGGGGAAGGAGGGAGCAGGGGAAGCCCGGGGGCTGGAAGGTTCTGCTTGGTGACCCTTCCTCCTCAACGTCACCCTGTGTCAGCCAGGGACAAAACACGCCCAGAGCCTCATGAATGGGCCTAAGAATAGATTTCCTGTTTACTGAGGGAAAAAAAATCACTTCTGGGGCAGAGGGCACCTGGGTGATATTTTTAACAGCTCCTGCCCACCCCGCTCCCGGTCCCTGGCCACCCTTGGGGACCCCTGACCCACTGCAGCACCCATGGGTGCCACCAGAAAGGGGCTGCCAGGGAAGAGAGGTGGCTGAGGGATGGAGGGGTGGGTGATACCCCTGGGGTGGGCAATGCCACCACCTCAGCATCGTGCCATCCTCAGAGCCAGGAGCATCATTCGGCTGCCCCGAGCATCCTCGGGACAGGCTGGTGGCCAGGGGGTGGGGGTGTGATTGGTGTGATTACCCCACTCGGCTTTCCTAAGAAACCCAAAAAGGCTATTTTTGCACCCAGGACGTGCTGCCATCAGGCTGATAAATCTCATGTCCTCAGCTCTGGCCAGGCCAGGCCATTTGGCCTCCCCCACGCTGCCGAAAGCGAAACCCCGCAGAGCAGAAGTCACAGTTTCCTATTCTTGAGAATGAGGAAGGTTCAGAGGCCGTTTACTGGAACCCCCCCCTGGCCACAGCCCTCCCCAACGCCTCTTCTTGTAAGTGCTGACCAAACCCACGCTGAGAAGAGCCAGCCCCTGGCCAGGGACAACCCTCCCTGCCCCGTTATCCCGGGTATTGCACCCACCAGGGGAGAGGTACTAGGAGGGATGGGGAGAAGTGGGGGGTGCTTTGGGGTCCCCGCCCCACTGCGGGGCTCTGTGTGCTGCCAGCCCCCCCAGAAAGGTCCCGGGGCTGCTTCTGCCTGATGTGGAGTGGGATTGGCTCTACAAAACCCCCAGCCTTGTGGGGTGGGAGCTCTTGCTCTATATGACCAGGCTCTATAGGGGGGTCCTCTACGAGGCAGGTGTCCCCCCTCTATAGGAACTGCCCTGCCAGCCGTGTTCTCCTGCTCCCAGCAGGTCCCTACAGGGGCTCTGCTCTGTGATGCCCTATAGGGACTACATCGCTGGGGCAGGAGCTCTTGCTCTGTGATGCCTGGGCTGGGGTTGTCCAGGAGCTGAGCTCCACAGGGGCCAGCCCCCTGCAGCAGGGGCTCATGCCCTATAGGTGTCAGACTCTAGAGATGTTGGGCACTATAGGTGTCTTTATAGGTGTTTTTGGTCTATAGGTGTCAGGCTTCACAGATGTGTCCCCCTGTAGAAGCTGTGACCCATAGAGGCTGTTGACCTATAGGGCCCCTGACTCATAGAGCCTGTGACCTATAGGGGCAGTGACTCATAGGTGCTGTGGTTGAAGTCCTGCACGGCCTATAGAGACTGGCCCTATAGGGACCATGACCCCTAGGGACTGTGACCTATAGGGACTCTATAGGGGCTGTGCCCCACAGGCTCTCTGCCTGAAGCCTCTGGGGGTGCAGCCCCACGATGCCCTCACCACGGTGCCAGGGCTGGGGGGCACTGGGACCCCCATCTTCCCCCAAGACTGGCTGGGAACCTGATGGCCCCCCAAAACAGTACTCCCACAGCCAGAACTGTGCAACCTCTGGGCTGAGACACCCCCATCCCACTCTGCACCCCCAAATCCTCTAGGGAGCTACACAAGGCAAGAGGGGGAGACCCCCCAGCTACACCCTCCCTTTGCATCAGAGGCAGGACCTCCCTGCAGGGGTGTCCCCAGGCTTGTGGGGGTGCAGCTTCCACCTCCTTTTGGGGGATCCCCACAAACCTGGTGGCGATGTGGGTTCCAGACAAGGGTGTGGGGGGGTGTTCCCAGCGTTCAGCATCCGCTGGTTGTGCCCGTGTGGCAGCAGGAGGGGGGGGCACAGAGGGAGGGGCCGTTGTTGTTATTATTGAATTCTCTTTTCCTGCCTCCCTCCAGGAATGTCCGAGCCTGAACTGAGTCATCCATGGGGCTGGGGCTGCTCCGGCCATGACCCGACTGCCAAAGCCGGCTGGCCCATCCTCATCTTCATCCTCATCTTCATCCTCACCCCACTGCCGGCTGGGGAAGGGTCTTGCCGAGCCCTGTCCCACCTCCTCACACCTCGGGCCGTGGCCGCAGCTGCCTCTGGTGGCTGTGATTGAAAGCCCGGCCGGGCTGGCAGGACTTGGCTGTGATCTTGTTAATTAAGAAATACATTTAATTAGCAGCACCCCAGCTGTGACTCAGCTCATCACCATGATGGAAACAAGAGCCTGGCTCCAGTGCTAGGGCACGGCAACAGCAACCCCCCCAACACCCAGCAAGACATGAGGTTTCAGCTCCACCAAGTGACCCCATCACCCACCGAGGGACCCCATCACCCACTGAGGGACCCCATTGCTTACCGAGAGACCCCATCACCCACTGAGGGACCCCATCACTCACTGAGGGACCCCGTCACCTGCCAAGGAACCTCATCACCCACCGAGAGACCCCATCACCCACCGAGGGACCCTGTCGCCCACCAAGAGACTTCATCACCCACCATAGGACCCTACTGCCTGCCATGGGACCTCATCATCTGCTGAGGGGCCTCATCACCCACCATAGGACCCCATCATCCACCAGGAGATCCCACTGCTTGCCAAGAGACCCCATCGCTCACCGTGGGACCCACTGAAGGACCTCATCATCTACCAAGAGACCTCATCACCCACCGTGGGACCCCATCACCCTCTGGGCACAGCCTGATGCCCCCCTGGGACTTTGGGGTGAGTTTTCCACCCCGCTGGAGGCAGGTTGGGGCTGACACCATCCCCAGGCAGCACCTCACACGAACAGGGTGTCATCCCCACCCGGGGCAATTACCCATCGCCACGCTGCCAATAATCACATTAATAACCCATTTACCGAGCTATAAATAGCCCGGCTAATAACAGCCTGAGCTTTCCAGGAACAGACCATCCAAAACACCAGCAAAGTCAGTCCCACCCCGGGTGGCAGGTGGGGAAACTGAGGCAGGGCTGGTTTGGGGCTGGGCGCTCGCCCCGCCCCGCGCTGTCTGCAGGCAGCTGTGGAATCCGCTCCCAATAAACCCTCATGGAAATGAGCCCTTATGTATATTTATAGGCACCATCCTGCCAGCTGGAGTCTAATAAGGGAGAAAATAAACTGGGAAAATGCCTGGAACTGGAAAGTGAGACGCCTCAGCCCTCGGCCCTGCGCCCCACCGGGGATGGGGGCCTGTCCCTGGTGCCTGGGGGGGTCTGTGTCTGGTGCTGGGCACCCAGCCCTGTGTCCTGGGGTGTCCAGCCCTGCTCCTGGGTGCTCGGTTCTGGTGCTGGGTACCCAGCTCTGCACCCCAGGGTGCTCTGCCCTGGTCCTGGATGCCCAGATCTGGTTGTGGGTGCCCAGCCCTGCTGCTGGGTGCCCAGTTCTGCATCCCAAGGTGCCCAGCTCTGCATCCTGGATGCTCATCTCTGCTCCTGGGTGCCCAGTTCTTGGTCCTGGATGCCCAACCCTGGTGCTGGGTGCCGAGCTCCGTGGCCGGGGGGGGCTGAACCCTGTGCCCAGGGTGGCTGAGCCCCGTGCCCGGAGATGCTGAGCTCTGTCCCCGGGGGTACTGAGCCCCATGCCAGGGGATGCCCTCTCCCGCATGCGGCGCAGGGCGGGGAGCGGAGCCGGCAGCAGCCAGGGCCATTAGCGATGCAGACAGCACCACTCGCCGCAGGGCCGCCTGTCTCGGAAGGCAGCAGCAGCAGCCTCCGCCAGCCCCTCCACCGCCAGCCCCCCCTACACACACCCACCCCACTCCTGGGGGGTGCCCAGTGCTGGGGTGCAGCCCCCACTCCCCATCTCTGGCTTTTTGGAGCGGGGATGCGGTGGGTGCCGCAGGGACGTGGTCCCTTGGGTCCCAGGAGGCCATTAAGGGATGTTATGGCACCAAGGCCAGTTCAGCCAGCTCAGAGCGGGGGTTCCCCCTGGAAAGGGGGGGCGGAGAGGCCGGGGGGGGCCGGAGCAGGGATGCTGGCAGGGCTTTCTGCTGCAGCACCTCGCCCGCCCTCCCTCCTGCCGAGCACTGAGATTCCCTGCAGAGGGCTAAAAATATCCCCGGGAGCTGCCGCCGCTCACCGGCACTGGGAGGGGGATAAAGAACCGGGGGGGGCGGCTCAGGCCGGCCCCGCGTCGCTCCGGGAGGAGGTCGGAACCCCCGTCCTCGGGGTGGATGGACAGATGGACAGATGGAGGCGTGCGGGGAAATGGGGACGGAGCAGCCTCTGCCCCTTGGCTGGGCAGGGAAACTGAGGCACAGGTGGGGATCTGCTGGGGGGAGAGGGCAGGGGGAGGGCGAGGGGCCCGTTTGCCCGCGGTGCTGGGGGAGAGGGGGTGAGCTCCGTGCTGGTGGCAGGGCTGGGGTGGGGACACACAAACCCCTGCACTCGTGTCACTCTGAGTCACATCCCTCTGCATCAGACCCGTCCTTTGCAGCAGCTCCATCCCCCTGCAGCAGAACCAGCCTCCTGCACCCGCTCCATCCCCCTGCGCTGGATCCGACCCTTCACACCAGCTCCATCCTTCTGCTTTGGTCCTTCCCTTTGCACCAGCTCCATCCCCCTGCCTCAGATCCATCCCCCTCCATCCCACCCAGCCCCATGGATCCATCCCTGCCTCTCTCTTCCCACACCGCCCTCCCCAGGGTGGGGGGCGAGCTCTGGATCCATCTCGGGGGTTCTGCCCCCCTCCCTCCTTCCCACCCCTCCATCTCCTATCCCTGCACCGAGCCGGGGCAGTTCTCACGCCCGTGCACCTCGGGCAGCTCCACGTCAGCACCGGCTTCCTCCGAGGCCACGGGGAAAGGGCTGCGGGGCGGG
>VYZX01001637.1:13931-32300 GCA_013401335.1 Brachypteracias leptosomus | reverse complement strand
CCCAGCCCGGCCACGGGGCAGTTTCGGCCACGGCACAAACATGTTTGGCCACATTCCCCTGGCTCCCGCTCCAGGCCGGTGCCGGGAATCGGCTCCAAAAAAACATGTTTTGTGGGAAGGCAGCAGCTAGGTAGGAACGATTCGGTGGCTGTGGGAGATTCAGGGATGCTCTTGCCCCCCCACCCCGGGGGGCTGGACCCCTCGGTCACCCATCCCTGCGTTGCGTGCCTAACTGGTCCCAGTGGGTTCATCCAACAGTGGGGCAGATATCCCATTTTCCAGCCCCACAACCGCCCCTAAACGCCCCTGATACCCACCAGCCCTCAGGTCCTGTCATCTCTCTGCACCCATCCTGCACCTTCAGCCTCGCCCAGTTGGTCCCTGTGGGACTGGGGGGGACCCTGACCTGGCTGCAGTTTCCCAGGTCAGCCGGTCACTGGTTGAAGAGCCAAAGCAACACACCCAGGGTGCCCTGGGCTAGGGGAGCAGCTCCCACCAGCTCCCCCCAGCACCAAACCCCCTCCAAAGCAGCTCCCCAGGGACTCCAATCTCACCCCAGCTCCCAAACCCAGCCTGGATCCTGCTGTTGTAATGGGGCCAGCACATCTGGGAGGCACATCTGGGGCCGTGCACCCCCCTGGCTTGGTGTCACGGCCCATTCCAAGTGCCACCAAAGTCGCATGGTCCCCGGGAGCTGGAGTTCAAAGTCCCCCTGAGCGGCTGATCCCCTCCACAAGTTACAGAAGGTCCTTGGACCTCGTGAGCAGCTGGTGTGAAGCTGTAATTACCTTAATTAGCTCTGGGATTGCATTCCCTCCCCGTGCTAATTTCGTTTCTACAGTAACCAGCCCGAGAGGTGTGCGTGTGCTCAGAGCGAGACGGAGCCAGGAGCCCCGGCAGCCAAACCAGGCACCCCGAAACCGCCCCGAAACCGGGGAGCACCCCCAAATCCCCACCCCCCAGGGGCTCAGCCAGCCCCGCTCTCCCCGTGCAGAGGTTCAAGAGGGTCCTCGGTGCTTCCCACCATCCCAATAGGGTCATTTGCTGCCAGGATCACCCATCCAGCTCCAGGGAAGGGGCAGCTGGGGATATTGGGACCAGAGGCTGATGGTGCCCAAATGCACCGGTGGATTTAGGAGCAGGTTCCTCGCTGCTGGTATTTGCCGTAACCCAATATCCCCCTGATGTAAGAGCCATTTGGGAGGAAACCATAAAAGCTTCAGGAAATGGGTATTAATTCACATCGCAGCAATAAAAGGGAAGGAGGGCTCCCGGGCAGCGCGGCCGCCTCGGGGGAGCGAGGTGAGCGGGGCTGGGGAGAGCATCCTCCGCTGGGCAGTGGCTGCGCTCGGAGCTCTCCCCCCGTTACTGGGAATTAACCCCCCACGGGTGTTTCTGGATGGAGAGAGGGAGGCTGCAAGGTGGGAGCACCGAGGTCTCGCCCTGGTGAAGCATCGTCAGCCCCTGGATGGAGCGTTTGTTTGGAGCTGGAGTGCGGCTTGGGGAGAGAATTTCTCATCCTGGAAATCTGGAGCGGGTCCAGCTCTTCCCCTGCAAAAGCCAAACCCTCCTCTGACCACATCCCTCCTGATGCCAACCGGCCTTTGGCATGGAGGGGACAACCTCCCAGCACGGGCAGGGGCCGGGGCTGCTCCTGACCCCCAGACCGAGCAGGGGGGAGCGAGGATGGGGACCCCCACGCTCCCACCCTGCGCAGTGGCAAGGACTGGGCGATCCCACCACCGTGCTGGTCCAACACCACATTGGGCACCATCCTGTGATTAAAAAGGCCCCTGGGCTGGGCAGGATCCATCCTGTACTTGTGGAGGGAGTGGGGCGATGCTTTGGGGAGCATCAAGGTGCCCTCCTCTTGGTTCTAGGCTCACTGCTTGCGCAGGGCTCTAAATAGTGCTGGGAATCAGGTTGTGATGCTCCCATCGCTCCACGATCAGCCTAAAAAGCCATCGGAGCTTGGGGAGGGGAGCCAGGAGGGTGCAGAGCAGGGACCGGGCTCCCGCTCCCGGTTCCAGCATCTCCCGCCGCGCTCCCCGGGACGGATTTCTCCCCGGCGGCGGGCAGCGGCAGCAGGACGGGCGGCGGAGGCGAATTTCGCTGAGTGGTTGCTTTTTAAAAATAACTCTGCCTTTGTCAGCAGGTCAGGGTTGCTCCAGATTGAATAATCGCAGCCGCCCAGCCCTCCCCTGCTCCCGGGTGCTCGCTGGCAGCCCCAGCCCGGGATGCAGCGGGAGGATGCTGAACTACGGCCCCTTCGCCGGCATCGCTGGTCCTGGGGGTTGAACATCTCAGGGGGCACAGGGTGCTCTGCATCCCCCACCCTGATTCCCCCCAAATCCAGCCCCAAAGCTGCTGCTGGTGGGGATGCTCCAAGCTCGCATCCTCAGGGCTGGGCTGGGGGGGGGAGCGGTGGGAGCTGTGGCAGCAATCGGGGCACTCGGGGACGGAGCCACCGGGCGTTTGCCAAAGCGGCTGAGTCACGCTGTAATTACACCTCAAATGTGAGCACGTTCGCGCAGGGCTGAGAGATGCTCACATGAGCCGAGGCAGGAGCTCGCCCGCTCTCCCCCCGCCGAAGGCTCTGCCCCGGCCACCGGGAGGGAGCAGATCCAGCCGCCTTGTCTGGGGAGCAGGGGACGTCCCCCAGCTTTGGGGCAGCAGCTGGAGGGTGGGAGCACGGAGGTGATGGGGGAAACCTGGGGGAGAAGGGACAAGTGGCAGGGGAAGGAGGGTGAAACCCTGAGGAGCAAACCGTGATGGCCACAGACCAGGCACAGCGTGGCACAGCGTGGCATGGCACAGCAGGGCATGGCACGGCAGGGCATGGCACAGCAGGGCATGGCACGGAACAGGGATGCCTGCGTGGCATGATTCAAGGCTGGGCTGGCTTCCAGGCAGGTGATGTTTGGAAAGAGATGAAGCAATTTTGCAGCACCGGCCTCACCAGGCGCCCAGAGCATCAGGAGGGGGAATAAAGCACATGGAGAGTGAATGGCAGAGAGGTCGGGCTGGGGCCAGCTCCAGGTGGCCAGAATTGATTCCTTAAATTGCTGCCTGATGTGGAGAACATGGGAACGGCCTCTCTCGGCAGCCAAAGGAGGAGTTTAGGGCAGGAAAGCAGCTCCCTGGGCTTGTCCTCTCTGCCGTGGGGACTGGGGATGCTGTGCTACCTGGGGCTACACCGCACAGGTAGGATGCTGAAGAAAACAGGGAGGAATGGAACCCCCCCAGGCAGGATGGGGACAAGGGGACAGGCCATCTGCAGAGGCCAGGCTGCCTCTGATCATCCAAGAGCTCCCCAGAGAGCCCCATCCCCATGCCAGGCTCTCTTTGGGGCAGCCTGGGAGCAAACGCTGGTGTTGCTCAGATAAACCTGGCCTGGGAAGGGAGTGTGTGAGGTGCAGAAACTGCAGGTGCCTTTATTGCTCCCTGCAAAGACCCACAGGGCCAGGGTTGGGAGGGAAGATGCTTGGCTGGGGCTCCATCAGTGGGACAGGGGAGGGTGGAAACCAGAGGAGGTGCTGAAAAGGGGTTGAAGCTGCTGGGAGCTGCTGTTCAGGCTCCCTTGGGCCATTTTCCCCTGGGAGCAGAGCAGTGGCACACTCAGCACCCTCACGCAGATGTCCCCACACGCCCTTCAGCCGGCGGGGCCGCCAGGTCTCCCTGTCGCGACGCTGCCACCGGAGCGAACGCCGACAGCGAGGCCGAGAAATCCTCAGCCTTGTTCAGGTCTGATTTACACCCGGGAGACGCTGCCGGGCTCGGCGGAGCCGCTGCTGATTGATGGCAGTGCGACAGAGCATCCCACCCCGCGCCATCTGCATCCCCCCCCCGGCGCCCGGGGCCAGCCCCACAACACCCGCCCTCCCGCAGCCCCATCTGCCCACAGAGACATCCCCACCCCACCACCATGACCCAGCTCCCCAGCATCCCACAGCATCCTCCATCCCCACCGGCCTGCGGGGGGTCTGTGCATCCCGGTGCTGCTGGGGTGATGCTGAAGCATCACCAGGATCCATCAGCCCCATGGGTACCGGTTCCGCCAGAGGCTGACCCCGTGATGGAGCAATGGGGACCTTGCTGCATCCTCACCCCTCCATCAAACCCTCCATCACATCTGGTTTGGGGTGAACACAGGGGATCAGGTGGATCTGGGCTCGCACCCCCTCCTCCTCTCCCACCTCCTCCCATCCCCTCCACGCCATTTCAGAGGTGAGGAGAAATCACAGCCTTGGTTCTCCTCCTTTATTTCATTATTTATTTTGTAAATAATAAAGGCAGGGAGTGATTTGGGATTGTGCTGCCGGCGCTGCCTGGGCTGGCGGGGGGAAAAACGGGGAGGAGGGGGGGATATAAAAGGTTTCATGCGGTGAGCAGGGCACTCAGGGAAGAGGCTGAAAGGGGGTGGTGAGTGCTTTGTATTTCATGCTTGAAGGCACCGAGGCTTTTACCAGCCTTCCCGCGATGATTTAAGACCAGCTCTGCAGTTCAGGAGGGGCTCGGAGCCGGGGCTGGCAGCTCCCTGGGACCCCCCAGGTTTGCCCGGGGTGAAGCCTGGTCCTGGCATGGAAATGCCCCAGATGGGGCAGGTACCAACTGGGGGTGTTTGTGGGGCAGTTACAGAGTCAATGGGGCATGAGCCTGCCCTGGGATGGACCTTATGGGAGTGGTGACAAACCCTGGTCCTCGCTGTCCCCCTCCTGCTCAGCACCTCGTCTGCAGCAAGAGGGGTCTCATCCAGCTCTGCCCATGGAGCTCAGCCCTTCTCAGGGGGGTATTTACTATCAGTGAGTGAGTTAATCCCATAGAGGAGAGTGGACATGGGTTGGGGGGTCCTCTCTCATCCCCAGGTCCTCCTGAGCTGAGAACCCATGGGGCAGAGCCCCCCAAAAACAGGTTATTGCCTTCCCAGGGGGCTGTGCCAATGGGCACAGGGGGTTGCAGCCGGGTGCTCCCTGGCACAGGGGTCTGGGGAGGACCAGCTGCTCCGTAGCAGAGGGTGCAGCCCATGTTTTGGGGAGCACATGGGGCTCAGTCTCATGCTTCAGCCACAGCAGCAACACCTTCAGGACTGAGGCTTTTGCCACTCTCACTGGCACAGCCCAGCAGTCTGGGCTCCACCACGGTGATCTGTGCCCTGGGACCTGGTCCCTCGGGTCCCCCAAATGCATCCTGGGGCCAGAACATCCCCCTGTTCCCCATCCCACCTGCAGGTCTCCCAGCCCTGCCCCATCCCACCTCCCTAGCTGTTCTGGATCTGGCCCAATCCCCCTCACCCCACCCCCCAGGGCTACATAATTCCTGAGCAGCCACAGCTGATTTTCCCTCTCTGGGCTTTGCTTTTTTCTCTGTCTCACCAGGCCTGTGACTGCTCGTCTGCTGTGTCAAGGCTCTTCTGCTTCATCCTGGGTAAGATATGGATGGGAAAAGGGCTGGAAGGCTCAGGGATGCTGTGGGGCAGCGATGGGTCATGGCAAAGAGCAGCAGTGGAGGCTCTTGCCCTGGTGAGGTGGGTGTGTGGTGGGGTGGGGGGGAGAGCAGAAAAGCTCCTGAGGAGGCTGCAGGTCTGTCTGCAGCTCGGGGGGGGAACTGGAAAGGAGAAGTGAGGGTGTGAGCAATGGTTGTGCAGGACCTGAGGTCTGCTGGGGAAAGGGAGGGGGAAAGCGTGAGCTGCCCACCGGGTTTGGGGGTGAGAGTGGCCAAGGGGGTGGGGCTGAAGGAGGGAGCATTCACCTGAGTGTGAGGGGGGAGCATCAGGGGAACAGCTCTTTTTGGGATGCATGGGGATGGGGAAGGGGAACAGCTCAGCAACTATGGGGCAAACGGTCTCTTGGGACCCCCCCAGTAGGGCCAGTGCCTCCTGGCAGCCTGGAAAGGGGTGCTGGGGCTCAGGCTGCCCTGGCTCTGGCCATGGGGGGACACCAGCCGAGGCCAGAGCCCTGTTTGCCACGGCCGTGCCAAGGGTTTTATTGCAGAAACCCCGGCAGAATTAAACATGGGGCTGCTCCTGGCCAGCCCCAGGTGCTCAGACCCTCTGAGGAGGCTCAGCAGGGTGGGGACAGAGCGACGCCTGTGCCAGGGGACGGGCAGAGCCGATAACCCCCGGGCTGCCCTCTCCAGGCAGAGGGAGCTGCAGATAAAAGCACCGCAGGGCTCAGCTCCAGGCCTGGCTTGGGCTGATACCGGCTCTAGAAGGTGACCTCTCCCTTGGGCTCAGCTCAACCCTGCCGACCATCCACCTCCCCCCCTCTTCACCCCAAATTTCCTCCTCACACCCCAGATAAGCAGCTTGCACGGCTCTGATTGACCCAGGTGATACCCTAGGCAGGCTCTCCCCTTGTTTTTAGGCTTGACCACAATTTGGGAGGGGGGGAAATGTTGTTTATTCCCCCCCCGAGCCCCGCAGAGCTGCCCAGCTCTGTTTGCAAACCCCTGAGAAGCCGCCGGCAGCGCAGGTCGAGGCAGCGCGGGCGGGAGGAGCTGGAAGGGGGGGGGGGAGCAGCTGCTTTGGGGATTATTAATGAGCAGCGAGTGATGGGAAAGGCGAGGATCAATTGAAACAAAGGAGTTCAATGGCAAAAAGGAGCGTTTGCGGAGTGCTGGGAGTCCATTTCTGCAGCCGAGCGTCGGAAACGCATCCTGTTAAACATCCATCAATTATCCCAGCTTGCAAATGCATTAAAGTAATGAGGAATTAGCCATCAAATACACTTAAAGGCAGTGCCCCCCTCTGCCAGCCGCCCTGCAAAGAGCCACTTCAGGAAGGGAAAAGAGACTGAAGGAGGATGGGAAGGTGGAGGGGGGGGAGAGAAGAGGCCCCAGGGCTGTGTCCCCCAGAGCCCTGCCCAGCCTGGGTGATGCTCTCCCAGCTTCTGGGCTTGGCTGCCTCCCGTGTTTCCTTCAGAGAGCTGTGGTGGCACTGGCTGATGTCCCCCATGGGCACCTCATGTACCTACTCCATGCCTCAGTTTCCCCAGCGCTACCTGGGGCCACCCATGGGTGCTGCTGGTGCCCGTGCTGGGTCCCACCCATGGGTGCTGCTGGTGCCTGTCACCTGTCTTCCCAGGAACAGAAGTTGTGGTGTGTGGTTTGGAAGCTAAATTCCCAGAAACTTATCCTCTGTCACCATCTCCCCCTGCATCACCCACATCCCCTGCATCACCCACACACCCCGTTTGCACCCAGGACAGCCCTGTGTTGGCAGAAGGAGGAGGGGGTTTGGGGTGAAAAGGGACCTGCAGCCCCTCAGGATGCTGAGCTCTAGGCTGGGCTGGATGCATCATGCAGATAAAAGCATGTGGAGGGCAGGATCCTGCTCTGGCACCAGAGGGAAGGGGGTCCTGGAGCCTCCATCACCCCAGGGGGGTCTGGGGGCTGTGGGTGCTGTCCCTGTGGGTGATGAGATGAGCCCAACCCCATGGATAGGTTTGGAAAGCAGCTGGAGAGTTACCATTGGGATCTGAGCAAATGAGGGGTGTGCTCTGGGCCAGGGGGCTGCAGGGTCTGGGGTCCTGTGTAATTAATCCGGGGTCTGGGGTCCTGTGTAATTTGGGGTCTGGGCTCCTGGGTAATTAATTCAGGGTCTGGGGTCCTGTGTGATTTGGGGTCTGGGGTCTTGGGTAATTCAAGGTCTAAGGTCCCGTGTAATTCGGGGTCTGGGGTCCTGGGTAATTCAAAGGGGTCTGAGCCCCTCTGTGCTGGATGCAGGAGTTTTCCAGCCTGGGTGACAGTGAGGTGTTGGTGCCACTCTGCAAGAGGACCCGTCCTGCTGCCCAGGGACAGGGCTGGGCTTATCAGGGCGTTCCCCCGGCTGCAGGATCTGGGGAGCCGAGGCTGCTCCGTGGTGCTTTGGTGTGGATTCTCTGATGTCTGATGCTGTGGTTGTGGGCAGGCTCCTGCCTCTCCCTTCCTGCAGAGAGAGGATTGAAGAGTAGAGTTTCTCCTACCTCTAGACCTGCCTGGTTCTAAGCTCTGCAGGCACTGCTGGGTTTGGGGTTGGAGGTGACCAGGAGGTTCAGGAGTCCCTGGGAGGAGGTGAGAGGACATCCAGTGCAGTTGTAGCCTGTGTTTCCATAAGGGATGGGGAGAAAACTCAGCTCCTGGGCTTGTCTCTCCCAGAGATGGTATCTCCACCTCCCTCTGGGTACCAGAGCATCCCTCAATCGAGCTGAGCCTTCCTGGAGGGTGCTCAGCCTGCTGACAGTGGCTGCCATTAGGTGTCACAAGAGCGTCAGGTCTTTGGTCTTCCTGCTCATCAGCTGTGGTGGGACAGGAGGGTTGGGGGTGACAAAGTGGCCTTTGAGGTAGCACCTCAGAGCTCGAGATGCCCTGGGCAGGGGAGAGGAGCTCTGGCTGCTGGGAGGGGACCGTGTGCACCTCATGATGTTGTCATCACCTATGAAGGTCACCATCTTTCTGCTGCCCAGATGTCCCCTTCCCTGTCACCTCCTGCCTGTCCCGCCCTGGTGCTGGGAACAGGCAGGAGGTGGCAACAGGTCCCTGCTGTCCCATGCTTGGCCCTTTCACAGCCTGGTGTGTTTTATTGCACTAAAGCAAAAGCAGAGGCTGCTCTCGAGGAAGAGGCTGGTGCCGGTGCCTCGCTCAGCACCACAGCTCCTCCCACAGCCACGGTCCTCCCAGTATCCTCCCAGTGCCCAGGAGAAGCCCAAGCCTGAGATATCTGCAAAAACACAGCGTGTTCCTCCCCTTTGGGGACATATCCAGCCATGGGGGCTGCCAGGGCAGAGCCAGGTGGGCTCTGGGTGCCCACCTCTGGAGGGATGCTCAGGGGTTGGCCCCATCCTGGGGGTCCCAGCAGGGCCTTGGCCCCGTGGCTCCCCCACCGCCCAGCTCCAGGGGCAGCTGCCAGGTTCAGATAACCTTCCAGGAATTTGCAATTCTTCCCCCAAATGCCATTTCCCTTGTTAATTTTGCCCCATGACCTGAAACAAAGCAGCAGCCGGGGCTCAGCACCTTGATAAGGCACTGCTGAGAAAAACCTTTCTCTCCAAGGCCGGGCACGAAGCTGCAGGGAGCTGATAAAGCTGCAGACACCGTGATTCTGAGAAGGGCTGGAGAGGGATCCACCTCAGGGAGCATCTCTCCCCCTTCCACCCTGCTGGCTGGAGAGGACGGAGGTGGCCAAGGGGAGAGCCCTGAGCGCTGGGCTGGGACAGCTTCCCAGTCCCGGGTGACCTCCCAGCATCACGTCATCTCTCCCCGCCTGGAGAGGCTGAGTTCATGTCTGGCCTCCCCGGAGCTGGGGACTGTGCCTGGCCTGCCCATCCCACCCCGTGCCCAGACACCGGGGTGATGGGCACCTCCACAGTGCCAGCAGCTTGGCTGGGTTCACCCCCAGGGTGGACGCTGTGCCTGACCTGGGCATCTCTGTGGGGTGGAGTGGGGGTGTCCCAGGGGGCTGTGCTCACCCCAAAACCCCAGGTGAGGGACTCTCAGCCCCTCCCAGCTCACTGGGCTGCAGGGTGAGGGGCTGGTGGATGCTTTCCCCATGACTCACGGCATTCCTCGGGAGTCAGTGGTGGCCAGAGGACACCCGGACAGCTGCCCCTGCTGCCCCTGCCCTCTGCCTGAACTCCCCTGGCAAAGCCACCTTCCCCCTGTGCTGGATGCTGGGTCCTCAGCTGGGCAGGGGAGGGGGCTGTGGGGTCCCCCAGGTGAGGATGGGGACATGACCGAGAGCCCCTGGGAGTGTTGACACTGGCAAAGTGGCCTCTCCGAGACCTGCGGGTTTCATAGAAGGTTTGGGGTTGGAAAGGACCTTTAAAGATTTCCTCTTCAGCCAGTTCTGCAGAACCCCAAAGAGGAAGAGGCTGCACACAAACACCCCCAGTGCTGCCCCAAGAGCAGCCCCAGCCCTGCCTGGCTCTGTGCCTCGGTTTCCCTATGCCAGGGTGAGGGGGGACAGGCCGACCCCTTCGATGCCAGGCACAGAGGCCAGAGGGTTCCCATTGCTTCTGCCCCCCCAGCTCTTTTGGGATCATCCCACCCATCCCATCCAATGGGATGCTCAAATTTCCCCCCACCCAAAACTTTTCCCTTTATCTTTTCAACTTGAGCCCTTTGAACCTGCTCCTGGGGACCCTCGGGGTGCTCCCCCCCAGCACATCTCCCTGCATCCCACCACCCCCATCCCATCCCCACCCAGGTTCCATGTCACGAGTGGGTTCATTCTCTTCACCACTGCAGGCAGCCCCTCCCAGCTGGGACCAGGACTTGGACCAGGACCAGGGCAGGATGAGTGCAGAGGAGCAGAGCCAGCAGCAAAGTGGCCCCGTAGCACAGGAACACCCATCGTGGCCGTGACCGTGGCTGTGACCGTGGCTGTGACCGTGTCCTGGCTGCCCTCAGCACGCAGGAATGCCGTGAGTTTGCAAAGTGGTTTCATCCAGACGTTATCTAATGGAGGAGGAGGAGGAGGGAGGGAGGGAGGAGGGTGGATTAAGCCAAACCCACAGCACCAGCTTTCAATTAAACCGGGTGATTTTACGGCTGCTCCTGACACGGTGAAACACACACGCCCCGAGCAGCCCATGGGTCCTGACCCAGCGTTTCCCCTCCGTGCCCTGCCAGGAGGTGGGAGCAGCATCCCTGAGGATGCTCAGCCCATGGCAGAGAGAAACCCTCCAGGCTTTGCTTTGTTTACCACCACACCAAGTGCAGGGCAATGTGGGTGATGCTGAGGTGGGCACCGTGCCCTGGACATGTCCTGCCTCAGGGATGGGGGGAGAGATGAAGACCTAGGAGAGGAAACCCACCAGCAGCATCCATGGGATGGGAGAGGTGCAGAGAGCCCAGGGCTTTGGGAAATGCAGCAGCACCCTGGGATGGAGGGTGCTGGGTGCTCTGGTGCTGGGCTGAGCCCCGTGGCCTCCCTCTGTCAGCTCTTCTCCATACCCCTGCATCAGCCCTGCACATCCCCGTGCCTCAGTTTCCCCCTGGAGCAGGGAAGGGTGCAGCTTTCTGGGTGTGGAGGGAGAAGGGCGAGCTGGGCGAGCCGGGTGAGCCAAGAGAGGATCTCGCAATGGGGCTGGGAGCATCCTGCTGGCACTGAGGTGTGAGGTGCATCCACACGTGTGCCAGGGCATGCCTGGCATCCTCTGCCAGCAGCCCAGCCCTGCCTGGCCACATCCTCTGCCCAAGCCAGAGGGACAGCAGCAGCTCCTCTGCCCTCACCCCATAGCAAAGGTGTCCAGCAGGGCCAGGACGGTGCATCCTGCACCTCAACCCCAGCACTACCCAGTTCCCAGCACTCCCCAAGCCCTTATGGCCACAATGGAGGAGACATGGGCATCAACACTACTCCCTGGTGATGGGAGATGGGTCCGTGGTAGGCAGGTGGGTGGCACGGGGAGCAGCAGAGGCTCCCAGCCCTGCCATACCCCAGCAGCACCCGCACCCCGGATACAGGCACCTGGCCAGGAGGGTGACGGGGAGCCCGGGGAGGCTGCTTGGGGTGACGTCCCAGCATGGCTGCTGACGTCTGATGGAGGGGAAAGCCCTTCCTAGAGCAAATAAGCATCCAGGCTGTGCAAACCTGGCTCGGCGGGTGTCTCCGGGCAGGTATCTGGGTCCCATCTGGCTGCTGTTTACCTGCCCACTGGAATCCACCCTGCAAACTTCCTCCTCACACAGCCCAGATAAGGTGAAGGAGCCGAGCTCGGTCCTGCACCGGCCTCCCAGGGAGGACTCTGGCATCCCAGCCTCACCTCTGACCCACATTGGGTGTCCCCAGGGGATGGTGGTCTGCTGGGATGCCTTGGTCCCAGCACAGGGCAGCAGAGTGGATCCTAATGGGGTTTTGGGGGGTGTGAGCACCCAGCCCCTGTCAGGTCCCAGAGCTGAACCCTGGTAACACCAGCCCAGCACTGAGCACCCCAAGAACTCCAACCCAGTGTCCAGGCAGCAGGCAGAGGCTGCTGGGTCCCCTTCCAGGAGGGTTTGGGCAGGTCCTGGCAACCCCATCGCTGCCTCAGTTTCCCCTTTGGCCGAGTTTGCCTGCCCCACACGTCCCTCCCTGACCTGCAGCGCTGGCTCCTGTGGCGTGCAGGGACCTGCCACCACCCAGGGAGGGGACCAGGAACGTGCCTGGCCATTGAGCTGCCTGGCTCAGGCAGGACCTCACCTGCTCCTTCCACTCCTGCCATTCCCCTGCCCACGGCTTCAGAGGCAGCCAGGACAGCTCAGGCTCCCCATGAAAACTGGAGCCACCACCTGCGCTGCTCCAGGGACCAGAAATTCCCCAACCTGCTCCCATTTGGCACTCGTGAGGCTGCACCTTGAGCACTGCTCAGTTTTGGGCATCATGGTATAAGGAGGATGCTGGAGCAGGTGCAGAGAAAGGCAATGAAGCTGGTGAGAGGTCTGGAGAAAGTTGTATATGAGGAGCACCTGAGGGAACTGGGGTTGTTGAGCTTGGAGGAGATTGAGAGGAGACCTCATTGCTCTCTACAACTACCTCAAAGGATGTTCTAGTGAGGCTGGTGTTGGGCTCTTCTCCCAAGAAATTAACGACAAGACAAGAGGTGATGGCCTCAAGTTGCACCAGGGGAGGTTTAGATTGGACATTAGGAAGAAGTTCTTTACTGGCAGAGTGGTCAGGGACTGGCCCAGGCTGCCCAGGGAGGTGCTGGAGTCACCATCCCTGGAGGGGTTCCACAAACAAGTAGATGTGGAGCTTTGGGACATGGTCTAGAGGTCGCGGTAACATTAGGATGAAAGTTGGACTTGATGATCCTCGAGGTCTTTTCCAACCTAAATGACTCTATGATTCTATCCCTTCCCACAACTCTCACCAAGGTCCTACATCCACCCCATGGGACAAGGGACCAGTGGGTGCCTGGCCATGTAGCTCAGCCCCTGGGACCCCCAGGCCCTTTCTTGGATACTGCCAAGGAGATGAAGGACCCCCCAAATTTTCCCACTCCAAGTTTTGCTAAAGGGGAGTTTCCAGCATGGTTGGAGGAGGGGGAGACAAGGCTGAGACCCAACACACTTCATCACACCTTGCAGTGAAACGCATCCATACAGGTCTGAGTGCTCGGGGTGGTGTTTCCACCTCTGTGAGGAGGGGAAACTGAGGCAGGGCAGGCAGGGGGGATGGAAAGGAGACAGGGGGGATGGAAAGGAGGTAGAGGGGATGGAAAGCCGGCAGGGGGGATGGCAACAGAGTGGGGAGCAAACCCGGCCCCATGTGTTGTGAAAGCAGCCGGTTATCAGCGCACGGGTGTCAGCAGCTTCCAGGAAGGGAAGGAAGCGTGGGGTGACCCAGCCCCGCTGCCAGCACACGGCCCGGCCCTGCCGATAACGGGGCCCTGCCACCAACCCCACAGCAATTTGGGGCTTAAAATGTGAGATTTTTCCTCCCATTTCCTCGCCCATCCCCCCGGTGCCACCCGGTGCTGCTGCCACCCGGGTCTTGTGTGGGATGAGGAGTGGTATCGTGCATCAGAAATGCTCCAGTTCCACCCCAGTGTGTCTCACTGGTGGGAACTGGGAGGCACCGGGCTGGGTTTGCTGGTAGGGGTGTGGGAAGGTGCGTGGGGACGTGTTTTGAGCTGGCTGCCCTGGCATCAGGCAGATGGCAGCGGGATGGGGCAGGGCAGGGGTGTGATGGGAGCTGCTGCTGCTGCGTGTCCAGACCCAATCCCACCAGCTCCCGCTGGACATGGTCCTGGAGACCAGCAAACCAGCTGGGCATCGGGCAGTCCCATCAAAATAATGGGGTCCCCAAGAAGCACCAGGGCAGGATCTGTGCCCCTGCCATGCCAAGCGGCCCGGGAGGAAGCAGGGACTGGAGCCTGAAGCTGCTCCACCCCGATACTGGGAATAATTAGATGATTATGTGATTTGGAAGCAAAGTGCAGATTAATCTCTGATCTTGTTAGTCCGTGTTTTACCATCTGCTTTGTACAGACAGGAGAAGCCCTCACCCAGTGACTGCGGAGACCCCCAGGGAGAGCCGGGGTCCCACTGGGCAGCAGGACCAGGGTGCCTGGGGATGTGGGTGCTTTAGGAAAGGGACCCGAGCACATCAGGACAAGTGGATGCCACCCAAGGCACCAGCTGTCACCCACAGGTACCTGCCCCAGCCCCATTCCTGGAAGCCAGGCTGGATCCGGCTGGGCGGGCAGGGCTGTGCTGGGACTCCTCCTTTGGCCAACAAGGGCAGGCAATGGCCTCAAGCTCCTCGGGGCCCACCGGGAGAGAGATGTTGGGGTTCAAGCCACAGGGAAAGGTTTATTATAGTCCAGGTGGGATAGGGATGGAGGGATTGGACTGAGGGAATGCAATGGGGGTGTGGAAGAGCAGAGGTTAGCTCCACATGTCCTGTGGGTATCTCCTGTGCTCCTCCTCAGGGGCTTCCCCCATCTCCTGCTTTTCATCATCCACCTTTTTTTGCCAAGCAGACAGAGAGGGGGGGATCTGCTTTTTATTCTGCTCTTGTCCAGAGACATGAGCCTGCCCCAGCAGACCTGGTGCAGTATCAGGCCTGGCCTTTGCACCACCCAGCAAGGGGTGAGCCTGGTCTACCCTTGCAGAGACAGGGCTGGGTTTCCACCAGGATTTCTCCAGGCTGGGGGCAGCACCCTGGCCCAGCTCTCTCTGGCACCCAGAGCCCCCCAGGATGATGCTGAGGCAGCAACTGGTACCCAGGAACCTCCGTGTCCCTAGTGGGGCTGAGCCACCAGCATCTTGTGAGCATCTCAGGGTGCAGGATGGTGCCTCTTCCCCCCCCATCTCCCCAGGGTGTGGGGGGTCCCAGCGTCCTGCTGAGCCATGCAAAGGGATGAAAGCCAACCCTAATTGCCCATCACCTATCCTGGGGGTCACCATCGTGACCTGTCCATCCCATCTCCTGTGACCCACCCATCCCACTTCCACACCGTCTGCCCCACGTGGCAATTCAGCCTCTTCCAGCTTGGAATCAGCCCCCCAGGAGCCTCCCCTTTCCCAGTTGTGGACCAAACCCTCTCCCTCTCTCCCCACACACTCCCCGGCCGCGTGTCAGCCAAAGGCCGGGGCAGATGAAAGGGCTTTCCCTGCTGACCTCCTCACCCCCACTATTTGCACCTCCTTTCCTGCACTAGACAGACATTTTTCCCATGCTCAGGGGGTCAGTGCCCTCCTGCACTCCCCAGTGGAGCAATGCCAGGAATGTACCTGGGAACAGGCAGGGCTTGGCCGGGCAGGGGGGGAAGAGGAGAGCTGGGCACCCTCCAGTCCCCCCTAGCCACCAAAACCACTTCTATCACCTTTAAAAGATGATTTTCTCATGGAAAGACTTTGCAGAAAGGAACCTGTCAGTGCAGGGCAGGCTGGGGATGTGCGGTCACCCCGAGCCTTGGGTAGAGACTATTTTGTGTCCTTTCCCTGGGTGATGCCAGCACATGGTGCTGGTCACTGGGCCTGATCCTGAGTTGTCAGGTATGATTGGGGGTCACCTGGGTGTAGGGTCTCCCCTGGCAGAGTCAATGGTGCAGGTGTATCCACTGAGCACCCTCTAAACAGCACCTGGGCTGAGCCCATCCACATCATCCCTGGCTTGCAAAGCATTTTTTACCCTTTCATCCCCTTTTTGGGGTGGAATAAGCTCATTTCCCTGCTTTAACTCCATGTCCCCCCCCATGCCTCGTTTCCCTGGGCTAAATCAGGGAGAAGAGCCCACATGCCCTGGAATTGGAGCCCAGTTGCCCACAGTATATACCAGTGTCCTTGCCATCACAGTGTGGGCTGCTGGCATCCCAGTGTGGAAACTGCAGCATCTCTTGGCCCAGCCTGGGGGCTGCACTTCCACCCTGTGATGGTCCCTTCCCAGCTGCCAGAAACAGAGGATAATAGGGAACAACACGGGAGAAATGTATTTCCCTTCCCTCCTCCCCACCTTGACCTTGCATCACCTGAAATAGAGGTAAAAGGGATGTGAAAATGAAATGTTTGGGGACAAAAGCTGAGCTGAGGAGGTGGTGGGACAATGCCAGGTCTGGGGGTTGCTCCTGTCACTTGAGAAGGTACAAACCTCATGCTTGGGCACAGTGTCTCCCATTACCCTGCCAGGCCTCCCAGGCACCCAATGGTTGGCACAAGCCCTCTCAGAGAATATGGATTTTCCTCTGCAGAGGGATGATCTGGGCATTTGCAACTAGGGAGGATGGGAAGGATAGGGAAGCTCCTGGGAACACGGGAGGAGATGGTGGGGAAGCCAGACCGGGTACCCCAGGACATGCCATGAGTTGAGGACTGGCTGCAGGGACCTGGGTGCAGGGACCCGGCTCCAGAGGGGTTCTCGGGGAGGAAACCACACTGGGACTGGGGGAATCACCCCTCTCCAGGATGGGATGCAGGCGACATGTGTCCCGGGGTCCCCACCATCACCCCAGCACATCCCTGTTTCCCCTCTGCCCTGCGAGGGGGTTTGCTTGTAAACAGCAGCCCCCGGGGAACACTCTCAGTCCCTCGCCTCTCGGCTATTATTCATCCCCAGCTAACCTTAAAGCCTCCCCCTTTTTCTCTGCGAGGCACCCCCAGAGCAGAGGAAATTCCTCAGCCCTGACGTGATGTGAAACACGAGCGGCTCGGCCCCAGCCGCCCCCTTCCCTGCCCCAACCTCGCTGGGCCATTTCCCAACCCAGGTTTCCCTGTAGCATCCCACTCCCCCCCTCCCCTCCTTTTTTTTTTTTTTTTTTTCTTTCCCCAACCACCCCTTTCTGCTTTAGACATTGTAACCCGAGAGGCTGGAAATGCAGCTCCTTTCATCTTCCATTTCCCACATCCTGAGAGTCTGGGGAGAAGGAGCCCACCCAGATGAAGGAATCCCAAATATGTGGCTCCCTCCACCTCCCCGGTCCCCTCGGCCGCCCCCCGTGCGGCTCCATTCACAAAGCAGATTAGCCACGCTGCCGCCTCCGCGCACACCTCGCCCCCAACCCCGCTAAAACCCACCAGGCATTAAGAAAAAAAAGGAAATTAATAGCAAGAAAGCCCCACATCTGCTCCTCCTGGAAGCAGGATGGGTTCCTGCATCTCAACAAGTGATGGGATAAGAGGAAACGGCCTCAAGTTGCCCCAGGGGAGGTTGAGGCTGGAGCTGAGGAACAATTTGTTGCTGTTTGGGGTTGTGAAGGGCTGTGCCAGGCTGGGCAGGGCAGTGGTGGAGTCCCCATCCCTGGAGGGGTTTGCAAGGTGTGGAGATGTGGTGCTGAGGGCCAGGGGTTAGTGGTGCCCTGGCAGGGATGGGGGGATGGTTGGACTCAATGAGTTTAAAGGTCTTTTCCCACCAGAATGATTCTATGATTTCTGCCCCACTCGCAGGTCCCATCACCAGTGGAGACTGGCACCCAAAGGCCCAGGACTGGGTGCTGGCTCAGAGGGGTCTCAGGGTGCTCCAGTAGATCAGTGAGGCCCTTTCTCCTCCTGTCCTCGGGTGACTCCAGCCCCAGCATGGGATGTGAGGTTTCCCCACCACGTTGGGGTCTCAGCTGGCTCTGGGGGGGCCCTTGAGGCCCAGAGGATGGGGAGAGAAGGGAAAGCAGCATGCAGCCAGCACCCTGTGGCCGTGCTGGCTCCCAGCACCCAGATCCTGACCCTCTGCAGCCCAGCACCCCCGAAGCCTCCATGCACCCCAGGATCGGCCGCATCCTGTACTATGATGATGCTGGGAAACACACACACATTTTATTGCAGTTCCAAAGCCACCAGGAGACATTTTGCTGCCATAGAGGTGACTTCAAGCAGGTGACAGCTCCTTGGGGGTGTCCCAACCACAGCAGCCAGTGCCTGGCCGATGGCAGCACCCACTCCCTGGCTGGAGCAGCCGTGGATTGCTCACTGTGTGTAGGTGGGAGCATCTTCGCTGGGCTGACGGAGGGAGGGTTCACGCTTTCCCTGAGGAGCAGCAGGTCCGTGCCCCACGCCCTGGGCCAGCCGGTTCTGCGGGCGAGCGAGCCCGAGCCGAGGGAGCCAGGGGCAGACGCAGCCAAGGTCACGCAATGACTCAAAGCTGGTGGTAGGAAAACCACAACCTTTCTGTGTCACGGCTTTAATGGCCCCGCAATCCTCCCCGCCCTGCTCCAGGGATGCTGGCCCCTCCGGAGGGGGATGCTCCTGGGGCTGATATGGGGTTGTGCTCCTTGGCTCGACATTGACCTTGTTGTTTTAGCGGCAGGACGCGGGTGGAAACCTCAATTTTAACCCTCTACGAGCTGTAAATTGGCTCGCCCTCCACCCCGGGGCCTCCCGGGCAGCAGCTCGTCCTTCTCTCCCCCCTGGGTATGGCCCTGGCCCTCCCCATTTTCACCTCTTTGCTAATTGTGCTGGCGGGGAAGGCGGGGGGCGGGG
>VYZX01001636.1:118933-129134 GCA_013401335.1 Brachypteracias leptosomus | reverse complement strand
TTAAGCCATTACCCCTCATCCTAACTCTGCAGGCCTTTGTAGAGTCCCTCCCCAGCCTTCTTGTAGGTCCTCTTCAGATACTGGAAGACTGCAATAAGGTCTCCCCTGAGCTGTCTCTTCTCTAGGCTGAACATGCTCAATTCTCTCAGCCTGTCTTCATAGGAGAGGTGTTCCAGCCCTCTAATCATCTTTGTAACCCTCCTCTGGACCCTCTCCAACAGGTTCATGTCTTTCTTGTGTCGGGGGCTCCAGAGCTGGACACAGTACTCCAGGTGGGGTCTCACAAATGCAGAGTAGAGGGGCAGAATCACCTCCCTTGACCTGCTGGCCGTGCTTCTGATGCAGCCCAGGATACGGTTGGCTTTCTGGGCTGCACTGGCACATTGCTGGCTCCTGTTGAGCTCTTCATCAATCAGCACCCCCATGTCCTTCTCCTCAGGGCTGTTTTGTATCCACTCCTTGCCCAACCTGTATTTGTGCCTGAGATTGCCCTGACCAAGGTGCAGGACTTTGCACTTGGCCTTATTAAACTTCATGAGGTTGGCATGGGTCCACTAATCCTCTTATGGTCCCTCTGGACAGCATCCCTTCTCTCCAGTGTATCAACCCCACCACACAGCTTACTAATGGCTTGCAGCATTACCTACATGGTTTCTAGATGCTAGTCTTTGTGGACAGTATGCAGAGTTCTGCCTAGAAAAATAAAAAAAAAATCACCAAAACACACAAAAAACCCCACAAAGAAACACATTTTAAGTAACGATCCAAAAGCAAATACTGAAATGTGATGTATCACCCAACATATATTGCATAATTTAAATCCTGAGAGAAGGCACAAGGTTATTTGTTTGAAAAGACAAGATTGGATGAAGAAGCTAGCAATATGGGTTAATAAGAGATGGATTAACAGCTTGGTATGAAAAAACGATATCAGGAAAGATCACCTATGAAAGGCCTTGAAAATAGAGATGAATAATTTGCTTGATGCAATAAAAAGTTACCACAGACCATGAAAATGAGCTAAGCAGCTGTATTCTGAGGGGATATGAAAGGGCTATAGCACATGTTTAGAAAGCTATAGAAAAAAAAACATGATTGTAGTTTTTTGAGATTTACCTACATGGAAAAACTGCATCATAAAGCATCTTAAAATTATCATGAAAGTAACCTGAGAAAAATTCAGACACGGCTCAATCAAAGTATGCTTCTCATACCTGGTGTCCAGGTGATGTCAAAAAGCCACGAAAGAATTTTGGTATTATTATGACAGGTCATTGAATCATAGAATGGTTTGGGTTGGAAGGGACCTCCAAAGGTCATCTAGTCCAAACCCCCTATAATAAGCAGGGACATCTCTACCTAGGTCAGGTTGCTCAGAGGCCCATTAAGCCTGACCTTGAATGTTTCCAGGGATGGGGCCTCCACCACCTCTCTAGGCAACCTGTTTGTCCTGGTTTGAGTTAGAACCAAACCAATTCTGTTCAGTGATTTTACTTTTCATCCGAGACTCTGCTAACTAACTGCACTTTCTGAAGCTAACAGCATGTTTTCACAGACAGTGTCTGCTTCTAGCAGTGATAACGCTCCATGTTTAGAGTTACTACCAAGGATTGGTGTGTGCAGACCAAGGTCACTGCTAGATCTTGTGTGTCACATTGGGGGGTGCAGAAAGTGAAAGGCCGCACCTGTGGGGAGGAGCGGCCAGGACAGGTGACCCTAAACTGACCAACCCATATACGTCATATTCAGTATAAAGCTGAGGGATCACAAGGGTCTCGACCCTTAGGCTCCTTCCTCCTCTTCCCTTCAGGATCCTTGGGCCTTCCTCCTTCCTTCAGTGGACCCATCCTTTCCCTTTGGCCTTCGCTTCTTGGCCCTGCCTTCGATCCTGATTCGTGTGCTCCTGAACCAAGCTCCTGAACCCAGTTCCCATCTGTTGCTGAGCCCAGACTGGGACTTTGCCAGTGACTGCTCCACAGCCTCAGTGGTGACAGTGACATAATTGTCATCAGGGGGAGGTTGGGTTCGATACTCATTTTGTGTATATTCCCCTTTATTATCATTATCTCAATAAAGCTGTTTTAGTTTTCTTTTCTAGTCCAGAAGCCTCTCTCTCTCTCACTCCTTCCTCTGCCATTTGGGAGGGGAGGGGGCCATAAGTCTCTCTCCCTTAACCTCTTTCTCTTCCTCTAATTGGGGTGGGGGAAAGAAGGATTAACAGAGAGCATCTGTTTGTAGCTGGATTGGATCTAAACCTCGACACTGTTCCAGTGATCTATCATTCTCATATTAAAGAACTTTTTTCTAATATCCAACCTTTTCTTGCTTAAAACCATTACCCCTCATCTTATCACTACAAACCCTCATGAATAGTTCTTTCCCTGCTTTCTTACAGGCCCCTTTCAGGTATTGATAGGTCACAATTAGGTCCCCCTGAGCCTTCTCTTCTGCAGGCTGAACAGGCCCAATTATCTCATCCTGTCTTCATAGAAGAGGTGTTCCAGCCCTCTAATCATCTTTGTAGCTCTCCTCTGGACATGTTCCAACAGGTCCATGTCCTTCTTGTATTGGGAGCTCCAAAGCTGGACACAGTACTCCAGGTGAGGTCTCACCAGGGCAGAGTAGAGGAGCAGAATCACCTCTCTCCATCTAGTGGCCACACCTCTTTTGATGCAGCCCAGGATGGGATTGGCCTTCTGGGCTGCAATTGAGCATTGGTGGCTCATGTTGAGCTTTTCATCGACCAGTACCCCCAAGTCTTTCTTCACAGGGCTGCTCTCTAATGTGCCTTCTCCCAGCCTATATTGATGCCACTGGTTGCTGCGGCCCAGGTGCAGGACTCTGCACTTGATCTTGTTGAACCTTGACCTCATGAGGTTCACCTGGGCCCACCTTTCCAGCTTGTCCAGGTCCCTCTGGATGGCATCCCATCCCTCTGGCATATCCACTGCACCACTCAGCTTGGTGTCATCAGCAAACTTGTTGAGGGTGCACTCAATGCCACTGTCAATGTCACTAATGAAGATATTAAACAGCACTGGTCCCAATACAGACCCCTGAGGGACACCACTTGTCACTGTTCTCCCTCTGGACATTGAGCCGTTGACCATCACTCTCTGGATATGACCATCCAGCCAATTCCTTATCCACTGAACAGTCCACCCATCAAACCCGTATTTCTCCAATTTAGAGATAAGGATGTTGTGGGGGACTGTGTCAAAGGCCTTGCAGAAGTACAGATAGATGACATCTGTGACTTTTCCCTTGTCCACTGATGCAGTCACTTCGTTGTAGAAAGCCACTAGGTTGGTCAGGCAGGACTTGCTCCTAGTAAAGCCATAATGGCTTTCTGGAATCACCTCTCTGTCCTCCATATGCCTCAGCATATCTTCTAGGAGGATCTGTTCCATGATCTTCCCAAGCACAGAGGTGAGGCTGACAGGCCAGTAGTTCCTAGGGTCCTCTTTTCTACCCTTTTTAAAAATGGCTATGTTTCTTTTCTTCCTGTCATTAGAGACTTCACCTAACTGCCATGACTTTTCAAATATTACAGAGAGTGGCTCAGCAACTGCATCAGCTAATTCCCTCAGGACTCTGGGATGCACCTCATCAGGTCCCATGGACTTGTGAATGTTCAGGTTCCTCAAATGGTCATGAACCTTATCTTTACTTACGGTGGGAGGGACTTTGTCTCCCTGGTCCCCATCTTGTGGGCCATCCACACTGGTTGAGTTACAGGAAAGAAAACGGTAAGACCTGCCTTTAACCATGTTGAACATGAATTCTTTATTACCCACAATGTCACAGATATAATGGTTGAGACACATCTCATCTAAATTTTGATGCCTTCCTCATCAAGTATCTACACCTGAGCCAGTCCACTTTTACACTCAGTGGATATCTTACCCATATAATCAATCAATCTTAACAAAGTAGATGATTAGGTTTAGTCAGATGGATCAAGCCTGTGGTGGGTTGGTCCTGGCCAGCAGCTAAGCACCCACCCAGCCACTCACTCACCCCCACTCAAATGATCGGGGAGAGAATCAGATAAGACAACTCATGAGTCAAGATAAAGGCAGTTTAATAAGTGAACAAAAGAAAAAGGAAAAAAAAGTTATGTAAAGACAGTTATTCACTATCTCCCACAAGCAAACTGAACATCATAAATTTCACTAACCCATATCAGCTAGATTTCCATTGACTAGTAAGGCATGCAAGAGCAGCTTGCTGGGAACTAGACAACCTAGACAGGTATCTAGGGTATACCTAGGTAGCATACCTTTCTTTCATCACAGGACATAGTTTCTAGTTTATGCATGTCATGGTGGAAGACATTTAAACCTAAACTCATACATAAGCTCGTGTTTTAATTTTCAAGCAACTAACTTGAAGGTATGTTACAGGAGTTTGAAGGCTTAAGTCACATTTAGAAACTAAAATTTTTTTACCCTGAAAATCAGA
Source organism: Brachypteracias leptosomus (assembly GCA_013401335.1). NCBI lineage: Eukaryota > Metazoa > Chordata > Aves > Coraciiformes > Brachypteraciidae > Brachypteracias > Brachypteracias leptosomus. The sequence goes on along the minus strand of VYZX01001636.1, from coordinate 124,670 downwards.
AAATGATGGTAGGATCTCTTTAAAACATTATCCAAAATAAAAGATGGCACAAGAACAGCCATTCTGAACTATACTATATCTTTATAAAAAACTTTTTGGGAACAAACATTATCGGCACACATTGATTGGTGATATTTCTATTAATCATTCTTGTGTTTCTCCAGAAACAATTTCTGAAAGCTCTGTAAGGAACAGTTATGAGCATTATCTTTGTTGCATTGACACAATAAGGACAGTGCCTTTCCTTTTTCCTGCCTTCCTTTACAAAGGGAAGCCAGCTATACAATCTAAAATTTAGATTAGAAGTTGGAAAATGGACACATTAAGCTGGATTAGGGCAGTTGCCAACATGAACAGTCTGAACATGCCCAATGCCAGGTAAATAAGAAATCCCACAGTAGGGAATTGTAAAAAACACAGCTCAGTTGGAAGGTCTTTCTTAACTATTCTCACTCTACTGGACTGCTCTCTAACCTGCAGTGTGCAGCTTTCATCACTCAGAAAACTGTTGCATACAAGTACAAACAGAGATTTTTCCATATACATCCATAACTCAAGTTTATTTCAATACACTTGAATTTACTTATGCATGTTGCTGCAACACCAAATGACACTGTGCTCTGCGTGTCAATCATCACTGCTTACTAATTTTTTTCTACCATTGTTAGAATTTCTGCCCTTCATTTCATTACAAAAATTCTTGGTTTATTTTATTTGTGGAAGGAAACAAACACAGTAAGGTCTCTCAAAATTTGGTGTCTTTTCCCTTCACACTATATAACAAATGGGAGTTTTTATTTTATTGCATAACACACACTGTAAAAACATTAAAAGATAGTCCCTGTAACTGGAAGGCTTACAACACTAAGAAAAGAGCTAATGCAAGCAGGGTCTAAAGAAATATGTTGTGTTTAAGTTAAAGCACCACAAACATGATAAAATGATTTGGTATCTAACTCTCCTCCTTTTTCATCTCCTAAAATCATTCTGCAATCTTAAGAAGCAGTGAGGAGAGAAAAGGGAAAAACAAGTTAACAGAAGGGAAGAGTTTAATGTATTTGTTTTTTGAGCAGCATAAAATACAGATAAAATTATTTCTAGAGTATTTTAAAATAACTTAGAAAAATAAAACAAATATTTTCTATCTTCACTGGATCTTTTAAAATATATCTTTTACATTAAATTTCTTCTTGTTACAAGACCAGAACAAGAAAATCCTGACTAAAACTACCAGCAGTGCACAACTGATGATTAACTTAATATTTTTTATGAATCTCAACATGCTGTTATTAACAACTTTTTAATTACAATTGCTGTATATGCACATACCAGTGAAATTAAACACTTTATAGTGTTGTGGTATTAAGGTTTTTAAATTTAAATTGTGCCAATGCAGATGTTCCTAATTACTTTAAAAGCACAAATATTTACACAAATCAGTTGTTTCCAGCTCCAGCATAATTCAATTAAGGGAGTGTTTAACATGAATGATAGCTGAACATAGCTAATATGGAAAAATATTATGAAATATTATATTTACTTAAACAAAGGAGTTAAAGTCCATCTGAGGCAGATAAGAAGCTGTGATTTGCCTGAGACAAATATAAAATATCACCAAAAGGTCACACTCAGACACACCAAAAAGCAACAAAAGCATTTACTTTCCAGTAACAATCACTTTATAAACCTGGATTACTGGGGCTTTAGGTTTCTGCAAGTCATTGTGCAGACTTTTGGTTTTGGGAGTTTTTCCTTTTTTTTTTTTTTTTTAAGCTGTCAAATGGAGTCTAGCTCCACCCCTAATGTGTATTACTGCTTGAGAAGAGACATGGTAGGTAGCGTTATATAGCATTAAATCAATGCAGAAGCTGAAGTACACAAGCCACAGATGCAGACAGATCCTCTCCATGAGTAATGTCTCTGGTAGGAGTAACCTTTATGCACAGAAAATTGTTAATTTTTCTTGCTGTGCTCTGGGCTTCCACAGGTAATAGTATAATGCCAATGTTTCTTCCAGAACAGCTTCTCTTAACAATGCAATTATCATGTAGATATATTTTGTTTTACATATGAAACAGGGGGAAAGGTAGTCATTTAACTGATAAAATATTGTATATAGCCATATGTTGTGTGAATAGAGTTACTGCTCTCTTATCTCCTATATTAAATCTTTGAAAAGTTGTCAAAGGGATGGGATATATAGTAAAGCTGCAGCTCACAGAAATTAGCTACGATAACACAAGGCATTTCTATCCACATTTGCACATCCACTGTATACACCTAAGAGTTAAAACTATACATATTTTCCTTATATTTTCATTTAGACCAAATCAACATTACCTACATAAGCATGACTCTTTTGAGCAAAGCTTTATGGCAATATTAAATGAGAAAGAAAAAACCCAAACCATCAGACAAGTTCAACATGACCAGATTTCAAATTATGAAGCTGAAATTAGTTAACTGTACCTTGAGTCACCTGTTGGATGGCTAGCATCATCCCAGAAACCATATCGGGAATCAAATTTTCCTTCCAATTGTAGATAGGCATCCAATTCAAGATGGGCAGCCTTCTCATACACCAGACTTTGATATCTTCAAAGTGAACAGCATGGATCTTCCTCCAAACTGCATTTCTTTTCCTTTTTGCCCCTGTCATCTTTCCTACCCCACAAAAGCAGTTGCTCTTTCAGAAGAGTGAACAGTTGAGGAATCACCCTGATCTGTGTCAGTCTCCAGTTTTCTTCTGAGATTTTGCAGTTCCAAAACTACAGAGGAAAACTTTAAATTGAACAGAAGCACTTAAGATTTCTGCAACTGCTCTCTAACTATACTCAATAAAAACACTTATTAAATGCTTCAATGATATAAACAGCTACATGAAATGCAAGAACCATTCATAGCAAAGATGACATTTTCTGCTCTTTGCAAAAATTTGGTCTAGTCTCACATTAGTATGCAATTCTTTCCAGTAACCTCCTGCTTTATATTCCCTGTAATGCTCTTGCCTTTGGCCTCGGTCCAGTGGTAAAATGAGGTATTACTGGGTGTGTGTGTGATATAGGCTGGGCTATGCTAATACACGCTGGAAGTGCCCAACAGAGCAGTCATCTCCCTGCCAAGCCCAGGAAAGCAGCCTTGCTTCTCCTGGGGGGAGCTTTTCTGGCTGTGGTCAGAAGGCATGAAGTCCTTAGTAACCCTGGTGCTAGCAAACTTGATTTACTCCACCAGCATTTTGCCTTCTAAATAACAGCAAAAAGTTTATTCATGTAGAAGATGCAGAACATCAAGTAGCAAGTCCTGCTGAAAATATACAGAGATTCTCTTTGTAGGATGAAGCCTCAGACTTAAGTATAACAAGCTCAAAGTGCAGTGAAAGCAAAGTGCAGTGCAAACTATCAGCTCCATGTGGGAAGTACCAAAAATCCTTGTGACATTCATTCCTTTTCAAAGCTATTCCTTTCTGCTCTTGGTAGTCCACCTAGCAAAGGCTCTCTCAGCAAAGACAGTTCACAAAGTAACTTTTGGTCTTGTAATAACATCATGATCCTTGTGTAAGAAACAACGTGCTCAGACACAAAGTGATAAAAGCATGGAAGAGCTTTAAACGTCAAGACATTGAAATGCCTTGTCTGATATGGAGCAAGGACACAGTGGCTTTCCTCTAAGTTTTTTTGCATCTGGCAAAGGATGGCAAAGAAATTTAAGTTAAAATGTAGTCTTCACATAAGGTTCATCATATGGGTGAAGTGTCTTTCCAATCACTATTCTGCAGTAGGCAAGAAAAAAAAATACATATTTTTAATATTTCCATTTTATTTATATAAATCAATTTGCATTTTGTTCTTTAGATTAAGATAAACAGAACTGAAGCATTGTCCATCCAAAACAACTTTAGAAAAATTAGACTTTGTTTCCAAATGCAACAGGGAGAAAAGTGCAAGGGCAAATACACCACTGTTCGTACTACTGAGTGACACTCAGGTGGTGACCACTGCTGTGTCCCTTAGAATTGTAAAGGGGAAAAAAAAAACCATAACAGGAAAAGATTACTTAAGACCCACCCTCACTTTTAACTAGTCCAGGCACACTTATTCTTTGCTCTGCCCATCTTTTAACCACATACACTTTTTAAAGAACAGAAGAAACACGAGACAAGTTTATCTTACTTCTGTTCACTGCAATAAACTTTAAGCATCAATTCCTTTTTTCTTTTATTCTTATGTTGGGTTTGTGTTTTGGCTTTTGTGTGTGTGTGTACTTTTTAGCTTGAAAGTACAGTTCAAGGACTGCATAATCAAGGCTTTTATGGCTGCCAGGACTTTCACAACACAGACCTTTCCCTACTTTCAATGACCAGAAGTGGACAGGAATCCTTTTAGTTACGAGTTACTCAGCTGTGAGGGACTGCTTAGTTTTGGTTAAATGTTCAGTACTCCTGACTGTAACAGCATTTACTGGGGAAAACAAAAATCAAAATACATTCCTACACATAGTTATTTATGTACAAAAAGGAACACAGATATGGGTACTTCTGTAAAACAGACTAGTCCTGTTGTTGTTTGGTTTTTGTTTGTTTTTTTTTAAATCATGGTTCATTAGAAGCTCTGAATATTCTGAGAAATTACATTATGGAACCAAAGAAGCATCCTTAAACACATAAGAGTATAAAATCCATTCTTCAAACTTCTTGCATCAAAATGCTGAAGCTGTTAGAAAAAGTCTGTAATTGAGATTTTACCACCTCATATTTGCAGAGTCAGTAAATCTGGACAGTTTACATCAATCCCAGATCAGTATCTGAACTCCTAGGATTTGCTGTATCAACAGACTTTTGTTCCGCACCAATAACAAGGGATGGCTCCTCTCTATGGGTGTGTGTATGCAGAGTGCAAACATCTTACAGCTAACACTTGAAAATAAGCCCTGTTAGATGCAGACGAAACTGCACATGCAAAGTCTTTGTGATGACCATGCTGATGTGGAATTTGAGGATAAATTTTATTTTATTCTAACAATTACTTTGATAAGTAAAAAATCGCATTATCCTTAAATCTGGAGTTGACAGCATCACCAATGGTCTTGAAAAACATTATTCCTTGTTGCATCATTGAAATTAATAAAGTACTCTTAGTTAGTAATGACACAAAGCAATATATCATTTATAACCTCCCCCCCCACCCTGAGTCCAACTGTTTACCCAGCACTGCCAGGTCACCATAAATCCATGTCCCTAAGTGACACACCTATAAAATACCTCCAGGAATGGTGACTCCACCACTTCCCTGGGCTGTCTATTCCAGTGCTTGACAACCCTTTCTGTGAAGAAAAATATGTGTAACAGCAAGCCTATACCTCCCTAAACAGCAGAACAACATTTGAATCTTAAAGAAAAATCAAAGGACACTTTCCTAAAAGACATCAATATCCTAACCGAAACACATACCGTATCACACACGATGTTTAAGCATTTTCCCATCAGGTGCTGTCATTAAACTATCAGCCTATATAATGTATAAACTCCCAGACTATACAGACTTGCCATACTTTAAACCGTATCACAACTTACCTGAGCTATCAGGAGTATGAGTCCCTCTTCTTTCCTGAAACAGGGATATAAAACTTAGTTTTCTGGAACACCGAAAGGATAAGTGTGAGGAACTTTTGTTTATATACATTTGAGTCAGTGTGTTCACACACACACAGTTGCAAGGTTAGATTTTTTTACAATCAGCTC
>VYZX01001636.1:53896-118846 GCA_013401335.1 Brachypteracias leptosomus | reverse complement strand
GGGGGGGTGTCTGGAAAATACACAAAAATATGATTCTAGTAGTGTATATATATATAATGCTAAAAAGATAACTACCATAAGTCAAAATTTAGCATATAGATAGTATATAAAATGAAAGAATTATTGCATCATAGATCAGCTCTGACGGGCTTTTCAAATCTGGTTTAGGTTCCATAAAAATGGAGTAACCTCTGTAGGGCCAGCCTGTATTTTCATCATCTCCTCTAACTTTTACATACATTTAATATTTACAGACGTGGTGGATACATGGAGGTAGGAGGTTTGATTCTCTAGCTCTGATCTCAAAGGATTAAAAATAAAATAAAAATCTAACACCTTACTCCAATCTAGACATCAAAAAGAAAAATTTCTGGCAAACTCTGAGGTAGAAGCCCTAATCCCAATAGTTTAGTCTTCACATAAACTGACAGGAAAGTTTAATACTTATGTTTACATACGTTCACAGAATTCAAATGAAGTTATTTGTACCTTAGACAGCTATAGATGCCATGGTGAAAATAATACGACTTGCTCTTTTTAGACAGATCACTTACTAAATATCTGCAAACATCCAATATTAAAACAATTTGGACTAAACTTGTATTGCTGCTGATGTACACCATTTACTCCCCAAGAACATCCAGTGTGTACAAGTCACTTCTCCATGTTCTCCCATCTACCCTCACTGTGCAAGAGAAAGTATGTGCTATCATTAACCCAAAGCCACATGCACCTTTCTGGCTGGCTGGCCACAGCCTGAATATATATATATGATTGAGCTCTTTACATATATATATATATACACACATAATGATTGAGCTTTCCTCACCTTTTCTTCAGTGGGGAAACTAATTTCTGTTAATCCTTGTCCTCTATCCTGGCCAACAATTTCTATGGACTCAGTTTTGATACAGCTATCTTTCTGTCAAATACAGATAAAAATAGCCAAAGATTAAGAGGATTCTAGATGAAAGTCTTCAGAAAAAAAAGCAGGCAAAAATCCTGGTCACACACAGCTTGTGTCTTTAGGAAAGATGGCTAAAATTCCAAGAGAAATCCTATGAAAAATTCCAAGTATATCTGACAAAGCACAGCTGGATGGGAATGGAAGTCAGATTTAAAATAAGGGGTGATAGGTACTAGTTCAAACAGGCCAAACTGTGCAGTTCATATATCACATAACACAGCACATAAGAATTTTATTCAAGCTACTGGAATGATGAGAGTGCTGACAAATGAAACAACACAAACATAGCGACAAAAATCTTCACCAAAAGTATTCCTGAATTTTGGGAATTTTAAAAAACTTAGGTTATTGATCACATGTATTACAAAGAATATTAAACTAGGCCACAGAAGAATCATATGTCTATGTATGCAAACTATTTATTATAGAAATTTATGGAACCTCCCGCTCTGAAATTCTGGTGCATCAAATCCAAACATAATTCACAAACTCCAAAGTTTGATGATGTATTTTCCACAGCTGGATGCAATGCATTTGTTTTCAGTAATACTTAACTTTAAAAGAACTCCTGATTTCAATCATCAAATCCTTAAATGTGAATCTAAATTGAAAAAGACATGATTCTTGCCCTTCACAAATCAGATTAAGCTAAAATCTCCATCCCTTCATCCTAGAGGACCTTTAGAAGCCACCATGGTGACGTTAATACCTCCTTGCCACAGAGTAAACAGAATTATCACAAAATAAAGGTAAGCATCCAAGCAACACCGAAGTCAGACCTGACTCAAATGGCTTGGATTCGACTTTGTTATCTTCTCTGTAAATTGGCTTTTTTCAGCACCGTTAATGATGCTGCCTCACACAAAACTCTGTGAAGCAACAGTGACATCGAGTGGCTCCGCTTGGTACTTTTCTTCAGTTACTGCAGGGTCCAAGAGCACCGTGTAGATCTGATACTGGCTCATGACATGATGGTTTTTGAACTGGATAATACTAACTACATTGTTTAAAAACACAGTATGTTAAAAATAAAAGATCTGTAGCATCAATAAAAGGTTTAGTCATTACATTTCAAAGGTATTTACTGGACATATTTAAGACAGGAGGTCAACTGGTAGATTAGCAAGGTACTGAACCATGGGAGCTCCTAATGCTCAGATACAGAATGTTCTCAGCTCATCTAATGAATGAGAAATGCAAGTGCAGAACAGGAGGAAAAAACATCTGATTATTGCACCATCCTCAAATTCTATTCTTATTGAGATACTTACAACTGCCTGCTGCTAAATTGCTACACAAGTGCTAATGAAGAAAAAAAAAAAATATTTGGTATATTGAATAATTTCAGTACATCTAAAATGAGCATAACAAATCCAATATTGTCCATCTCTTAGGGAAAACATCTGTGAAGAAAACCTCATTTTTTCATTCTCTTTTAAGGTTGTTTCTAAGCAGCTGTTTGAAGGCTACCTTCAAATTTACCTTTTTTAAACTGGGATAGGTGTCATGGAATGGACTGGGACCTGTGATTTATGAACTCATATAGTGGAGAACACATAGCCAAAATACTTCAATATGTATACACATACACTGACATTAAACACAGAAATATTTTTGGTAACCCTCAGCCTTGACATAGACTCATCTCTGCAACAGAGATGTTGTTTAAGGTCTCAATGTCAAAACCACATTTTTTTAAAAAAAGTTTCAATCACAAGGATCAGGTTTTTTCATATTATTTCACTTATCCAGATGTTAAGACTGAGTGCATAAACCAGATTTTCTGGTTATTGAGTGCACGAATCAGCTTATAAGCCACACAATGAAAAGAGAACATTTTAATTTTGAAAACGTGACAGATCCAAACTCAAGTGACTCCTTCCCTTGCAAACCTTATGGGCTGCTGGGTGCTTGGCAGCCTGTGGAACAGAAGCAGCTCTTCACTGGTTTCAATTCTATCACTGACCGACAGAGAATGAGGTTCAAAACCTCTGCCCACTCCACATCTATTTTAATTTCAAATCAGTGGGTACTGAGCATTTAAACACATCTTAAGTAAGTATCCATCCTCATATCCGAGACCTAATCTGTAAGCAATGGGGCTGAGGCTGTGGGACACTGAAGCACTGATGCAGCTAGGAAGATGAAATTCAAGCTCCCATGACAGGGCTCCATTTTTCCTGGAATTCAGATGCAACAGTGTTGTGAGTAGACAAACACCAGATAGGTCTAAAATGTACCTATGTTCAAAAAATGCAACCCACTCTTCCCAAGCCACCAAAGGGTTTATACATCAAGTTACTTTTTACCTGAATGAGTTCAATGTTCTCATCAACCACAGAACTTTATTTAGGTGCTCACTGATTACAGTTTGTCTCATGAGAGAATTATTTGGGAACAACCATCATGAAACAAGCCTTCCTGGAGAACTTTATCTCCAGATATGCTTAGAATCATAGAATAATTTAAGAAGGGAGGGACTTCAGAAGGTCATCTCACCCAAACATTTCTTCAAAGGGTATAATTTCAAAGCCAGACCAAGTTGCTCAGGACCTTGGTCAGGAGCATTTTGCAGATGTTCCAGGATGGAGATCCCACATGTCCTGGGGACAAACTGTTCTTATGCTTAACACCCTTGCTGCATTTTTCTCCCCCTATGCAATCAAACAGAATTTCCCTTGATATTGCTTGTGAGCATTGTTTCTTCTTCTCCTGCTGTTCAACTCTGACACCAGGCTGGTTTTGTTTTCTCTATTACCTTCCTTTACTTGTTCCTCAGACATAAGATTCCTTTGCTTCAGTTAACTTCACTTTCAAGTGGACTCAAAAAATAAGGCATTCTTATTAGAAAAATAACCACATACGAAACTAATCTCAAAATGGTAATTGTCTTTCATATCAATAGACAATATAAGTTGATTCCAAGCCTTCAGTCACAATAAGTATATTAAAGGTAAGTGCAACAAAATTCACTTTAGTGAAGCACTAGCAACACATGACTAGAAAGAAAGCCACCTCTGTGCCACAGTAACCCTCCTGTCCATGAGCATGTCGAAAACAGGAAAACCTTAGCTACTATCAAGATCATGAAAAAGAATAGTTTTAACAGTCATATAGATGGATAAAACAAATTTCAAGTTAGAAGAAAAGAATGATGAAATATGGTATCACCATCCTTTTACTTCGAAAGTGATGCAGAAAGAATCACTTCCCTGTAGCATCTTGCAGGTTACCATTTCTTGAAAAAAACATACACTACATTAAACATTGTGGGCAATGTAGAAAGTTTTTCATATTCTCTATTTTGAATGTTACATCTGAGGAATGGATACTAAATCAAAGATTATCCCAATTTACATAGCCTTCTTTCAGTAGTAAGTTTTTGTTCTAACGTATACAGAGAGAAGATACCACTAGCTAAATAATCGGTAATACTTTGCCTCCAGACCTTTCAGCAGATAAAAACCTTTCTTTTGCATCCCGTGATAACATTATCACATTTTTTCCTCTGTGTGAAAGCCTCTAAATGCCTTGTTTCTACCCAGTCTTACGGCACATGGTGCTGCTGTTAAGTATTTTACAGAGACACATCATTCAGTACAAGCATTAGAAAAACCTGCAATTTTAAAGTGTCTGTATACTTTACCCATTGGCTTAATTTCAGCCAGCTCAACTGGATACTTAATCACCTCACTGAGAAAACTAAGTTAACGGTGTATTTATAAGACAGTATATTAATCCAAATCTGCAGGATGTCGTAATATAAATCACAGTGGTAATAGATTTTACAACATATGACAGAAAATATGGCCATTGAAAAAGGATGCCTATGAAGTATAATAATTAAAATTTAGCATTTTAATAGCTAATATCTTGCAGCTCTCAGAGATGGCAAATGGATGGAATTCCAGGGCCACAGCCAAGCAAATCCCATTAAGCTTGTGGGAAAGGTAAAATAGTTCTTTAAAAACCCCAATCTAAAGGCATTGAAAAATTCACATAGTTCTTTTTTTCATCAATTAAAAATATCTGAAAAGGTATTTTATGGAACTACCACCTTGTAGTCTGCATACTTCACAAAAAGTTTCACATGAAGAACATACAGCACTTACTAAATAAAAAAGGAGTTACTTTTCAAACATGAGCCCAAAAAGACTTAAATGCTTTTCCCTCCCCAGAATTGTTGTTTGCCAAAATGATTTAATAATCATCAGCAAGGACACATGAAAATCCAGTATATTATACACAATGCTACCCTCATGGCTAAGAAGTAAGAGAGAAGACAAAAACTTCTGTGCTAACAATAATGTGAATTGTAACATCAACTTGTACTGGTTCCAGAAATAAGCCTGAAAGATATAAAAATGCCTCTATATAAGAAACTTTGCTACTGAAAAAAATAGTAACCTCAGAAAACTCACACAAAACCAGTTGTACTGAACTATCTTATTTACTTCAATAAAAAGTCTCATCCTTGCTTGGGGCTTAGTGAACTGGACACACACAAGACACCCAAGTTTGAAAGAATTATTTTAAACTACCTCATACATGTGCCCATAGCTTACAAAAAAAAAATTCCAAATTCCAACAGTTTAGAAATAAGTCAAACTAAATCCCCCAGTATACTTGCCAAGTGCTCTGAAATCAGGAACCGTACTGCTGCTTCTCCAGCTCTTTCTTCCTAAGTGTCAGGAACAAAACCAGCCCAGTTGGTACAGTAGCTCAGAACACCGTGACTTGCATGCCAGGTCCTTAAGAAGCCATGAAAATGTATTTTAAAAAAGAGATTGCTCAATCAAAGATGCCATCCAAACAAGTCCATATATTTTGTTCAAAATTCCCACTACATAGATCCATATTCCTTGATTCCCAAGCCACCATCCATTTTAATTTGCATTAAAAATAGAGAAAAATTTAGATGACAGCCCAAGGAAATGCAGTTACTTGCACATTTTATGCATCTGTGTACATTTTGCACAACTGATGGTCCTCTAAAAAGAAATAGTTGATTCATTATCATCGTTGAACTGTACACACTTTAAATCACACTTTTAAAATGTTTGAAAAGTTTGTTTGAAACATGCTCATCAGGGTAAGAGAAATGCACTACTGCTATTGGACAACTGCTGCAGAACTTCAGCTTCTTTCCAAAATAATCATTATCTGCCCTAAACAGCTCCAAATCTTATGAAACTGTCACCCTCCCTTGTGATGATGAGGGAGCACAGAGATCATTCCATGCCAGTGTTCTCTCCTAAATACTGTAAACTCTGCATTTTTAAGTTGTATTGCCCAAACATAAAACCATCAAATGATTACATGTAAATTTTTCAACTACATTTTAGAAAATAATTAGGAAGACTGTGCTTTTCATTGCATACGCATTTAAAAATTTTATGTATAAACATTAAAAAAAAAAATTTTTTGTCATTTTCTCAACCTCAATTTCTGTAATCCCATAAACAATGGGAACACAAAACCTACATCTTGCTGAACTAGAAAAAGCCTAGGAGACTAAACTAATTCTCATAGCAGTTATGGAAAGATTTCTCCTGACCCCAGTGATTGCTTAATTGACTGTGGAGTGCTTTGTTACACAGAAATGCACTTGAGCATATGGCTGGATAGTTCCCTGATTCAGGTGCTCAACAGTTGCTTTTGTTTAGTCCCTTATTTTCGCAAATGACAGAAAGCATTTTCTTTTGCCTTTTCCCCTCATAGTTCTTTTTTATTGCTGCTTTTGAAATTTAGACTTTTTAGCTCTTGTGTTGATTTTGCCTTTTCTTCCACTGGTTTATAATTCATTTTTCTCCTCTTATGAAAGATTTTTGTGGTCTGACTCTCTCATACCTCATATGTGCATTTCCCTTTCACCCCATTAAAACCTGTCCCATGTGCTCAAATGCACTGATGCAATTATTTACTGGGGTTTTTTTCTACCATAGACCATTCTGCACTTTCCCAGCTTAGAATTACTTCCCTCAAATGAACCTTTCATTCAGAAATTTGTGATATTTGTAAGTTAGACACCAGCCAGGACAGTGCATAAAATAAGGTATATATAGCACAGATTTCTGGTCTCAAACTGTAATTACTTTGAGTTAATTTTGCAAAATCTGATACTGTAATAGGATTTCAGTGGAGTGAGGGGAGATGCCATAATTGAAAAAAAAAATAAAATCTTGCTTTAAAATACATCTTGGGACAATTTCTACAGAAAACCTACTTACCAGAATGAGCAGGAGAAGCTTAGGTTACTTCAGAGAGTGACTTTTCAGACTTCAAAGAAATCTGGTGTGCTTACTTACACATTTTGAATGAGACTAATTTCACCAACATGTACTGACATCAATTTGTCCCATTCAACTACCATTTCAGTCTCCATGGACAGAAGAGCTCTGTGCATGCTACTGTATCACATTTCAGATGCTCTCTGGCCATCCATAAAGGGAAGGAGGAAACGTTACAGAGAAGTTCATGAGAAATCTTTTGAAATAATTGGCTTTAATATCATGCATAATATTATATCTTAGATTAGGCAGCTATGAAAATAGTCTGACTCTGATCTTCTTATAGTTGGAAATACAGTCCAATTGCACATAAAACGTTGCTTTCTAAAGACCTTAAAGGGAAAGCACAACTAAGGTCCCCCAACCAAATCTAGTTTTGGGTACCTCCCATAGCCGCCTTAACTTCCTCCTAATGTGATAAGGGTATGAATTTAGTATGCCACATTTACAGTTTTATTCTACCTTAAAATCAGAAAATAATTAAGTGCTTTTAAACCGCTGTCTTTCTGAAATGTTGAGATTCAAGGTGTCAGAATATTTGGCGGATGACNCTGCTCTCAAGCCAGTCACTGCCCAGACTATATCGGTGCTTGGGGTTGCCCTGACCCAGGTGTAGGACCTTGCACTTGGTCTTGTTGAACTTCATGAGGTTGGCATGGGCCCACCTCTCCAGCCTGTTAAGGTCCCTCTGGATGGCATCTCTTCCTTCTAGCGTGTTGGCCACACCACACAATGTCTGCACAGATAAAAGAAGTTCATCATCTCACAGCCATTTTCATTGTTCAAAGTTAAAAGATCAAGCCAAGTCTCCATTGAATTCATCACAGAGCTTGATCTTTCTGTTGCTGGAGTTTAAACAGCCCAAACCATCACCGTTACCGAGTTACAAGGCATCATTACATGTATAGGTTACTGCTTCAAAATTCATTTTCTCTCCATCTGGTGTACATTTTATTTTGACCACAAATGAAGTACTATCCTAGGAAATTAATTAACAATTATTGTAAACTATACAAAAGAGAGCAATCTGATTGATCTACTGAGTGCATTCCTTGCTTGTTCTATGGCACAGCAACCAGACCGTGACCACGCTGGGCTGGAGTACAGCATCGTCCCCATAGGTAGCAGGTGTACATTTCAGCTTCTCATTTTCTTCTGAAAATAAGGGAACCTGCACATACTTTCTGAAGAAAAGCTGTAACACTAATACTTCAAAATCAGTTTCCACAAATCCGTACCACAAATACTTCTGAATTCTTATTCTGCCAAATATCTTGTAAAGTGTTCATTTTTTTCAAACAGTTTAGAAGGCACATAGGCTTCCAAGGGCACAGTTTAAATTCAACTTTAATCTTCAAGACTAATGTAAAGATCCTTAGGACAGGAACAACTGCTATCTGCTGTGTCATATGCAACACTGAATGAGGAGTAGACAGTAACGTTGCTACAGAAAACAAGCTTTCTGAGACCACAGAAGGAATTAATTTATTATTTGTACTGCAAGTACACTAGCAACTGGGATTGGAATTCGTGGAAAATACCCACACTGATAAATAACTGAGAATCAGAAAATGAACATATGCATTGGACACTTCAGTGTCCAAATTGCTTCATCTTTCACTCACTCCCTGGATTTTTCCAGCTGCTCTAGGTAACTGAGCAAAATATGGAAGAGGGTTCACTTCACAGTGCAAACATAGCCAAAAGCCAAAAGGCAGTATGGATAAGGTTACATCAGTTCTGTCTTTTTCTGCACACCCAGTCCTTCAATGCTATATCCCTGAAGATTTTCCATCCCCACAAGCCTCTAAAAATCTTCATGCTGCACTCTAAACACGCACACATACCTTCGCTTCCATCCTATAAAAACATTACCCTAGTGAGCTGGACAACTTGCCCTCGTTTTTTTTCAGAGACTTTAAAATGAGAGGAGCACACAAAGAATAAAGGCTTTTTCTTAGAGTCATGGGTACACCACACAAGGTCCAGCGGAGAGCCAAAGCCAACTGCTGTGCCACACAGTCATACAGGCTGCTGTGAAGAGCAAAAGATACCAGCCAGCCTGTGCCAGCCTGTGTCTTCACAGCCAGGGGCTAACTACCTGTATAACTAGAGGTGGTTTTGATCCTGAACAGCCTATGGCTAAAGAGACGGGACAGACAGACAAATAGTCAGAGTGGCAACAGAGGAAGACCACCCTGACTTCTGGCAATGGGCTGCAACAGCCTTCTGCCCTACTTTCCCCAGCAGAAAGGAAAAAAAAAAAAATCCTTTTTCCCCACATCTTTAAACCTACCTCCTTTTCTACCCATAGCTGACATACCAAGAGATTTCAATTGCCTGAGCAGGGGATTACACCGGATGATCTCAAGAGATTACTTTCAACTGAGACGATTCTGTGATTCTCCAACTCCATGAAGTGGTTGACGTGGGTAATAACAAAGTAAGCACTATACAGATGTTACAGACAGATCCTCGAGTTTCTGACTCTTTTTTATAATACTAACTGTGCCTACAGAAATTGGAGCAGAAGCAACATCCAGCTGGGAAGTTGTTCAAGCTGTTGTGAAATCCAGCTGTTACTGTTGGCTGGGAGCAGTTCCACTTTCAAATGGCTCTTAGGAGATTTGGTTTTCCAAGATGTTGACTTTCTTTGCTGTTGCCTACAGTAGGACCCAAAATGATTCCATATTTGATGTCTTAAAAATGCTCTATAAACCTAGAAATTATAAAACAGAGTAAGATCTTTGAGGTGCTGGAGTGTGTGCAGCAAAAGATAACAAAGCTGGTGAAGGGTCTAGAGCACGTCTTGGGAGAGGCTGAGGAACCTGGAGTTGTTTGGCCTAGAGAAAAAGAGGCTGAGGGGAGACGCTATGGCTCTCTATAACTATCAAAAAGGAAGTTGTAGAGAGGTGGGGATTAGCCTATTCAATGAAGTGACAAGTGATAGGACAAGAGGAAATGGCCACAAGTTGCATCAAGGGAAGTTTAGATTGGATATTAGGAAGAATTTCTTCACAGAAAGGGTTATCAGGCATTGGAACGGGTTGCCCAGGGCAGTGGTGGAGTCCCCAGCCATGGAAATATTTAAAAGATGTATAGACATAGTGCTTAGAGATATGGTTTAGTCAAGGATTTGTTAATGTTAGGTTAATGATTGGAGTCGATGATCTTAAAGGTCTTTTCCAATCTAGATGATTCTGTGATTATTAGGTAGCTGTATAAGAAACCAACCAAATATTAAGTCCTTCAACGAAAATTATTGTAAGTACTCTTACCTAGGAACATCCAGAACCAGAAAACCAACAGAGCTTTAAAATCCAAATACTTTGGCCACTTTAATTTCATTTACTTCCATAGAGATGTATACTCATGTTGAATAGTACATGTTCAGGATTTCCCATTTCTTGGTATTGCACACCCAAATGGTTCCTAGAGATTTACAATTCCATCTCAATTTCTGATCATACATCCACACGTAACCCAATTCTCTTTCCTGTTATATGATTCATCATATTACAGACAAACCATTTAACCTCTATAACCTTATCTACCACAGCAAATCAGTGGCCTGGATAATGAGCACAAAGGAGCACCTGTGTTCAACTGATACCATAGAGAGGACAACCATTAATTCACACCACCTCATAAAAATTAGGCTTGTGTAACAGCACATCTTTTAAAACCCAGGTCATAAACAAAACCTAAGAGTAACTGCAAATAGGTTATCAAATCAGGCCTTTTTGAAAAGAATTGTCTTTTCCTCTATTCCTAGGCAAACAGAACGTAAGTGCTCAGCGCACTGAAGTGACTGAAATCTTGAACTAAGATTCTGTTCCAAGTTGTTACAGAATGTCAAACAACTATGATGGGAAAAAACCTGTAAAACATATGGATTTTCTTTTCTTCCAAATTTTAGGCTTGAATTACTCCTTCTATATTTTTTGAATGAAACTGTTCATCTGATTTCCATTATGGAATGCTGAAAAAAAAAAAAAAAAATTAACAAACTGACAAGCCCATCTTGCACAATGATGTTACAGAGACTCCCAAAGGCCAAATTGAAAAGAAGGATATTGTTGGCTGATGAAATATAATTACTTCATTTTATGCTAGAGTGCTTGAAAATATTCCAGTAAGTATAAATGCTGTACTTTTTATCTAAAAGTATCTTCAAATAGAAAAGGTAGATGAATACACAATTTTATTTTTCTGCTATTATAAAGATTCCCTCTTCCTGTCACTGCCACAGTGACTTCCCTAAGATGAGAAAAGATAGCAACAAAAAACATCTAAACAAAAACGTCCTCTTCAAAGCAGTATAGACAGAAACATACTTAAAAAACCCTGGATAAACAGTTATGTTCTATTGTTTGTTGCTTTGCTTTCAGGAGTTTTCAGAAAAATTTCAAGGCTGGAGGTATTTCTTAGCACATTCCAATGCAGCTCTCCAAGTGCAATAAAAACTTGTATATTTACTGTTATGGAATATCTGAAATAATCTGGTTTGTTTTAACATATCCACAGCAGAAACAATCATAGTTAAAAGAAAGGAATTTTGTGTTGTCTTTTAGTACTTAAATACATTACAAGAACATATATTAAGTAGCAAAAAACCTACTTGCCACTTTTTCCAGCTTAATTATCAAGCTTAGCTGCTTTTCACTGACTTCATTCTACCTAACCTAGTGAGGCAATTTTAGATTGCATGGTATAAGCCATTGGCAAGATGAAGAGTACATATTAAGGTGATGTATGTTTTATCGCTGCTTAGCTAAGCATGTCAGCTAAATTAGTGATGGCTATGAAGCTCTATTTATTTTTCCATAATGGGACCCCTTAAGTCACACACATTTGGAATGAGGCACATCCACCTCAGTATCTTTCAAGAGTAGTTTTTAACTGCATTACATCATCTAATACAGGGTTAAAAGTTCATTATCCAACACACAAATCGTTTGCTCCCAGAACTCTGTAACTTTAAGAGTATCTAGGGAAAAGCAAGGATTACCAGTGCTACAGAAGGTAAATATATACAAAAGTGTGTCTTGGGGACTGAATGGCTGGGGTAGATGGCAACGGAATTAAGGACCTTCCATTTTCAAGTCACTATGTTCTTTGTGTACTCTGAGTAATAATAATAAATCGTTACTACAAACTATTTGATACTAGCTCCCTGGCCTGAGTCCAGACACTCATGAATGAAATCCAGACTTCAAAAAAAAGTCATCACGTGGTTGGGACTCTTACTGGCAGTTGCAGCAGAGGCAGTAAGAACTACATGTGCAAAGAAATTGTTACCTACTCTGAGATGGAAAAGTCCTTTCAAAAGAGGTAAAAGAAGGGCTTATGAAGCGAGTTATTTCTGTGTAATAGCGTAGTTTACATCCAACTAAATATTTGATGCCACGTAACAAAGTCTGTTAGAAACACTCCATACTTGTAGGAACTGGTGCTCCGTGACGTAGACAGACTCAGGGTGAATTACAAAAGGACAAGGAATCATCTGAGAGAGATGGCTAATGCCGTATAACCAAGTCCATTACTGCTGTCCAGTTCAGTCTTACATAACCTTCATTTAATGAGGTGCAAGAAGTAAACACTTTAATGAGATGTGCTGCGGCTGCTAAATTGGAGGCAGGAGCAATCATAAAAGGATCCTTGGAAATACAAACAAAAAAAGAATAAACTGAAACTTAAGTGGAAAATGATGGGTGCTTTGTGCACTGTCTGCCAAATGTGGTAAGACAACCTCTTTACACAGCGTATGTTCATAACCACCATGGTATATAGGTGAGAGCACCAGAAGTCTCAAGCAAGGACTGAGGTCAAACAGGTGAAGATCTTCAGTAACAACTTCAACCGTTCCCGGCCCCAACAGAGAGACTACAATCTGGTAGTGCAATGCTGAACTATTTTGCAATAAGGTGATTTATCTGAAAAGCCCTAAATATGATAGCTCATATCAGAAATGCACGGCTAAGGATAAGAATGGAACGGAAGACTTGTCTAAAGGAATAAGCATCAGGTGAGTTAATCCTACTGAATACAACACACGAGCACCATAAATAGGCTGGATAACCAGAAATATCTTTAGAACTGTTCCAGTCTGTCAGCTGGCTCTATCAATCAAAGACAAACTGAGCAGAAAACCCCAAGCGAATGTCTCCCTCGCTATGGCCTAGGAGTCTAAGCCTGAAAGAACTGTAAAACCCAGCTCAAACTGAGAAAATCCTCAGCTAAAGAATTCCTAAGAAGTGTGGTCCCTTTGACTAGCCTGGACACAGGAAAAAGGGACCTGCAGCCTGAAGCAAACACACAAAACAAGCATTTCTCTTCTGTCCATGTCTACAGAGTTCTCAGTAGACTTTCCTCCCCTTTTTTCACATATAGAAGGATGGTGCTTACAAAGTGAAAGAGTAATCTGATCCATCAGAAGTTAGTGATGCATTGAGCCAGATGTCAGCCTGCAGGACTACCAGAGATGCCTTCAAAATTAAAATATTCAACAAAAAATGTGCTTCGTCTTTAGTTATCTGTTTTGCACTCCATTTTGGAAAAGTGTGATCAAATTTTGACACTTTGAAAGCCAACTACTGGAAGGTACTTGCCCTGTTCTATAATAACATGTGTTATTAAGGCCATTGAAAACTTTGTCAAGAATTTTTTGCTCAACTTTGAGACCCACACTCCAATCCCACATTCCACCACCTTGCATTTTGATTTATGGTATTTTAAAAGCAAGTTATTATACTTAACAGAACCACAGAATCACAGAATGTTAGGGATTGGAAGGGATCTTGAAAGATCATCTAAGTCCAATCCCCCCGCCAGAGCAGGATCACCCAGATCAGGTCACACAGGAACACATNAGCCTGTCCAGGTCTCACTGGATGGCAGCACAGCCTTCTGGTGTGTCAGCCACTCCTCCCAGCTTTGTGTCATCATCAAACTTGCTGACAGTGCACTCTAAATAATTGATGAATATATTAAATAGTATCGGTTCCAGTATCGATCCTTGTGGGGCCTCCACTAGATACAGGTCTCCAACTAGACTCTGCCCCATTGACAACTACCCTCTGGCTTCTATCCTGCAGCCAGTTCACAATCCACCTCACTACCTGATCATCCAGACCACACTTCCTCAGTTTAGCTGTGAGGATACTATGGGAGAGTGCATCAAAAGCTTTACTGAAGTCAAGGTAGACCACATCCACTGCTCTACCATCATCTATCCATCCGGATAAAAGTAAAAGATATTTCATATATATAAAATCTTGGTGTACAATCCTTCAAATACTTGGTTAAACTACTCTTGAAGCCATTAACTGAAGGAACATAATGTTATGTGCTTTGTGTGCCAGTAATACATTTAGCACCGACTCCAGGAATATGCACAACTATTGTTTTAATTTAGAAAATAAACTGAAAAAAAAGGTACCAAATATATGAAATACACATTTTTTTAAAATGTCTGTATAGTTTTATATGTCCATGGGCAGATGAGCGACATGTAGAATCATAGTTTCAGAATTTAAAATATAATTTGAGTTACTTGATATAGTTATGGGTTATCTATTCCCAGGCTTCTATATCTCAAAAGCAAATGTTTGTGAGATGTTCTATATGCAAAATTAGAAGTGAAGCTGCTTCTATAATTTTTAAGGCTCTTCAATAAAGATTTACCGACAGTTTTATTCTTGACAACGCATAATTAATTTGTACAGTGCTTCAATAAATTTGTCAACTTTTATTTGAAAAACCGGAAGCAAGAAGTGTTTCACTGCTGAGAAAGTCTACTATTAAGACTGCTCTGTGATTTGCACTGCAACACTTACAGATAATAAAATTAAAGTACATCTAAAATTAGTCAAGTGGAAGACATTTTTATACACCAATCTCGGATATTCTCAGCATATTTTGGGTCATATTAACTTTTGCGAACTTTTCTGTTGAAAACGAAGAGAGGACCTTGGGTTAAGAGAATTACACTGTACAAATAATGCACTGCTTTAGAAACAACCCATCGCTATCATTCTGAATGAAGAGGTTGGTCATCTGAAGGACTAGTAATGGATAATTCAAATATGTTTGCTACAACTACTTGAGACCTTTACTGAGACCTGCTTTCATCTGTTTTGTACAAATAGGCTATCTTGTGTGTTCTTTTTAAAATACATAAATAAATCTTGCTGAATTTCATACACAGAATTTAATGGAGACTTCATAATCAAATGTATTTACTAAGGAATAGTTTTCAAATTTAGCCTGCTTTATCTTATTTTTAGATTAAGGCTCTGGAGTTGGCCAAGGAATTCAAACTGTGCAAAAAACTCACTATTAGTAAAATTAATAAAAATATGTTGGTTGGTGTGTAGCAAGCACCCAGCACAACATGCCCCATGTAGACCACCCCTTTGTCCTGATCCATAAACTATGAAGAGACTCATCACCTGTCCCACAGCCAAGTGCTAAGCTAAACCTCTCTTCCTCATCTTCCTAAAGAGCCTGGATCCATCCAGTGCACCACTCCAGCCACACAAGCTATTGCACATTTCTTTTTATTCCCAGTGATGTCCTAGATCTGCAACAGCCCAGAGACTTCCAGTGCCAAAACTCCACAGGTAAGCAGTTTTTTTCCTAAGGGGCTATCATGTGACACAAGTCATCACATGTCCTACAATGTAAAAGATATATTGGTATACAGGTTTTAAATGCACAGTTTTCTCAACAAACCCACATAGCACCCAAATGTCTCAGTTCAATTATTACCTCATTCAGGAAAGCAATCTGTGTCCTTCCTGTCCCCCCTCAAGACCTCCACCATTAAAGGCATCTTTTAAAATCAAAAAACCTGAACACCTCTACTCCTACTTGCAGCATCAAGGAAGTTTCATGAAAAGTGTTAGAAGCCTAAAATAGTCTAACTAGAAAAATACCTTTATCATAATTTTTGTAATGTGTACTTGTACTAGAGGGGAAATATCACTTGTTACGTTGGGGAAAGCCAACATTCTTTTAGAAATAACAGAATCTGCAAAGCCCAAGTACACTATCAGAGGTGTGACATCCAGTTTCTTCTCTATTAAAAAAAAATAAACTAAATTTTTACTTGGTTGTCACAACTATAAAGTAAAAACTAAAATGTAAAGTTTTGAAAATCAGCAGGGTCATTCTCCTTAAGAATCTTTTCATTATTTTTACCAAACAGCAGAGTTTTTCAAGTTGGATTTAAAGCATTCTTTTGTTACAGTCTCCAGCTTCTTGTTCCCTATAGGTTTTCCCAAAGATTTCCATATCGACTCTCAGTCTGCAGTTGTCTGCAAAAATCATGACAAAATGTTCAGGAGCAGATGGATAACATACTCAAGCAGCAGATCAAGCAGACAGCAAATACTGTAGCTAAATTAGTGGCATAAAACACAGCATGTCAAATACTAATAAATATATCAGAGACTAAAATAAATCAGTTTTTCAGATCCACTGAAGTTCTGCAGTTCTACCAACCACTGAAGAAGTTGCAATGAAGGCTTCCAGTGAAACTACAACACAGCTCTTTTAGGGAGCTCACCAAACCCCAAGCATTTGCTGGTTATATGGTGCAATTCTTCAGAAGCACAGATTTAAAGACACACACAAGTAAGACCTGTACAAAGATGTATATTGATATTTTTCATATTAAGTAAATTATGAGCTAGAAAAAGCAGCCCTTTCAGAAGCATAAGAACAGATCTCATGGAGTCACACACAATCCATCAGGAAAAAAGGTTTAAAACATAAAACAACATTACTCACATCCAGAAGCTTTATAAGTTTGTTTCTGGACAAAGATGGCATCTTCAGACTCTTCATGTACCTAATCTCTTGAGATATCATGACAAAATATTTGCAGGACTGGTAAAGTTCAGGGAGTCGCTGCAGAAAATGCAGCTCTCTAGGAATGTTTTTTATCTTCCTACTATTTAAGTTTATGCACTTCAATCTTTCTGATTTGTAAGGAAGATAAAGATTTTCAATTAACACCTTAATACGTTTATTTAGTCTTCAACAGAGAGGCTCCATCTGCTTATTTTGAATTTTACCAAACTTTTTAATGAGTGAACAATTCTTTATATGATATACCTGTTTAGAACATACAGAGGCAATTGATATGACTTCAGTTGTATTCAAAAGTACATACATCACGTGTCTCTAAATTAAACCTAAAGCCACCTACTGCTTTTATTAGTCTCAAATTGGTGGGTCACTGCTCTTACTGGAGCCAACAAAAGCACAGAAAATGCCTTCCCATATTTCAGATCCTATTTTTAAGTCTGCTCTGCTACATACATAAGTAATCAACATAGGCTGCTTGTCACTCATAAATACATCCCAGGAGATCAGCCGGGAGATAGAGGAGGGCAGGTTGTGTCTTGAGGACTGAAAATAAAAAGTTATACTTGCAACAATTCCATGGCCTCTGAAAGATGATGGCCCAAAACCTTGTCTACCCAGAGGATTCAGATGGGACATTCTGATATCCACTTTCACCATAGCCTTCGGAGTATCTCTGGGGCTCTCATTCCTTTGGCATGAAGGCTGCTCTGTCATGGTCGGGACAAACAAAGCGACAACAAATCTTAGCAAAAGCAAGCAAGCAAAAGCAGAGCCTTTATTGTTCTCTTTCTCTGTACATTTATACTTTCTTTTCTCCTTGTTTTCCCCAGATATGTCTTTTCCCCATTGGTCCAAAGTTGTTATTGTTCTTTGTCATTGGACAATATTTGCAGTTCATCACAAGTCAGCTTTTCTGCCACAAGAACGCATGCCCCTCAGTTTTTGGTCGACATCTTGTTTATCTCGCAGTTATTCTTGTTCTTGTTTATTCTCTCAAGGGTGGAATGGAATCTTCTCAAGGTCAAAGCCACCCTGTCCAAGGACCTCAGTCCAGCTGAGGTCCGTCACACTGCTCCATCCCTGAAGATGCTATTTATCCAGCACCCCTACCTAGTATGTCTGATCAGGACTCCCCATACATACATCACAGCTTGTCTGCACAGCAATCACCTGTATCACCTCGGAAAGAGATGCTGCCTATCTCTGCTTACTCAGCTGTCACATCACTGAATTCAGAAGCTGCAAGGTGACCAGCACTGGTAGAAGAGGAAGGCTGGAGAGTTGGGTAAAACCCACAGCCCCAGTACCAACTGCAAGAGGCAGTGTCCCTACCACATCTGCCACCAGCACATCCAGCTGTGACAATTCTCTTTTGTAACTCATAACAATATCACATTTGAACTTAGCACAGCAGAGGGGGCCACCCTCCCACAGCATCAGATCTGCCCAGTCACACTGCTGCCAGCGTTGCCTTCTCCTTGAGACAGAGGAGCAGCAGAGAGGATGTGCTCTGCACAGACCTGAAATGTCAGCCTTGTGCTTCTTCCTGGATCCTGTCACCACTCCTGTCAAACTGCCTGTTAAAAGAGGAGAGAGGAAGGACAGCCTGGATGGAGGGAAAAACTGCCTCTAGTGACAAGTCTGCTTCAAGGCAAGTGGTTGTGAAACAAATTCCCCTCCTCATGGTGTTTTAGCTTTGGTGTAATGTTTTAATCTATGTAAACACAACAGGTCACAAGAGTTGTATAAGTGTGCACAAGAACATCACTGCTTCATTGCATTTTATATTATCTATTTCTTTTAAAAATGCTTAAAGTCATGGAATATTTAATTTATGACAGGTCTCTGCTTCCTCCCACTGCCACCCACCTCCCACCCACTTTCTGGTGCTGGCTGCAGCCCATGACAACTGGGGACGCAGAGAGGAGTGAAGGCTGGGTACAGAGAAAGTGCAGGGGGCAGGGACAAACACTAAAAACCACGTACGGCTCCAAGAGGAAGCCAGTTTCTTCCACACCATGACTTGCCTGACCATACCCCTTGCTTTCAACAAAGTTCTTGCCTTTAAGAATACTGTACACAATTCAATGCAGACTGCTCGACATCTCCCTCCCATTCATGTGAGTGTTCCTACTGAAAACTAACCTCAACTAATCTTGCAAAAAAATTACCTAACTAACCTTAAAAGAAATAGTGGTTGAAGAAACTGATGTCAGTGAATTGCAGAGAAATGCAATAAATGTTACGTAAATACATATAAACCTCAAAATTAGTGCCATTTTGCACAGAAAACATAATCTGACAAAGAAGTTAAAAGCTAAACTCTGGAAAAAACCTTCTTGGTTTCGCTTAATCATTTTTATGTACAGAGAAGTTCAACAGTATTTTCAAATATAGCCTTTCAGAAGAGTTCAAGTTTAACTGCTAAAATGCTGAGGATAAATTTTGTTTAGAAACAACTTCATTTCATAAAGAGTGAAGTTTTTTCTGCTTGAATAGGAGTAGTCAGCTGTTGGGACAATTCATACTACAGTAGGACCCTAAAGTCATAAAAATTAAATGAGTAAACTTATTAATACTAGAAATTAAGGAGAGAACAATCCAAGTACAACATAAAAAGTGACAACAGCAAGATTTGCAACAAGTAAACGAATTTATTACTTTTTGGCAAGTCCCATACAGCATGAGCAAGGACCTTTCACTCACTACATTAAACCATTATTTCGCTTTATACAAATTATAAACATCTTCAATAGGACAAACTGTTGTTGCAGGTGTTCCACGATTCTGGCATCTTTTCTTTGTCCGTTAAACAAGAATGAAAACCCAATAAACCAAAGACCTTTTTTCACGGGGTATCTATAAAATGCAGCATGTGAATTCCATATTACATCAATTCTAAGCAACAGAGTATGTCTAATTATTCCTTTTAGTGAAATCTATAGTGGTATTATGAATAGAGACACTTTTTCCATACTATTGCATACTTTTTTTTTTGCTTCAAATCAAAAACATTGCTTTATACAATCAAGGTAGCAAACCAAATTCTACAGTAAACCAGCTGCTATAAATATACCTGTATTTGCTATACTGTATCAAATAAGTAAGGATGTAAAAACTCTTGATCTGGTTAATACTTTGGTTTTGTGGCAGGCACCAGTCATGATTCAAGTTCTGCTTGTCCAAAGCCCCCTGCTATAATGGTCTGATTTTTTTCCCTCCCTCTCTCTCAAAGTGCTTTAAATCAGCTATAATCTGATCCATAAAGTGAACACTTATCTCCTCCTTCTTAAGTAAGAGCAGATTTTTCTAAGTCCCAGGAATGTCAATCTGCTGGCTAGCTTTACTGAAGGATACAAGATGCACACTGTTAGCTCATAATCCTCAAATCAGGGCAAAGGTGTTTAAAAGAACTGCATTTCTCCAACTCATCAGAACTAAAAATACAGACAGTTATGTTATTGTCTAAGGCTTAAAAATACAAAACAAAACAAACAAAACCAAACCCCGCTGCTATTGTTAAAAAAAAATAAAATAATTGCATTACAACTTTGGCTTCAGTATGCTGCTAATTTTTGAGTCACACAGCGACTACAAGACAAAAATCTACATTTCTAAAAAGTCAAGCCATATTAAAAAGTCCTCCTTTCAAGTTTCCGTGTATCATAAGGAGCAATGAAAATAAACTCATTTCTTCCACAGGTCACCTTTAAAGTTACTGACAGAACCCAAGGTGGTTATTTTTACAGCTGTATGCTGCCACCCCAGGAACAATTGGATAATGCTGTTTTCATACTCAATTTTCTGAATATGTTGTCATCCATGAGGCAGCTGACAAATGCGATGGAAATGCATTTTGCAATACCAGAAGGTTTCATAAAACTCCTAAAAGTTGTNGCTTTGTCCGTCCCGACCGCAACAGTATGCAACCAGCTGTTTTAAGCATTAAAAACCATCACACTTTAGATCACAAAGTGCTTAGATCAGCAGATCTATAAATGATGCAATCAGGTGAGTTTCACTACCTGAAGTGAGGACACTGAGGTGGTTTTTGTTTTTAAGATTTCTGGATCATTGAACTGCACAGATGAAAGACTATGAAGATCACAGTTAATTTGCATCACTGTTACTAGGTACAGCCATAACGCTCATCCTACAGATCCTGTACTAGGAACAGCAATGAGCATTCTGTTCCTACTGCCAACTGTAAAAAAAAAAAAAAAAGTGAAGTTTTCAAATCTTGGTAAAACTCCAAGATTAAAATCTTTAAAATAAAAAGACTGTGCCATTCCTCCAGCCAAGCAGGATATTCTACTATCAGACTTGCCTCCAGCTCTTCTCTGCCCAAATACAGAAGGGGATTCTTACTACAGCATTAAAGCTAGATCCTGAGAGAACTAAAGAAACACTGTAGAGGACATTCCATCCATCAAAATAAAATCAAATATTTTAAATGCCTTAATTGTTCCATGACTATCAAAATCTGACAGAAATAATGTAACAGCAACCTTCAGGTAACCTTAATTCTTCAGCAGAAACACAAATTAACCAGAACATTTACTACTCAGTATTTTCACTGTAGCATGGGATGAAGCTCTATTTTAAAAAAATTTCTGATCTACACAGCCACCATTTTAGAGAAGATCTTCCAAACATGATTAATAGCAACAGGTTCAAAACACTGTTGTGTGGTTTTGGTTTGGTTTTGTTATAAACCAAGAGCTATTTCTGATTTATAGTCAAGCCTCTTATGTCTTTTTTCATTTTTAATCCCTTCCATTTAGTTTTACTTTCCAGCCTCTCTCGGAATTGTCTGGAGCCCAACACACCAAGATGTAACTGTTATCCATGTGGATTTATCACTTTCCTATGCTAGCTGCCATCTTCTGTAACATTGTCTGTTAGAAGTTTTACAGAATTATAATGTTCTCCTAATCCATAGGCATGTCTCATATACCTAAAAGAAATAAGAAGTTACATAATTAGTGTCCAGTTTAACTAAAGGTACATGTCATGCCAAACATTACAGCACTGGAAGATGGCTTAGTAAATCCAAGCACAGAAAATATATATGGTCTTAAATAGGAGAGTATTAATAAAGACAGTTTAATTTCTTGTTACTTCCAAGCACAGACTGACATAAATTTTGGATAGAAAAAAAAGTTTCTTGCTGCATCTTACATCAATTTCATTATTTTGTAATTATCTAACAGGTAAAATGACCTTGTAAGCACTCTTTAAAGCAGTGACTGAATCACACTTCAGACTGATTGTCAGCATTTTATGAATTCTAATTATAATACTTTAAACTGCGTCAATCACAAACAATTTCTGACCTGCAAGATGATTATTCAAGCAGCATTTCAACATCACACACGTAACAGAAAATATAAGAGCAGGTGAGAATCAAAGCTGAGCACTCTGCTATAGAAATAAGCGCACTCATTTTAAGAAGGTATAAAATTATATACTTACACAAGTATTATTGGTTTGCCTGAATATTCTTCACCGACAATAATGGGAGGGGAATCCATTTGCACTACTTCAATAGGTGTTTGCAGAATGTGCGACAAAGCCCTTAGCTTTAAAGCATAAGAACAAGTCAAGAATAGGATTAAATCCAACGTAGGGAGAAGAGAGGAAGACATGGCATTTAGTTTTAGCAAGCACAAATTTAAGCAAAACATTTCAAATATTGCTAGAAAATAAACTTCATCAAAATAGGGAAAATTATTTTAAAATTTTAAACTTTAATTGAAAACAGGTTGCCTTAAATTAGTCATTGTTTTGATGATGCAACCTAGGTAACATTGGGCTAGCTTCACTAATTTGATAACTATTCTTTCATAAAAGAATAAATAAGACAAATATTTTTTTCAACCTCAAGTTCTAGTTTATATTACTAAAAAAAACCAACCCTAACATTGCTCTGCTCTAGTCACCTTTGTTACCATCTAATTCTGTACAATAAAATGTTTTCCCCTTTGAAAGTCTTCCCCACTTACAGTGTCAGTCTTTCTAATGATATTTAGAACTACTGAATTGGTTAACTTGCATGTCATCAAATAATCAGATCAGCAGCATACTATGAAAAAGCTACTAATTTGGGAAAACAATTTATAACCCTAGGAGAAAGTTCTTGATAAACTATTTATGACCACATTCCCTTATGCCTTCAGGTATACTTTCTTAAGAAGCTGTTTTTTGAAAGTATATTCACCCACATAGAATTTCACAAATAAAAACTAAAATTATCAATTCAATACTTACTTCCAACTGACCACCCCAAGCAGCTGTATTTGTTATATCATCACAGTATTTTTCAAATTCCTCTGCAGTAAAGAAAAGATAATTTTTAACACTTCTCTTATTTGAAAACAAGCAACTGAGGAAAAACACTGATTGAATAATGAAGAACTAGAACCTGAAAAGTCCAAACACTACAGGAAAATAGGTATGCTCCCTGAGGAGAAAGAAAAGAAAAACACTAGAGGCAAAAAACCCCAAACCACGTAAATTTTTTAGAAAGAAAACTTAAGACTGAGAACAGGAATAAAAACAAGTATGGGAACAGAAAGAAGTACAGGTTTGTATACTAAACTTTCTATTCAGGGAAGTGTTACCAAGCATGAAATTGCACAGTTTTCTTCCTGTTAAGTTTCAGAGTGTTGTTTTGAGACTCTAAGAAAGGAATGTGATCACAAGTAGTATGCTTAGTTCTTACGTTAGCGAGGTGTCAGGTAAGGTTTAAAAATCCTGCAACTATGTGGAGTTGAACTGTCTGGTTTGTTTTAAAATTTCCAAATTAGCTGCCTTTATTTTTAACCTCTGAAGTATTTCTTCCCAACAGTTCCTTTGTTAATAGCTAAATAAACCTTTTGCAGTTCTTGTTCTAAAGAAATCAAGCTTTCAAATTTATAAATTACAATCCCTCAGGCTTCTGAACCATACAAACAGTTTCTGATAAAGAAAGAGGAGATTTTCTGAAGACTGCTCAGAACTGCTTTTCATACATGCCTCTTGGAACGGACTTAAGAGACATAAGAAAGCCACAACTCCCTCCTGCTCTGCAGAACTTCATTCACTCTTCTCTTGGGGCACACTTATTCTGCGACAATTATCTCTGTCAACACAGGAAAGGTGCCTCCTACTTCAGAACAGCTCCCAGTCACCAAATGAAACTTATAGAACTAACTGTTAAGTGTATGTAGCAGTAGTTAAAAAACATGTACAAAGTCATTTGCATGGTGTCCCAGACACACAATAAGAAATTAATAAACCACATACTGCTCAAATAAGTAGTACATAAATTCCATTTAACTGCAGTTACTCAGCCTGCATCATTGCTCCACACTAAATGCCTTTATATTTTTTAGTTTACTGTTTATAAGACAGGGCTCCAAAAGACCTAGCGTAAACAATGAAAATAAAGGGTAGAATAAGAAAAAGCATCTATGTAAACTATTATAAAATAGACCTGCTTGCATTTCACACTCATTTAACAGCTTTCCAATGTAAATTGAAAACAAGTTGACCAAAAAAAAAAATAAAAAATCATCCCTAATCTGGCAGACAAGCGTTTATAGTACAACTTAAATCACATCCAAGAACATGATTACTAGCAAGTTCTGTTGTTTGGTTTTTTTTAAATAGGAAATAATGTTTGCTAGATTACTTTAGGAAAAGAAAAGATAAATTACAGAGATTCAGATGTACCATGTCTCACAGTAGATCATAATCCTATGTTCCACAGAACACAGCTGAACCAACAAAACAACAAGGTTCAAGAACAAACACCATAGTGGGTTAGTCCCAGTTCATCTGTAACTGGGATCAAGAATTATCAGAAATAGTTATAATGTTTTTTAAAATCTTTTATGCCGCACGTCTTACCTCTGCTACACATGTCTCCAGTACTAGGGTTTGTAAGAAATGGCAGGAAGTCATCAAAGTGACTTTGCATATATTTTGCTGTTTGGTTCCTCAGAGTTGCAACAGTCCAGGAATTCTGGCTATCCTTGAGCTGATCTTCAATAGCTCTGTACATGCAATGCCCATCTGAAGGGATTTGCTTAATCTCCAAGTGCCTTGCTGCCAATAAGGAGGCAAGTTTCTGACTTTCAAGATGTCTAGCACCCGTTAAATTTTCTATCTCAGCTTCAGCTATCCTTTCTTCTCTTTCTTTCTCCAAGGCAGCTTTTTTTTCCTTAGATTAAAAACACATAAAAATTACATCAAATGTTAAAATTTAGAAGATGCCTGTAGAGTTCTCGGCTTAGTGTTGTTTCTAACTCTTCAAATATTTTCTCAGTACATTCGTTTCCATGAAATGTTCTCCAAATCAGTACTACCAAATCTTAAGAGACCTCCTAAACTCAAATTTTAGCAAATGGCAAGTGACCAATATATCCCAACTGCCTCTGAAACCACACTCAAAATTATGTGACGAGAAATCTTAATGATACCAACACGCAAAGTGACACTTTACAACAGCTGTACAAAGGCTGTTAATAGTAGTCAGTTCTTCAGGATCACCTGTTTCACCACGTTGGCAAACAAGTCAAGTATGTGAATTCTAACTAAACAACAGAAAATATTGCTCGTTCATAATACATGTGAGATCTATCACTTATACATATGATTGCATAATGGCACTCACGTCATGAAACAAACTCCTTCAAGCCAGGTACTATAGACTGCTCCTATGCTAAAGGACAGAGAAGAATGCATACAGAGAAACTACAGGTGATGTAATAATATATAACATAAAAATTACTTTTATGGAATGCTTCAGAAGTTTACAGTTAAGTTAACAAGGTCGTAAGAGTCAATGTAAATGAGTAAATAAAAGAGGAAGCAGTACAGAGAATGATCTTTCCACTTTCACATTTAAAATTACCACAAATCAAGACCAGACTGGTTCAGGCAAGCATGACCCAGGAAAACTAGTACAGAGTTCCTAGTTTGCATAGACATGGTACCACGAATTAAGCACATCCTTTTATCATGCTTGTTACAAGGCAGCTCCGCAGCAGTGATCATGTAACGGGATGACCTCTGCAACAAAGCAGTGCTTTATTGCACTTCAGGCCCTGAACCAACATCCATGCAGGTATAGTGAGAATGTTAATCCATTGCAATTTAACATCTGAAGCTTAACAAGGCCTAACCCTAGTGGCCTAGACACCAGGTAGTGTTTCTTAATTGAAAATCTTACCAGAATTTCAGTATTAATGTTCTTTTGTTAAATGTTTAAAGTTCTACTACTTGCCTATTTTCCACATAGAATTAAAATAATGTCAAATACTATTTCTTTATTGACATTTTTAATAAATTCTTTAAAAATAATTTGCTTTTACATAATTTGTTTTCTCTGGCTCCCATCTCTCCACCTATTCCGATTCCCAGCTAATAGCTGAGAGGAAAAAAATGTACAAGTATTTATAAAATTCTTACCTATCTCTAGCTAGAAGCGTTACAGATTTTGAAGGTACCCTGTAGGTACAGCATCAATACTGAATTAGCCAGGTAATGTTCCCAGCCAAACTGTTTAACTTTGGTCATTACAGTTAAGTGAATATAACTTTAATCAAATACTTGTAAAATTTTTAAATGTGAAGTCATACCCGCCTCTTCTGTGCTTTTGATATTCGAGGATGCTGAATCCGTTGTTCTACTCCTTCAAGCTCTAAATTTGCAACTCCATCAGCTATGGAATCTGTCTAAAAATAAAAAATAAGTTAAATGTTCTTATTAGTATAAATGATAACAGAGAGTTGCACCTCCTGAAACACTTTTAAGTTCTGTTTGTAGGTAATTCCAGGGTTTATTTATGGAGTTTAACCACAAAAGATCTGCGTATAGCACAGAAGCTGTCAAAGCCAGAAGTAAAGCATTTTACATCCCAAACCACTGTCATGCACTTTATTACTTTTTCTGTAGTCTCAACACAGAAACAGTTATGAACTGCACATCTTAAATTTAATCTATCTGTTCTCTTACAAGCTTTTACAATGAAGTGTGAACACTGCTTTTCGGCTGAAAGGGAGTTTTTCTCACCACTTGGCCGAAGTACCCGAAGAGCCATTACCAAGTTCTGTGAAAATTAAAGCAGCAGGCTCCTTCCATACCAAAGCATAAGCAGCAGTTACAAAAGACAAAGTTCACACTTCTCAAGAAAAATGACTAAGCTAGCCCCGTAATGGTATGAACTAGACATCACTCTTGGAAGCATGGACATGTTTCAATCCAAATAAAACAAGTTGAGAAGTGAAAGAAACCATAATCGCAAAACTAAATCCTCTCAGGAAAAGCTATGTCCAGGGCAAAGATTTTAGCTTGAAACGTCCTCCATCGTAAAGTTCTGACAGTTCACTTAGCAAAATAAAACAAACTCTTGAAACTAAGATACACTAAGAAGCACTATGTTTAAAGTTTATGCATTAATTATCTGCTTAAGCATCTGAATAAAACGACTACAGAATAGTAGTAATGTTATAGGGCCATAACTCTCGCAACTGAAAACTTTTTTCATAAGGTTTCTCAGCAGAGAACCTATTTCACTAAAGATGATTCAGAAATGTTTTCACTCTCATTTTCAAACAAAAGTACATTCTGCTTAACACTTTGTTAGGTCACTAATCAGAAAAAAGTCCAGAAAGCATCAGGCAGATAGACTTTTGTTTGTTTCTGTACAAGATTTGAACAGCCAAAAGACACAGGCTGTTAGAGAAACACTTAAGATGATGTATGAGCATGGAGCACTAGACCATTCAGAGACAACTGTATAGTGCCAATTTAGCCATAAGTATTCCAGTTTAGGTAGGTTAAAGTATATGGATAGGCCTCCTTGCACAAATGGTCCTTAAACTCAGCCACATAATAAAAAATAAATGTTTTTCTCCATACTGGATATATAGAATTAAATCTATGGACTGCAAATTCACTATGACAGGAGTTTCCAACACTCCACTTAAGAAGTGCTAAAACATAGCTCACTTTTTGTATGTCACACAAGTACTTAATAGTGGTGGTCATAGTTACTGCAGCTAAATTTGAATAATGTTAAGCCTCTATTAAAAATTAAGTGGTTTGTCATCAAACAGCAAACTGGAAGCATTTAAGTATCTACGTATGTTGCCAACATGGCAGAACAGTAGCATTTAAGACAATTCTCATCATTGTAAAAAGTGTATTCTTACAAAAATGTCAGTTACATTGTTGACAGAATTGCAAAACAAAACACACTGCATCAGTCAATTGCCTTTTGAAGGTCAATACTCTAGTAGTCTACACAGGATAATTAGAGTGAAAATATAACAGAAACCAAAAGAAAAAAAAAACCTAAGACAACTGAGCTCCTAACATAGCCCTAAGAGCAAAAGCAAATACTGCTCAACATCAGCAAAAAAATACATTGTAAATGCCCCTCCTTCTAGCAATAACCAAATACCGTAACAGATGAAGCTTTCCAAAGATGAAGAGTATTTCTAATGCTGCAAGGAAAGGGAGAAATATCTTGAAGCGTTACTTCACTATAGTTTTTAAAACTTAAAAGAAGCCCCAACAGAAATTGTAACTGTACAACTTCAGCTATAGGTAAGGCACCTACCTTATTCTCCTCAGGTGAAACTTCCTTCAGCTGCTTTAATTCCTCCTTGTGCTTCTCTTCAAGTTCTGTCTCTAATTTGGCAACTTCATCAGCCAGTTGTTTTCTTCTCTTTTTATCATTTTTGGGAACAGCATTTTTCATTCCTTGAATTTTTGCTATTAGAGAAGCAGAGTAATAAAACATTACCTCTAAACAGAGACACTCCACAGTCATTGCAGAAAAGAGAACTGCAAGTCACACAGAAAAAAAAAAATATATATATATCAACATATCAGCATGTTTTAACAGTTTAGCTGTAAGACTGTTCATTATTGACTGCACATTTTAAGGCAGATGCAAACATATCTGAAAAAGAGAAAGACTTGTGTTGGGTTACTATTATAAATACTTAGGAACTTCACTGCAGCAGACCTCAGCTGGTTGCCTTCAAAAAGATTATTTGGGCTTTGAAGGGCCTAGAGAACAAGTCTTGTGAGGAGTGGCTAAGGGAACTTGGGTTGTTTAGTCTGAAGAAAAGGAGACTGAGAGGAGACCTCATTGCCCTCTACAACTCCCTGAAAGGAGGTTGTAGCAAGGTGGGTGTTGGTCTCTTCTCACAAGCAAGAAGTGATAGAACAAGAGGAAATGGCCTCAAGCTGCACCAGGGGAGGTTCAGGCTGGACATTAGGAAAATTTTTTTCACTGAAAGGGTTGTCAGGCACTGGAACAGGCTGCCCAGGGAAGTGGTTGAACCATCATCCTTGGATGTGTTTAAAAGATGTGTAGATGTGGTTTTTAGGGACATGGTTTAGCAGTGGACTTGGTAGAGTACAGTTATGGTTGGACCCGGTGATCTTAAAGGTCTGCAATTATATACCACCTTATCACCTTTCCTAGGTGGAAAAACCCTGTGTTCTTCAGCCTCTCCCAATCAATGTGCCATGTGTTCCAGCCATCTAACCACAATGCTTGATTCCTATGCCTCTTCTAATTTTCAACCAAATTTGAGGGAGGAAAAGGCACCTCAGAACAGCAAGATCCTATAGATTTAATGCTGATGTGCACCCCAACAGTGTTTCTCCTCTTTTAACCCTCTGATAAAAGGCTGCAAATGGGCCTATTTCATTATACACCAAAAAAGCCAAATAAGGAAAAGGCTGTATCAACACATAAGCAATGAGAAAGGCTTACCAAAAAGGTTATAATCAACTACAAAACTCAACAGAATCCAGATAACAGAACTACTTCATTATAAGAATCTACTGTCATAGGGCAGGAAAAATGTGGCTGATGGTCAGTTCACATGCAGCACTGTAAGATCACACAGGTCTACTGTGGATGCTTTACTGTGGCTGGCCAGAACACGAAAGCTCGATTCAGATCAACTGCATTTTGAACGAAGAAACGAAGCTGTCTGGGCAGCAAGGGCCCGCAAGCTTTTCAATTTAAAATGCCTTACAAAACCACACCTTCGTTTATTTAAAAACAAAGTAGAAAAGCGTTAGCTAACACACGGTCTAGCATTACGCTACGACTCCCAAGCGTTGTCGGGCTCCCAAGATTAGAGCCGGGCGAACTCAGCGGCCACCCTGCCCGACAAGAACCGCCCACAGCAGCAAGCCCCGGCTGCGGCAGCCCCGCCAAACCGCGGCACCGACACTACAGGCGACCTCTTCCCCATATGAAGGCAGCGTAAGGGCCGCTCCCCCTTTTCCGAAGCCCCGCGGCGTCGAACGCGGCCGCCACCTTCCCTCCCGCCTGCTCCGAGCCTCTCCCGCTGCCGCCCAGGGCTTCCAGCCAGGCCTCCGCGGAGCATCCCCGGGAGGAAGGTCGAGCGCAGGCCGCTGAGGCCGCCCCGCGTGGGCCCACCACCACTTCCCGGCGCGGCGGGCGGCTGAGGGGGCCGCCCCCTTCCTGAGCTTCCCCCGCCCGCCCTTCTCACCCTGGAGCTCTCGCTTCTCCCTGCGCTGCCGCTTCACCAGCCGCTGCAGCAGCCCCTCACCCGCCGGCTCCTCATCCCCGGAGCCCTCCATAGGCGCGCGGCGGCGACAGCGAGTGCGTGACCCCTCACCCCGACGCGAGGCGGGAACTTGCCGCGCTTCCGGCAGCACCGTCCTCCCGCCCCGCCCACCGGAGAGAGGAGGGGAGGGCAGGGCAGGGCAGGGGAGCGGCTTTTGTTGTTCTGGAGGTGTGAGAGCAGAGGAGCAGCGGTGAGGGAAAGGCTGGTTATGCAGAGGAACTGGCTTTCTCCTCAGTTCTGTTCCCTGACGAGGGATACGAGCTACTTGCTTGTGTCTCCTGCCCAGTAAATGACTATTACGGACGTGTCTTCACAAGGAAGAAAGGGTGCAAAAAACCCAGTCGAAAAGGAAACCCTCTCAAGAGTTGGTTTGCAGTTTTGGAAGGCAGGCGTTCTTTATTACAGCCCCGGGTGCATGGGGGATCTCTCCTTCTAGCATAGAATCATAGAATTGCTCAGACTGGAAAAGACCTTCAAGATCATCAAGTCCAACTCAAGCTAACCTCACTACCCTAACTCTAACAACCCATCACTAAACCATGTCCCCAGCACCACGTCCAGACGACTTTTAAACACGTTCAGGGATGGTGACTCAACCACTTCCCCGGGGAGTCCGTTCCAGTGTTTAACAACCCTTTCTGTAAAGTTTTTCTTGATACCCAACCTAAACCTCCCCTGGCGCAACTTGAGGCCATTTCCCCTTGTCCTGTCACACTCATCCTGTAGCACCAGTTATTTACACACAAAGCTGTTAATTAGTCTGTTTTGTAATAAATATGCATTGTTATTCACCTATGTGATTGGTCAGTAGATCCTCCCTTGCTATGTAAATTACTAGGCATGCTCTGCCCCTTGTTCTTTTGAGGCAGTGGTGCAATTTGGGTAGGTAGTCCATGAGCTGATGGTCACCACATTTACCTTTCCACCAGTTTTTTACCTGAAGTTAAAGCTAAAAAATACCCAGAAAGACTTGAATTTTCCAAGTTGTGGCTTAAATATTTCAGAAAAGGTAGGAGAGACTCCTTCCCTCCAGTGCAACTATATATATCCCAGTGAGGTCCCTGCAGTCACTACTAGTTTTA
This sequence comes from Brachypteracias leptosomus, assembly GCA_013401335.1. Classification (NCBI taxonomy): domain Eukaryota; kingdom Metazoa; phylum Chordata; class Aves; order Coraciiformes; family Brachypteraciidae; genus Brachypteracias; species Brachypteracias leptosomus. The sequence goes on along the minus strand of VYZX01001636.1, from coordinate 87,021 downwards.
CTCCAGACTTCTGCCATATCCTTTGGAGTAATCTGAAAGAATATAGAATAAATAATAATGACCAAATAAATGCCTCAGGTGACCAAATGTGAAGTGCTAAGTGATGATGAAGGTGGATTGATTAAAATGATCTCACTATATGCTTGGCTCATTTGAATAATGTATCTTAATACAGTTATGCAGGAATGGAGATTTTAGGGCACACAAAGTATGAAGGAGTATGTTGTAGAGAATAGCAGTATGATAAACGCTGGGGAGGTCACACTGCACAGCCAGCTAAAGATGTTTCCTCTGTTTCTGTGAAACTTAGAATAAATGAAAGCTATTAAGAAGAGCACAACCTTTGCTAGCAGCAGGACATAGGCTCTGTGCCAACTACACAAGGCCCCAGTCCTGGTCTGGGGGGCTTCTTATCAACCTGGGGTGAGAATTTGCCCTGGGAGCTGGAGCTAATGTGCCAGACAGCTAGAGTTTAACATGGGATAACAGCAAAAGGCTTGAAAATATTATTAAAACAGAGGACCCAAAATTACAAACAACTAGCTGATGGCCAATTTCTGAAAAAAAACCCAACATTGCAATCTATGAAGATGACTGCTTTGAGCATCCCAAAGGAAAGCAGCAGCTGAGCTTGAGCAACTAAGCAACAGGAGGAGGCATTTGCTGGGACCCGAGAAAGTAAAACTCTCCAGTATTGCAAGGTATTCATATGCTTTATGAGTTGGAGACCAAAGGCTGCTGGCTAGCTTGAAAACATCTTATAAAAGGAAAAAAATCTGAATTTGAGGAAAGCATCATCACGGGAATCTGCAGCCATGACGTCTCTGTGGGATTTGCCAGGGCTGCAGCTGTGCCACCTGCTCTCCCTGCCTGCGCCAAGGGCCCTGATGCTCCCTCCTGTGCTGCCCACTCCAGGGGCCTTGCCTGGCCCTGCCTGCGTACCCCAGGATCCCTGGTTCCTCATGGAACTCTTGACCTGCCAGCTCATCAAGACCAGGTACATCAAGACTGTGTTCATGCATTTTTCCTCTCTGACATTCTTAAATAGAGCCTTACTGCATATCCACTCAGCTTGGCTGATTACGATTCCTGAGTAGAAAGAGTGGTTTAGCAGATAAGGTTGTAATTAAATAAAATGGCTAGAAGCTCAAATGAAAAAAAAAAAAAAAAGATAACTGAAATCTGAGGTAATTAACTGTGCAGGACTTTATCTGGGATGTGACAGGCTCCCTGTCACACAGATCTTTAACTCAAGACTGAATACCTTCCTATGGACATGCAGGAGTTCAGCTGTAAGTTACAGGCTCCATGAAAATAACATTTACTGATATTGTCTCAGAATTCAAAATCAGGCTGGATTACTGTAATAGCCCTTTCTGGTATTAAAATTTATGGCATCATTAATCTATTTTGTAGGAACTTGAACCTCCAATTAAAGTCAATGATAGCTGTAAGATGCTCTGTACTAAGCACAGTCTGGGTTTTGCACACTGTCAAAACTGAAACTTCCAGAAATAAGGGGCACTTTTGAAATGTGACTGAATATTGTTGAGTTGGTCACTGAAGTCAATGACCTTTGATACCAGCTGGGACACTGAATTAACCAGCTGCCATGTTCTCTTTCTTTCATGTTTCTTTCCTTAGGAGGAAAGCATGCATGGCTATTTAAAGCATTACACTTTGACATCCTTTCTAATGTCTTTCTCGCAGTAGTTTCACAGTGCTTAGTAAGCATGCTGAAAATCAGGAAGTCATTTTGTTCATTGGTATTTTATAAGCTAGGTCGAGGTGGGCCCCCTGGTACTTCTGTCGCTCTCTAAAAATCTTCATTCTGGTTCTTCAGTTGCAAAACCCATAAGCTAATGCTGCATGGCAGTCAGCTTTCATGACAGCAATAAAGAATATCCAAGTCTTTCTCAAATAAATGATATAAAACATTGGTCAAGCAAAGAAGCTGTTTTACTACTTTTAGGTTAGCATGTATCTCATTCCCCTCTATTATCTTCAAGATGTTTCTTGCTGAGCATTAAAGTGAATTAGAGACTGGTTGTAGCCATATTACAGAACTTTGAAAGTGTCTCTGTTGTTTCACTGAGGTTTTGTTGAGAGTTCTCGAGTTATGTACTACATAACCAGTCAATCTGGGTCACTCAATCCCAGATATTGAAGCAAAATTTTCCTTTACTCTGTGCCATAAAATCATCTGGTAGTAAGATTTGCAATTATTCTACATCAGTTAAAAAGTATACATAACCTTGCAATTAAGCCTCCACAGAACATGAAGATCAATAAGGCAAGTTCTGTTCAGCTCTGAAAATCTCTCCTGGTGTGGTATATGTGCTATGTATTGTTGTCTGAAAGGTCACTTGTATCTGTAAATGAACTAGCTGAGTTTTCTTGTTAGTTTATTTTCAGGTAACAGATTTTTTGCAGTAGGACACCTGCAGCTAAGCTCCCTCATCTGTGAAACTGTTTTCTAATATTTTTTCAACACAAATCTGACAAGCATCAGGACCTACTGCAAATCCAATCACTTAATAAAATCTGTAATGACTCATGTTTATCAGTTAAAATAGTGCGTTTTATTTCTGGATCTGACATTTTGGAGCTCACTAAGACCAATGTATTTAGCTTTTTTATTTGTAGCACCAGAAGATGTAAAAAACCCAGGTCTCTGCTAATACAAACAGAGTCAGGGTCACTCATTATTCAGTTATCTTATGAATGCTGAGATGCAGAGAAGCTCTGGCTGTTACCTGGAGATGTTTGTGATTTCTATGAAGACTGCTATGGATAAATGTATGTGTTAGTGGTAGCACAATTTTCCCAACCTCTGCAAATGTATTGTGAGCTTTGCAGTGCTTTGCTTTCTTAAATCTCAGCAGCTGGAATGGTGATTTCATAAAAACCCACAAGTCTGGACTTTTAAGCAGTTTTCTTGGCAATATGACTGAGAGATGTGACTTGAATGCATCCTAAATGCTCAGAAACAATAAGCAAAAAGAAAAAGCCCAGCTCCAGCTCTTCACACTACTTTTCAGTAGAAAAATTGTTTTAAAATTGGACACTTGGGATTACCAGTACCTAAGTACAGCCACTTAATGCATTCAGCAGAGGCTGTCAGTCAGGTTTCACTGAATGTCATCAGGTTAGCACTGCATGTCATCACATTTTGCTGCTGTAGTCTTGACCAGAATCTTGGCCAATAATCCACGCTCTGCTAAACCCCTTGAAGCTACTGTCATTTTCACTATGCTCTTTATTTACTTTCTAGACTGTGGAGTTGCCAACTATAGCTTATCTTATTGCTATAAGACAATGAAAAAGAGTGTTGCATGTTAAGCAGATTTTTTTGGTAATCTTCCCAGATCTCGTGATAATGAAAGAGAAGAAAAGAGGAACCTTAGGTGCTCCTTAAATTGCTAAAGAGTGTAACTGGACAGTTACTATAATCACTGAAACTCTAAAATTCAATAGTAAGCATTCCAGCTAAAATTGCGTATTACTTGCACATAAATTACAAGATAAATATAAGACTAAATCTTTGTACTGTGATCAGTGCAATATAATCTCTTCTATCAATAAAATACCATTACACCTTAGACCAGACCTTTGCCATCCAGCATACAGACCACTAGTTAATTCTCTCCATCATTGTCACAACTCAACCAAAATATTTGTCTGTGTCAAACAAACTGCTGAAATATTTGATCAGAGAACCTACACATGCTTGCATACTCAACAGCAATGGGGGGATGTGGGGGGGGTGTCATTGGAGGGCTTCAGGAGTAAGCCTGCTGGGTGACAATGCTAACTGCTGGTCATCTGTGAATAGTTTCAAATCCTACCTTCTGTACAGACACCCATAGGTTTAGAACTGTAAGTAGAACCTTCATTTACAATGCTGTGCAAAGAACTTGTAGCTCGGAGTAAGTTTTTGCCCTACTAATTTAATGTTTGAGCACAAAAATGAGGAAGCCACCAAAACAGACCCTTAATTAGCTTTGATACCAGAAATACTTTTAGTATGGACATGGCAGATAGTACATTTACTTGAAAATTTTTATTCTCAAATCCAAGCTGCTTGTCAGCATGCAAGATTGTATCAGCAGCCCTGGGGAAGCTCCAGCTGGGTACAACTGGTCCCACAGGTTGGTGGAGCACAGTCTGGCCAGGGATGAAGCATCAAGCTAGACTCATCCCAATGCTTCATTGGTCTGAGTACTGGAGCCCACCTCTAGTGCTCTCATCTTTTGGGGACCTGGGGAGGGAATAAAGGAATCTGCCTAACTTAAGTGCCCTGAGGACAAAAAAAGAGACAAGCAGAAGATTCAGAAAAGAAGTCTGGAGACCCAGACACTAGAAAGGAAAAGGAAGACTGACTGAAAGCAGTGAAAGGAACATTGGTCTAAAGTGGTGATGGTTGGAGAGAGAGATCATGGCTGTGATAAGAGGAAGGAAGGTCTGGAGCTAGTACAGAAAATGGAAGAGGGAATTAGAGAAGGCATGTTTAACAAAAGGAGAGAAATCTGGAGGATAGACTTTTTAATAGGGCCTGTAGTGACAGGACAAGGAGTAATGGTTTTAAACTAAGAGGGTAGGCTCAGACTAGATATGAGGAAGAAATTTTCTACGATGAGGGTGATGAAATACTAGAACAGGTCACCCAGAGAGGTGGTCCATGCCCCATCCCTGGAAACATTCAAGGTCAGGTTGTACAGGTCTCTGAGCAACCTGATATAGTTGAAGATGTCCCTGCTTATTGCAGGAGAGTTGTACTAGATGACCTTTGAAGGTCCCTTCCAACCCAAACCATTCTATGATTCTACAATTCTATGAATTTTAAAATAGGCAATGAACAATGGGACTGGGACTAGGACTAGTCAGAGAAGAAGATAGAGAATCACTGATCCCTGTCACAGGTACGTGGAGTTGGGAGATAGCTGTGCCAAGAAGGAAGGCTGCATGAGAAAGTCAGGATAAGCTGAGTGAGAAGCCCAAGAGAATCAAGTGATTGTTCTTGTGGAGGACAAAAGCAAGAGGTAAAACAGGGTAAGGACCTGAAGCAGAAAAACATGAGTACTGGGGCAACGAAGTGGTTAAAAGAGATTAACAAAGCAGATGGATGAGCTCCAAAACTCTGCAGTGCTATCCCAAAGTGAGTGGGCCACAGAAATATTCTGATTGACACACAGAGACATTGCCGCACACACTCCAAAGAAAACTATCACACTACATTCAACATTTACAAACAAAGAGCTGATGAAGTAGTTGAGGAGTTTGGCAGTAGACTTTTGTTTGCTCTTGCAGCCTGTTGGGTGTATGGATTGACATATGACTGAATTATGGAGCTGGATGAGATGAAGTAAGACAACAGACAATGAGCACAATTCAATTATTTGAAAAGGTGCAGAACGTGGAGGATACAGCACTTGGTAAATGAAGAGAATAGGCCAAAGAACTCGTGAAGCTGTAAATTATAACTACGGGGCTGTAAGTACAAAAGCACTGCTTCAAATGTTTCAAGCCAGTGTCAGTATTTAACATCAGCCATCCTTCAATCCTCTCAAATTGCTTCATGAATTTTTATCCCTAGATTTATAAAATCTATTAATAAGCACCTGCCAAAGCTCTCAATCCCTTTGCAGTGTATCATGCAGGATAAAAAGAAAATCCAGCAGTTTCTCCAAAACTAAAGCAATAAATAAACAAAGCTGATGTGGATTTCTATGCATCTTACTTCACTTTTCCCAAAAATCCTTTTCCATACTTACAAGAAAGTGATATGTACAGAAAAAAATTACGTTATTCCTTCCAGGTTTGTTTTTGTTTGGGTTTTTTCTTTTTTTTTTTTGGAGGAGGAAAGCTTCTAGAATCTGTGGCAGAACTGAATTTTCCATTTCCTTGGAAATCCTAAATCAGTGCCTTTGAACCTCAAACTCCTGAACTTCCAATAGCATGTTCTCAAAAATATGTTGAAGAGTGGTATTCATTCTTGTTCTGTCATTTGTTCTGGTAATGTGCCCAGAGATGATGATCACTGTGAGACATCATATCATATAATTTTCTTACAGTAGGTTATTGGGGGTTTTTGTAACCTATAGTAGATAGCATACTAGAGACCTCAAATGGTGTAGCAGATCATCTGGGAGGACTTGTGGAAGGATGGCAGAGCTGGAATCATAATAGCTGCCTGGAGGAAATTAGGGAAGTGGAATCTATCCATACTGCTATATGCACACTGCATAGGAGCATGATGCAAGGTCTTCCAACTCTACAGGGAGAAAGCAAAATATTATAACTTAAGTGAGTAACCTAATAGCAGGATGAGAAGAAAATAGTGTCATTGGCTCCCGAAGCTGATGCACATCAACATAGCTTTTCTAGAAATACCCTGAAGAAACTTGTTTTCTCCCCAGATGAAAAGATGACAGGAATCATGTTTCATGCATTATTTGCTGAGTAATAACATGCAAAGACTCCATATTTATTAGCTTTTCATTAGGAGAACTATTTATAAAGATGCTGCAATGGCAACCCTCATTGCATTGCACCCTTCTCATTTGTATGGATCTTGGAACTTGTTTGCAGTGCCAGTACAGGGATTTTTTCTAATCAATTGTTACCTTAATTGCACCATTTTGCATTCTCTCTCCTTGTTATACATCCTGCGTCTTTTCCTGACAATCTTAAGATTGGCCAACTGATAAGTAGCTCCTGGCTCTGTTTTGAGCTTTCCCAGGAGGATATTGTGGGTTGTATCAAAAAGCTGTAAATTACTCTTCTTCATGATACTATTGGCATTCTTCTCACATCTTTTCCATCAATGGGAGAATAATGTATGTTTCTACTTTTCTGTTTTCAATCTATACTGGTAAGATTTAGATACAGACAAAAAAAAGTTATTTCTCTTATTTTTATTTTTATAGCAGGGAATTCAGCTTCCTAGTAACTGGAGTTCCTCCAGGCTTCTAATTTGTCTGGTTTCTCATTACAGCTATGTTTTCAGTTAATTACAATTTCCTCTTTATTGGTGGCTGTGATTAGACTAGCTGTTGCCACCCTTGCATCACATGCTGAGAGACGCACAATAGGACTCCAGAGCTGTAAAACTAAATTAGTTATTTAGGAAAAGAATCAATTAAAGAGGTTCCGCAGATGCAGCCAATATTTAGATACAAACAGTTTAATTTCTGTGTATCTACTGTAAACTCATCCCCACTCAACCTCTTTTCTTTTCCACCCAGTTATGTGGAGGTTTCCTAACTCACAGAACCTCAAGCCACAGTGGAGCCAAACTGGAAGCACCTGATGGTGTTTAAGAATTCCGGATTTCCAACATTTGCACATTCCTTCTCCAGCAACATCTCTTGGCAGCTCCCAGTAGTAAAGCTTATCTTGAAGACAGGCCATTACCAGCATTTTCACTCCTCCAGTTTGATTTAGAATGTTTACTTCCAAAGTGCTGGTGATTCAAAGATGGCCAGTTCAATATAACTGGTCTTGACCACATTTGAACACTATGTTAACAAATACAGTTAAGTTTTAAAAGCATCACTTTGCCACTTCAGTCCACTCCATCCATATCTATGTGGAACAGTCTTTGCAATACCCTTTGCAATGTTGTCATGAATCTACTAAGCATTAGATCATCAGCAAGGCTGCTACTTAATTGAAATCAAGATTGATGCTTGAATAAAAATAGTTAGAGTAACAGGCCTTTTTACTCTTTTTTATTCTCCCAGACAAATCACGAACTTTATGTTAATTGCTTCTTCCATTCCTGAAAATTCCTGAAGCAACTCTTTAATGAATTTGTTGCATGAAAACAGTTCTGGTTAAAAGTGAAGAAGGCTGCTCCTTGAGACTGGAATGGCAGTGGGAATTAAAGTCAGACGATTAATTATCCAAACTGGAGTTTGACCAAGATGCTGCTATTCATGTGATACATGTCATGGGATAGCTCATGATCAAAAGCTTTTGTAACCTTGTAAACCTTCAGTTTAAACCTTCTTTCTTTATACTTAGTCTCCACCTGGAGGGTGCAGCAGCTCTGTTCTTCCTCAGAGCAAAGTGTCCCATCTGCTGAAGCACCAGAAGTAACTTTAGATCTTAACCTGTTTTTCTTGGATGTATCTTATCTAGCTACTGACTAAGCCTGATATTGCTTTGGTTTCATAACCAAACACTCAGAGGCATTCTTGCTAAATAGTAACGCCAATTGAAACTGAAAAAAATGCTTAGATAAAAGTGTAACACAACTTCTTCCTTGTTGTTCCCTGCAAACCCCCACCCTCAGAACTAAAAATCAAAGGTCAAATTGAAATCATGTATGATGTCAACATTTAGAAGTATCTACAAATTTAAATTATCTTCTTATCTCTGTAATATTCATCCATTCAAGAATAGAAAACAAAGTAGAAAAAAGGAATCAAAAGGCTATTCAAGAGCTACTAGTACAATACCATTTAACTGACATCAGTAAACAAATTGAATTACAGAAGGAAGGGGTCTAGATACAGGTATCTATTTAGTAGCAACCTTTGACAAACAATAAAGGAAGGAATATTGAGTGTATGCAATGTGATTAAAAGGAGATGAATATATTAAATAAAGATTTTTAAAAGCAGCTGGTGTCTTCAGAATGACCAAGAAAGCACTTAGTAGTTATGGTAATACACTGACAGGGAGCTGGGCTGGAAAAGAATTTAAAACCCATAAACAATTTTCCTGCCAATCAAGATTACATTTTCCAGTGTGAACTGCTTCTGAATTGAGACTGAAAATTCCTCCATTATTCTAAAAATAAGGTTAACTAGAAATAGCACCAAGACTGTAAAAGAAATGACAAATGTGCAATCAGGAAAAGATGATAACAAGAAAAAGCTTTACAAGAATTGCTGTTTCAGTTAGGAATAACAGAAGACGTCTCCCTTTGTGTAAATGAAGACATCTTTACCATGCTAATTTCTGACTGTCACAATCTACTGTAGTAAAATTAATGCAATCCAGTAAATTGCAGCTTTGGAACTGCAGCTTCCATGCATACATTTGCATGAGCGCTCTATAGTGACAGGAATAGAATATATGGGATATGAAGTTACCCAAAATAGACTTGTCTAGTCACTGGCCAAATGCTACTCATCATTTTTGGTAACAGAAGCACAGGCTGTCAGTGCAGTGAACATGGCCCTTCCCGCTGCTCTGGTTGTGCTGCTCTCCTGCCTTCGCAGCCCTACAGGTGGGAAGGAGTGGGATGGGAGAACAACCACTTTCTGCAATATTAGCTGCTGTCAACCTCCTAAGTCATCACTGACTAACACAATGTTCTTTGTGTTTTGCCAGTAGGAGGGTGACTTCTCACACAACCGTAATGGGATGAGCAGTGTTGATGGGACTAGAGATAAAATTCTGCATGTTGAATTCCTGTGCTCTGTAGACCTAGTATCTAATTTCTGCTCTATGGAGAGGAATCAGCCCTTTCTCAAGTACAGATAAATATGGAATTGTGTGATGTTCCCAATTTCATGGTGCTTGTATACATCTGCATGTAAATAAATTACAGACACATACATTAGAAGAAAAAAGGAAAAAAACCCCAAACCTAAATATCCCAACATTCTAACAGTTACAGAGGTTGTCACATGGTTGTGCATAGCAATGCCAAATTATAATCCTGTCTTAAGTCAGAAGTCTGTACTACGTTGTGGCACAGCACAAAGGATAGAAGTGAGAAGTGTTTTCAAATGACTTGACCATCTGTCAAAATATGCTCTGAAATACTATCCTGGATACTGTATCATGATTATTTTATTAGATTATGCTGCATGACCTTACCTGAAACCACACATGAAAGCCTATAGTTAGTTATTTTATAACTGGTGCTAATTATTATATCCCACATTTCACACTATACGCCATAATATAATTACATTTCTCAGACTATCTACAGTATAAAGTTTTACCTTGTCATAGACTTGATCTTGCAGCACAGGACACCTCTGCAAATGAAAATCATGGGAGGATTTTGTGTACACTGTATATGCTGCTCCTGTGCACCTTTCTGCATTACAGCTTTAAAAAATAAACCAGGTCTTGCGTTACCTTACTGTGCCTCTTTCTAAGGTAACGGATCTGGGAAAATGTAAGAACAAGAACTTTTCATTCTGTTTTTATTCAATATACTCACCAAGTAGCACAAGAGAAATTAATGTATTTCAGTCACACAGGAAAGGAGACATTAATACAAAGACACAGAAAACAACCTCTGAATGTTTTAGTCACATTTTGTCTTCTTCCCAGCATGGCCATAGTCAATGTCTGATATCTCTAGAAACTCGGGTAGTTTACCAGTCAGACATAGACCATAGCCAGACCCTTAAAAGTTATTTGAACTGACACAAATTCTGAAGCTTGTTAAGGCAGATTCATATTATTCTCTTTTACTGTCTTATTCAATATCAAAACTGGCAGTAGATGGACTATCATTGTTTTCAGCCATTCTCAGGTAAGATTTTACAATCTAAAGATTTAGAAATGTAATATGGCTTCAATTTTCATCTATTTAGATTATTAAACTCTTTGCTTAGCATCAGAAAACTGTGCTTAGGCCATGGTGGAGCAGGGACCTGGGCCACGTGCCAGACAAATGATCCCAGGCTTTTGTTTCCTCTTCCTTTGGCCATTAGGAAGAAGCTTGGTTTAGCAAACAGCCCATTGACTGGACTGGAGAAAAACTGTATTCCATTTCTTGTGCTACAAGTGAGATGTTACATGAATTTGCATAACCTGCATTTTGCCTGAATTTATTAATTTTTTTCTGGTTTATCTTCTAAATGGTCAGAGTATTCCTCTGTGTCTTTGAACAGCTCCTGTCACAATGGATTTAGGCTTACAGGCTCTAAGCATTGTTATGAAAATAAAAATAATAGATAAAACAGATAAAAGGTCATTATTGGAGGTTATTTGTTCTAAAATATAACACATAAATTCATAGGTTACCTGAAAAATGTCTGCAGAACACATACTCCTTATGGTATTTTTTGCACTTACTACTTATTAAAGAAGCAAGATTAACAGAGTTGTAGTTTTTTATAGCATTGATACACAAATACTTTTGCACTTGACAACAAGCTTACATATTTGCAGTGGTTTGTCTCATACTGAACTAATTTGATTCTTTCTTTTATCTAAGGGAAAAAAAAAAATACCAATGAACATGTTATTTTCAAAATGTAGAAAAATAAAACTTTAGCATCCCCAAGCTTCTCAAAAGATCACACTAAGTATGGGAACTTAATAAAACTAGTAGAAGAAAATGTTATACTCTGCTCATTTTATGTCTCTGGTTAATGTCAGCCTTGTTAGTAAGTGATGTGCCGGCTTGCTCAGCCATCATTTATTTGGTACAAAAGTTTATATGAAATAATCCAACTTTGGGGCAGGATGGAGAGTTACATGTGTGATTCAATGACACAGATGGAGACACCTTGAGAAATCTGCTTGAGTATAGCTGGTTTATTGGCCTGTGGCATTTTCAAAGCTGGGCAGTAGCCTGTTTTCAGTTTACCTGTACTTGTGGAGGTGTTTTCCATAGAGGCACATGGTTGGATCCATAGTCTGTGCCATTCAGCCTCTATTGCTGGGAGCCTGGGAGATGTCTTGGCAGCATGAACAGGTGCTGCAGTACAAGAGTGAGGCACATGCAGAGCGTGCTGGGACTCACTGGGTGAGGGAGCACAGGGGCAATGAGACCAAGTGTAGAAAACCACCATGGCTTTTGCTATAGCACTGAGCTCAAGTAGTGACGTATATTCTGGGTAGTCCAGTCACAAGCAGGGCTGCCAGGGAGAAGCATCCTACCCACCAGACAAGGCAGGAATTCCACGGAAAACTACACGGCAGTGTAATTAAACACATACCATGAGGCATTTGTGTCCAGAGGAAGGGCATGAAGAAAGCAGCAAGGTCTCACTGCCTAAGTTGTCTTCAGTCTGACATTACCTGATGTTTGAATTCTTCCCTTTATAGCCCAAGTAACATCCAAAGGTTTGTTACCAGCCAAGTGCATTGCCTTGTTTCCCAGCATGCCTTTTGGTACCCTCTGTTATAGCTGGATCCATCCAACTTCAGGTGGATACTGCAATGTTTGAGTTGGCAAATCCTGTAGACCTTTAGCTACCTCAAATGCATGGACTCAAAATGCTGAAAAACAGAGGCAGATGACTGAACTATTACCTAATTCGTGCTATTTAAACTGTTTAGCAGGTGACTATAGGGTTTAAAGGACTCTGACATATTAAGTCACAGGGACTGGAGGAATTACCTTTTTTTAATCCCAAATGGTTACTTCCTTAGATGACAATCATATTTCCAAGTATAAGTCAGCATACTGGGATGCTTAATAACAATAATTCACAGCTGTATGTGCAGGCTTGAGATGTCAGAGTGAGTTGTGATGTAACTTTCCCTCAGGGCCCCTGGGAGTGATCGTAAGGTTTTCGGTTGTCTTCTAAGGCACAGAACAGCAATTCAGTGGAGAAGGAGGTCCCACATAGACAATTTGCTATAATTGCAGTGTGATGGACTGGACATTGGTGGAACACTGTGCTGCCTAGTTGGCAGCTTTAACAAGATTTAGAACCTTTTCTGTCTTTCCCTAAATCAGAAAAATGGTAAAGAAACCTGGTTGTAAATGCCAGTTCATGCATTTGGACTTCAAAAGAAAGACTATGGCTTTGTATTTGTTGAAAACTGGGCATGTCATAGCAAGATCATAGACTGAAGATGTGCTGAAGATACGTTGTGACTAGTAATATTAATGACCTACTTTTGACCTGCCAAGGTCAGCCTCACAGGACCTCATCAAGATGAAGGATCTAGGGGCACAAAACACCTTGAATTCTAAAAATGCTCCCCAAAAAACTTTTTTCATTTGAGCTTGAGAGAGTTCTTTTTAAGTTGACTGAAAAGTAAAATCTCAATCTAATTTATACCAGAAAAAGCATCTTCCAAGTTAGGTACCTCATTTTCCAAGGGAAGAGCAGTTTGACATAGCATGACTGTATTTCTTGCATGATGAAGACAGTTGATGCAACACAACCAGCTGCCTTGCAGCATATTATTCCTTATGTGTTAATGTCAGAACTTACTCAAATTTGGAGTTTATTTCTGCAGGAAGTAACAACATTTCAAAACATGATTTGCTCTCAAATAATGAAAAATATTTCACAATTTTCTTTGAAACAAAAACTTTTCTTTTTTGGAAACATTAAAATAATCTATGAAAACACCATGTATGTTTTGCCATCACAATATTAATTCCGTATTATAGTTATTAATGTAAATTAATTAAAGTAATAATGAATAATTTAAATCATACAGAAATAAAAAACATCAGTCTCCATTTAATTTAATTTTTTTTATTATTTTTCATAGACTTTCAAATACATCGGTCTGTTCTTGAGGAATTTATTTTTTTGGTGAAAAAGAGGTCCCACAGAAAATTTTCAACATGATACAAGAAATAGTATTTTATTTTATAAAATATATTATTAAAGAAGGAATATGACCAGCTCATGAGCTCTAAGGCCACAATCTCAACTTTACCCAGTTCTTATGAGAATATCTACAGGCCTTCCACATAATGTGTTTCAAGAAGTGTCTTGGTCCTGGGTGACTGGGGGCACCTGGCCGCCCGTGTGTATACAAAGTAGCTGCTTATCTTCTGGTATTACCACGGCCTGGCAATCTCTGACCTACGGAAAGTGGAAGGACACGACACATGGGTGACAAACATCTGTCTTAGTTCAATGTAAACTGAAAAATTCATCAGGGATGGCTATTTTCCCTCTCTGACAGAGACTTCCAGATGGTGCCCAAGTGGGCTGTCTGGCTGAAAGAAATTAAGTCCTTATGTCCTCTGAGAGCTCAGTGACACCAGAGGAGAGACTTCTCGTCTAAGTGGCAGGATTGATAGCGTGCAGATTTATCTCCTCACCTTTAGAGCGCCTGTAAAGGTTACCACCATTTTCACACCTCAGTGAGCACCACCGCAGCCGAGTCCCTCGCTGCCGCCCTGTATCCTCAGACCCCTGGAAAATGCGGCTGATACCAGCCAAGCCAACTGCAGCATTTCCTGGTACTGATATTTATAAACCGCGTTTCAGAAACAAACAAACAAACACCATAACACAAAACAAAACAAAACCCCAAACACTTAAGAAAATATTTTATTTTTATTTTTTTTAAAAGGTTGTCCAGAGACACCCTCCTGCTAAAACCGTTCTCAGTTTAGCTCCGTGCTCTCGGCCACCAAGGCGGGCCAAGCCTCTTCCCCTGCGGGACTGCCCGGGAGCAGGGAGCCCGCACAGCTCCCCGGAGCAGCGAGGGGCGGGCCGGGCCCCGCCTCCCCGGCGGACCCTCCCCCAGCCCACTGCGGCTGCCGGCAGGCCGCAGGGTCGCTGCAGGGCGGCTCCTCGGCCCGGGAGGCCCCGGCCCATCGTAGCGGCGCTCCCCGACCCGCTTCTGCCTGAGAAAGCCCGGCCCTCCCTGACCAGCCCCACTCGTTAACCTGTGACGGGGGCACGGAGGGAGGCAGGCCAGGCTGACCCAGCCCCGCCCCGCCGTCCCTCCTCCCCGCCCCGGTCCCATTCATTTCCAGCCCCTTCCTCTGCGCTCCTTCCCTTCCCCGGCGCTGCCGGCCCGGCCGCCTCTTCGTCCTCCCCGCCCCACGCCGAGAGCCCGGCAGCGGGAAGGGCCCTTCGCAGCGTAGCCATGGCCGCCGAGGGGGTGGACGAGCGCTCCCCGCTGCTCTCCGCGCCTGGCTCCGGCAATGTCACCCCGACCGCGCCGCCCTATTTGCCGGACAGCAGCCCCCGAGGTAAGGCGGCCGCCGCCCCCGGAGCTGTGCCGGGCNACCCTGGCGGGGGAAGCCCTGGTCCTGCCCCGGCAGCGGGGGACGAGCTGGGGAACAACAGGTAACGCCGCCCGAGGCCGGGTAGGCCGTGCTGCGCTCCGGCGTGAACTCTTCAAAAGGGAAAAAAAATTAAAATAATTGTTTTCAGTGGAAGAACACGCCCGAACCGGTCTGCTTATTATAACTCCCTCGCGTGTCGGGGCTTGCGGGGTAATTGTCGGACTTCAGTTCCCCCATTAATTAGGAGCAAGATTAAGTAAAAGATCCTTGGCTCCGAACACCGGAGCGGCGGGCGGCAGCCGCGGAGGGGAGCGCAGGGGCGTCGGAGCAGAAAAAATCCGCAGATCTCCCTTTTCTCCGGTGACCATCGAAGGGACTTGCCCCGGAGACGCCGTCTGAGCCCCCCGGCCCTGGTAGGCGAGTTCAGGCAGTGGAGGGGCTCGGTGCAGCGTGGTAGTTGAAGTCCAGAACCACCAGGATGTCCTTGCAAACGCGTTTCAAGGCCATAGCTGGTTTGGGCTCATTTTTAAAGCGAGTCAGAGACTGGTTTCAAATCTGGAATCGTGGCTTACCGATATGGTACTAACTTTATTGCACAACTCAGGAAAATCATGTTGGTGATCAATACTGAATATTTAGTTAGTAGGAAAAAAAAACACTTAAAAAATATAAATCAGGAAGCTTACAAGATACATTAATAGATTTTTTTTTTCCCCCTAGTTAAAAATTTTAGATCAGACAGTGAGGAGGGGGGAAGAAAGCTGAAGGAATCAAGACTAAATAAGATTAGTGTAGCTTTGCTAGCAGTAGCCTTGAAAATGTAAGATTACAGTCCTGATCCCACTGGCTCCAGTGTGTTGGCCCTTTCTTACGGATTTTTATGTAATTGTATAGATTTGTGCCATATGTATGTAACTAGAATGCTACGAATGAGCATCTGTCTGTTTTGAATAACATTTAAACTCGTGGAAAGCTCGTCCTCTTTGCATTGATATGAAAATTTAATTCAGTTGGGGCTGGAGCTGGTGTTGACTGTTCACTTCGATTTGAATTGCACAGATTAATACCGAACTGGAAAACAGCAGGGGATTGGGGGCTTTTGGTTGGGTTTTTTATTGTTGTTTGGGGTTTTTTCAATCAAATTGTGTAGGATTGGCATCATTCCTTAAGTTTTGTAGTTTAAAAAAAACCCAGAAATCCACCTTAGTATAAAATCTGGTATTCAGTGTTCTTAATTCTCAGTAGACTTTATCCTGTAACTATTATTTTTGCATACATTTCAATCTGTTCTTTTTTAAAAGATTTTTATAGGTTTAAAGAGTAATGAAAATGCATCAGATCAGTGACAGTTGTTTGAACCCTGGGTAAAACTCATCACTTGGAAACAAGCTGTACCCCAATTGCTTATTTCAGTTTGGTAGTTGTGCCCTGCTGTGCCTTTAGCCCGTGTCACCAATGGCGGGGTGTGGCGCTCAAGATAAGTGGCTTGTTCCCAAAAGTGTGGAGGAACCATTAAGCTTTCTTAAATGTCAGATATCTTTTCACAAGTTGAGGATGTCTGATTTGACAGCCATCCATGAGCAAGCATACTAGGTAGCACTTCAAAACTGCTCTACAAAACTTACAAAAAGATACCTATTTTGCAAAGCTGTGTCACAGACCTGGTAGCTCTAGCTTCCTTACTCTGTCAGTTGTCCTTAGTGAAAGAATCTAGACAAGCTAAACTGCCTTTTTAGCTAATGGGCAGTCATCTTTATCACTCTCCCTAGCACAAGTCTACATGTGGAGGAAAGAAGCATTCTTATGGGGAGATGGGGTTTGCTTCCAAACCCCTCTCTGCAAGGCTTCCTGGCTTATCATCTGGTGTGGAGCTGCAGAGGAAGGAGGAAGAAGCCCTTTGCCCTCCAAAATACTACCTGAATGTATATTCATAGATTTATCCCTGTAATTATCTGTTGTGCCCAGTATGTCATCCTGAGTTTTAAATTAAAGAGACCATGGTTTGAAAGTAGCCTCCTCTTCCTTTATCAGGCTGCAGCTGAGACCCAGCTGACCCTTTCGGCGTAAGCAGGTAGATGGTTGAATCCTGGTGATGGTTCAGGGTTTGTTTCCAACAATTGAAGCAAGAATATTTTCGATGTAGCTTAGGGCACAGTATTTAAGAAACTTCATATAGATAAATGGCGAGACCATAATCTCTGCTCCCTGTAGTAGGGTGGTTATTCAGTGCTTTTTTTTTTTTTTTTTGGGTGGGGAGGGAAGGGAAATGGTTTGGGATTTCTCAGTTCTTAACTACCTGTTTGACATAGGTCACTAACTCTTTTTCCCTCACCTACCCTCTCTCAGGTCAGGATAAAGAAGTGGGGTTTCTTGTTGTTTTAAAAAAAAAATCAAATAAACCCCAAAACAAACTCATTTCTGTTTGACCCAGGTAAGTTGCAAGTGCTTCCCTGTGGTTTCCACCCTCAAATACCAAGGAAAGAAAGTGCACAAGCACCATAAGGAATTTCTGAGGTTGAGTATGTGGTATCTTCTACTGCATCTCTATCCTGTGGTGGTGAGGAGAGTGTCGTACGTTAGTCAGATGTACTGCATGGTAGGGCACTCTGTGAGTCTTGCTGAACTAATTACTGTTGGATTTTTTTTTTCACAAAAAACTGATAATACAGCTGTAAACTGGTATATTAGCAGCAAGAAGTTCAGTATCTGATTAGACATGCTCTGGAACCTCTGGTGTGTACATGAAACTTGCCTATCATCAGACACATCCAACATGATGGATCTTTATAGACTGGTTTTAGATGCTATAGTTAGCTTGGAATTCAAGCTGTCCAAAAAACAGGTGATACCAAAGACTGTTAATGTATTTTGAAACCTTTTTATTAAGGGGTAATGAGCAGAAAATTCTGAGATGATGCCTTTATTTTCCGTTTCATTTGCCCTCCCTGCCCCCCCGTATACTTTAAACTTAATTTTGGTGGCTTTTGCTGCTTTGTGTTTTGGAGCTCTTCCAAATGCACTTTTTCTTTAAGCATGAAGATTGCAGTGCCAAGATACTTCCAGCTTTTTTTCTCTATAGCAAATATTATTTGCTGCAGCACCACTCTGAATAGCAGCCATTATTTGCATGCTATCTGAGATTTGCTGAGCCAGCAGGACAGGAGCAGCAAGGCTGCTTACCTGGGAGCCGAGCAGCTCCAGTATGAGGCTGGAGGAGTGGCTGGCAGCATTTGTAGGTGCTCACACACCTCGTTTAACCAACTTTCAAAATCCTGAGAGTTGTCAGTGTAGCATATAGAGTATTATAAATGTCTAGAATGCTACAGCTGCCCATTCTTAAAGTAATCCAGGATTGTGGAAAGCTGAAAGGCTGGTGTGTGTCTCTTTACTTTCTAGTACTCTTCAAGTGACTGCCTTTCATTACTACAGCTGCCTGTGCCCAGCTGAGAGTTGAAGCTGCACTTTAAATGGAGAGGACAAAGCAGAGTTCTGTAACAAGATTATTGTTTTTCAGAAAAGCAACCCCAAAGATGGGATTGAACTGTAGGAGTGTCTTGACAGAGTTTGGTATTGAGTCTGCTGGACATGCCTTTTGTCTTATGCGTATTCTCCTAGGCAGACTGTACCAGCTGCTCGCTGCAGGAGCACTGAAGCAGCCTTCTTACACCCAAACTTCCTTGCAGCAGCCTTGACTTTTCCACTTGCAGCTAAGACACTGCTGTTCCCATCATCCAAATCTCAAACCTGATTTCTGCAGTAATCTAGTAGGCTTAAGATTGTTCCCAGTTGCCAAAGTGTTTGTGGGGGTGGGGTTTTGTCATGTGTGTTTTTGTTAATATCTTGTTATATTTACTTTTGCATGTGGCAGTCCTGTACTGAAAATAGGGTATCACAAAACTGCAAAATATTGTTATTCTTAATTTTGACTGGATACTGTATTTTCTCAGAATGTAATTCCTCAAATGGGAAAAAAACCCCCCAACACTCTAAGTTACCTGATATTTCTTAAGGATGTTGGTTTCTGC
This sequence comes from Brachypteracias leptosomus, assembly GCA_013401335.1. Lineage (NCBI taxonomy): Eukaryota > Metazoa > Chordata > Aves > Coraciiformes > Brachypteraciidae > Brachypteracias > Brachypteracias leptosomus. The sequence goes on along the minus strand of VYZX01001636.1, from coordinate 68,079 downwards.
AACCAGTATATCAAAGCTGGAAGTTTGAAATTCACTTGCTTCAGTAAATGATGATGGAGCAAGTATAATGACTTCAGATTCATATTGTTACATGTAAGTTTGTTTCTCATCTGAAATAATTCAAGTGTGTTGGATGTGATTCTGAGGCTCTCAATGTGTCCACCTTCCTTCTCCTGCCTTTGAGTTAAAATCAAGTATGAATCTGGATTGTTTGTAGGCCAAGTAGCAAAGAGGTAGAGCACTGAACAGCAGTGCTGCTTCAAAGGTTTGTGATGATTTTTGGATCCATAGGGCAGGTGGGGTTGCGTATATGCCTCCAGCTGATGACATTCACTTTAAAACAGAAAGTTAACTATGAACTACTGTTCCATGTTTGCTTATCTGGAGACCCCTGAACTTCTTGATGAAATAAAAGCCAATGCTATTATATGCCAAATAACCGTGGCAATAAACTCATGAGAGGTTGCTGTGTTGAATTGTTTTCATTCCATGGATTCTTCAACTTAAAAGGATCTTGAGCGTTTCTTCCCTAGTTTGTCATGGGCTCAGGACTGGCAAAGCTGAAATCTGCTGTTCCACAGGGGTCTGATGCCACTATGTTCTCCTCGTGTCAGCCTGTATTAAGTGACTGAAGACTTCCTTGTGCATCCATTCTTTGCTTCTTGGGCAACAAAAGTATCTGGAATCCTTAAAAGCAAAAGCTCTGAGGGTTCAGTTCATCTTTTTCTTCAAGATAGCATAAATTTTGCTGGTTTTGCACTTGAAAAAGAAGCACTTGATGCCACTTCCCATCCAAGACCTGTTTCCTTAAACTTTTCTGTATTTTTACCTGTATTATTTGTTGTATAATAAACACTTCTCTATGTTCCAGTGTCTCCAGATGTTTGTAAATGTTGGTTATGGCTCTTCTTCCCTACCTGTGTCTTGTTCTATTGTCTCCAATTTTTTTTTTCTTCAGAAGCTAGTTTCTGGTTGCTACTAATTGTGATGGGTTTGGGGTTTGGGTTTTTTCCCTTTTCCTAAAGACTATAAAAAGTTGGTTTGAAAACAAAGTTGTATAGATGAGCCTTTGTTAGATTCACTTTTCTGGGGTGATTTATGGTGTGTTTGTGTTGCTGGTACGCTTTAGGTATGACTATGGTTGATGTTCTGGCCACAGAAGTTGTGGGCAAGGGGAAAGCAAACTTAGGTTTGTCTTATGTTTATACTAATCATTAACTTAGATCTTTTAAAAATATTTTTTTCTTTTTTTGAGGCTGTGACTTTTAAAGACTATCTTTGCTGACACCATTTTTGGGATCCCCTAAACCTTTCATTTTTCAACTGAGATTTCCTGATCTCTTGCAGCAGAGCTCCCTCCTCCGTACACGGCCATTGCAAGCCCAGATGCCAGCGGGGTTCCTGTCATAAACTGCCGTGTGTGCCAATCGCTGATCAATTTGGATGGCAAGCTCCACCAGCATGTTGTTAAGTGCACAGTTTGCAATGAAGCTACGGTAAACTGGATTTCTAGTGTTCTGTTTCTGTGGAGGGAAGTGGGGGGAGGTCGAAGTTTGTTGTTGGTAGAATTCATGTCCTCACCTACAAAGGGTGTGTCCCTTCCTGCCATCCCTGCAAAGGACTGCTAGTGTAACTAGTGTTCAAGTTCAGGGGTTGCTGGCAGAAGGATGGTCATAAGCAGTTAGAGTAAATTGTCATACTCTTGAGCTAGCTGGCTGTGCAGGTATTTCTTTCTAAAGAGGACAGAAAGCAAAGTTGTTAAGTAATTGCCCCTCTGTAAAGTGGGGGGGAACTGGTTTTGGTGGGATGAAGAGAAATGAAGAATTGAAATATTTTAAGAGGGGGAGAAAAGTGGCCAACCACACCTCTCCCTGGATGTATGCTTTCCTCCTGCAATTCTATTCATTCAGTTGCTTAGCTTGCTAACAAACCACAACACAACTGTTCTGAAATGCATAAATTGTAGGTTCTTTTCCAGTGATCACAGACCTTTTTGCTCCCCCTCCCCTTTTCTTAATTCAAGTTTTCAGTATTTGGCCTCCTTCTTCTATTTTTTTTTTCTTTTTTTTTTTTTTTCCCCTGCCAGTTTTACTTTTAGGATCTGATACTGCAGCACTCCACAGCTCCAGGGTACATTTGCATGAAACACACTGGATTGGATTTTTTAATGAAAAGAGCTTTAAATTATGTTCAGAAAACAGGAAGCCTTAAAACTGCAAGAAAACAGCTTCCTTTTTTTTTCCACTTGAGACAGTAGAGAACCTGCCATTAATAGTCACTTTCACTGCCAATATGTAATGTTTCAAGCCAAACAAAGTATCTTGCAGCTTTTGATTCACTGTATGAAAGGGACTTAGAAACTTGATTCCCAGGTTGGAGAAAGGTAATTTCAGTACAGTTTAAAAAAGTCACAATTCAGTGATGTCTTTGTAGTCTCTTATTGACTGAGAACCAGACTGTGATTCTCTCACTGTTGAATAAAGCCATTGTACCAAGCAAGGAGGCTTGATTGATGTTTTGACTGTTTTTAAAAAAATATACCACTGCTTAAGCTCACATCTTAAAAAATAACTAAGATGAAATCTTGAATTCTTCATTGCTAAAATATGAATGTTTTTTCTATTAGTTTGCAGAATCTCTTGTTTATTCTAGTGAGGAAATTCACCCTTCTTTCTCTGGAAAGAGAATTTCTAATTTTGTCTTGACTCTCAAGTTTCTTCTGCAAGAGGAACTGTATTTCTCTCTTAGCAAGAACTTGTCACTGGCATTGTTCTGCTTTGTCATACTGTTGTGAGGAAGAAAGTAAATTGCTATGATTTCTGATGTGTGTTCTTTGGTGGGTTTTTTTTGTTTAGCCAATCAAAAACCCTCCTTCAGGGAAGAAGTACGTTAGATGTCAGTGTAACTGTCTCCTTATCTGTAAGGATACGTCTCGGAAAATAGGCTGTCCAAGACCAAACTGGTAAGAATAAAAACCTGTAAGTGCTTTGAGATAATTTTCTTTAAAACAATGATGCTCTGTGTTGAATATTTAAAACTAAAAGAGGTTCAAGCCTGGGACACTATACATGGACACTTACAGAACATTACTGAATTGCTGCAGACACAGGTTATGCTAGTGTCAATTGTGACTTTTTTTTTTTATGATTAACTTTAAAAAGGGAATTTTTCTTTATTATTATTTAGTGATAGTCTTAAATATGTGCTTCCCATTTTGCTACTTCGTAAGGAACAAATGGTATAAAGAACAACAGAGAAGAAAATTACTTCTTTCTGGGACATAACATTCATAATTTCTTGCAGATTTTATTGTAAACACACAGGTTGCTCGCTTTGCCTGGTTCAGAGTGGGAACTTCAGAAAGGAATGGGAGAGGAAGCAGTAAGTTGGCTTCAGTCCTGTCCTCCTTTCTTTGTTATGCTGAGCCCTCAATCTCCTCTCAGCTCTCCGCTTTAATTTACACATCTACTATAAAAGAAACAGGTGTGATTGCCATAGTGAGCATTCCTACCGTGGGTTTCAGGGTGTTAAAGATCCTGCTGAGGTAGGAGTAATTTGATTGCAAGTGGTGCAGCTCTAACAGGAAAAATTGAGATGAATGCAAGGTCTGTGGACACATGAATGGGAGCTCTACCACACTGAGTGCCCTAGTCACCAGTCTGTTGGCTATTCTGGTTTTGAAATATAGTTTAAGACTTGTGAGGTTTTTGTTGTTGTTTGTGATTTTATTTAATGCAGTCTTGGGGAAAACTTTGAAACATTCCAGATATATTTCTGAGTGAAAAATGTTCATGGGATACTTCAGTTATAACATATCACGTGGTTGGTAACCAAGCTGAATCAGAAAGTCCCTAATTTTTTAAAAATAATTTCAAAAGCATATCTCATCAGTTTCCCTAAGATAGCCTATGTATTTGTCTTACTAGAAGATGAGCAAAATTTGGGTTATTTTGAAGGAAGTTGGGAGTATGCCCTAAATGGAAGCCTCCAGGTTGAAGAGAGGCCATACAGAATACAATTTTGTCTGTGTAGTGAGAGAGACACAGTGCATGCTAGATAATGCTTTAATTATTCCCTTCATTTTTTTCATGCTAGGAAAAAAGTCTGATCCTCATTCTGCTTTGAGTTGGTTAATTTCGTTACAATTTGTCCATCCAAAATGACAGTATAATTAAATCTGAAACTCATTGAACATGGAAGCAAATACAACCCTTTTTTAAGTAAACTGATTGCATTTAGTCAATCTGGAGTGGTTTTCTTATTTTAGTTCACTCAATTTGAATGTAATTTTTACTGTGCAAATGTGGACATGCTGCTTATATTGACATGATTATAAGTAGTGTGGGAAGGAGGAGTCTTTGACTTGGGAAGGAGGGCGAGGTTATGGAAAAGTCTTTGCTCCTTCTACATGTTTCACATGGTTATGTACATTCCAAGTCATGGGCTTGCTCAGCCTGAGTATTAAGATTTCATTTTCCTGAGGAGTGTTTCTGCCATATGATGGCAAGCCTTTGATCTCTACAGGGTTCTGGCTGATGTTATAGGCAAAGAGAATGTTTTCAAAACTGAAGGAAAACACTTTGGAAGAGACCAAAACTGAGTGCATCATCTGTTTAAAAAGCAGATTATAGCTTAAAAGTGTAAAATATTTGGTAGTGACTGAGTTAATTGCTTAAACACATGGTCCTTCTATTTTGCTAGCTTAATTACATGTACGTCTAATATTCTTAACACAGTAGACGCATCATTACTCTTGGTCCAGTAATGCTGATCCCAGAAGAGCAGCCAGCTCAGCCTGCCTTGCCAGTTCAACCAGATGGAACTAGAGTGGTATGTGGACACTGTGGAAATACGTTCCTTGTAAGTAAAGCACGAGATTCTCCTTCTCACCTCATTGTGCTATCCCTCAAGCTATTTGTTGTGAGCACTTTTTTAAGAGCGTATTGCCTCACTCTGTGGCATCATTGAGAAACTCAAATCTGCTTCTGTGCTCGTTTTGCTCTTGGTGTGTGGTCTGTATTTGATTAGCTTTACATGCATTTCAAGAAAACTTATAACAGTCTTTCTATGTGTTCATGGTTAAAGCTGAAAGTCAGTCTTCCTACTTAATGATGTGAGAATGGATGGTGCTGGGAAAGAAAGTTGGCTTGGAGTTCTGTTTAGACTTGCAGTGATGGTTTTGTTCTGCAGTGGCTAAGAGAGTAGTGCTGCCATTGCTGTATGGACCCCTGAAAGCTGTTTGTTACAGCACATGCTATCAGCATGTCTGACAGTTGTTACAGAACTGGAGATTCTGGTTTATACGAGGCTGTCATTTGATCTTGTTTTTCAAGCAGAAGGAGAATACTCTTTTGCTGTTGAACTGTTTGTAGCCTTATACATGGATAAGGGACTGCCATACTTGAATTTTGATTTGGGAAGTCTCTGCAGTACACAAATAAGTTAGCTTTAGCTTCATCATCTAGAAGGGCTTGAATGTTTGTCAGGTTTGTGACTTATGGGGAAATGGCCAAGATAAGTGGTATAGCTGAAGGACCTGTGTAGTCACCAGAGTGGTGTTATGTTCCTGAAACAAAAGATTGTAAGATACATAAAGTCCAGAGAATAAGATGGCTTTTACTTTTATTTTTTTAGAGGGGAACCAAGGATTTGATTATGAATTTACAAGTAATGTAGTCTCTCAGAAACAAATTAGAGATGCTTGAGAAATAAGCTTTCTGCCTATATACCAAAAAAATACATGTATTCCTATTATAATCCTTGCTGAAGAACAGTAGTCTGTACTGGAGATAGCCGGAGTGGATTTTGTTTGCTTTTTTAAAAATGCAAGCCTATATGTGACCTTAACTAGTAAGAACATTGTATACAATATAGAATAATGTTACTAACAGAAAGCTACTGGATCTACAGAAGAAAAAAGCCATCTCAAATACATATTCTAAACCAGGAAACTTATTAAAAGTTGTCTTTTCTTTTAGCTTTTTAAAAAAATATAATAGCATGTTACAAACTGAGGTACCTACATGAACACTGTAGTTTGATACAGAGTCATAATTTAATTTTGTAATGCAATTATGGTTTTTAGCATAGCTTTAAAACTCCATAGGCAAAAGCAGTTCTTAATGTGGTCTCTTAACACAAAAGACATCTCTACCATGTGATTTAATAATTTTTATTATTAGTAGTCAGTGTTATGAAGTAAAATTCTTCTTACTAAATTCTTGGCCTATCTCTGAGGTCTTTCATAAGCATGGGTTTTTTACATATCCTCTATTTACTTTCTCTAAGTGCAGTCTGGATTAATTCTGTAGTTTACACTATGAACTGCTTTAGGTGACCATAAGGGGGGAAAAAAACCCCAATAAAACCCAAACCTGTGAAAGCTGTTCTTGCCTGTAACAACTAGATTATGCCTTAAAAGGCTAAATTTTCTAATTTGAAATTTGTGCATGTGACATCAGGTCTGATGGTTGCTCTAGGGAACTGCAGTGTTGAGCTTCACGGTCTTCCTATCTGCCAGTAAGACCAATTTACCACTTTACATTGAAAAGAAAACCTCAAAAGCATTAGAAATTTGAAGCTTGTATTTTTTTATGGTGAGTTACCAAGGAAAACTTTCTGCTCCTTTTATACAGGTTTCCCACCACTTTTGCTTCTGCCTTTTTCCTGTTACTAGGTTTGAGATTCTGCGAACAAATTTAGTTAAGAAAAAAAATGAAAAATTTGCTTGAGTTTAGGAATGAGCAGAGACAAAAAAAATAGTGCTTTAGCTAGCTTTGAAACTTAATGTCTTTGAGGGTATTTCTGCCCATTGAGATTTCCACATTGTAAAGCAAATATGTAATGCTAGATGCATCTCTCAGGCTCAGTAAGGTATCTCCTTTAATATACTTGGCAGTTAAAAAATAAATAAAATAGACAAGTAAAGCTAGAATCCCTGGGGTGGAAAAGTCAAACTGTCAGTTGCTTGTTCAATGTTCTTTTAAGAGTATCAACTTGTTCACTACCTTTCCAAGATTCTGTTTTTTTGTTGGTTTTTTTTTTCCTTTTTCCTTACATATGAAAACATAAGTATGGGTTGTGCTTTCTCTACCTTAACATGGGGGGTGTTTTTTATAAATTATTAAAAGCATGCTCCGTGCCATGGAGTGCTTTAAAGATTCTCTGTCTCACCTGGAAGAATTACTTAGTACTGAAGTAATACTGGAGCAGAAGTATCACTAGTTACTCCTGTTTTGTTCATCAGATAACTTTTTCCTTGGGAACTCTCATAGGGGTCTCTTCTGTGTTAAGGTTTCCACTGTTTCTGGCAGATTCAGCGAGCAGACAAGTGGAAAAACATAGTAGAATAGAGAAGGAGGGCAAGATGAGTTTAGTGCTCCTGCTGAATTGCAAACTGATCTGGTTTGGGCTTTTAGGAGAGCTTCTGGGCTTGGGCTGTGGCAGAGTTACTGCTTCTGCCAGCAGTGAAGTCATTCATACCCCACAACCCCTCTCCTTGTGATTTGTGGCTGTCAGAGGCTGACATGGAAATGGTGGCAGGCAGGGCAAGAGTGTCCCTGTGTCCCCCTCCATCCTCCTGTCCTGCTGTCAGAGACCCTCAAGGACAAGAAGCCAGAAGCAAGTCATGCAAGTCACAGGGTACAGGCTAAGCACTGTGATTTGTCAGTTGTGCTGTCAATGTTATTTCTTAAAAAAACTAATCAAATATTAAAAGGATTTTGTCCAAAACAATTGAATAGAAAACCCTTTAAATTCTTTAGAAAATTAAGAAATATTTTAATATGCAAAAGTATCTGGCTTTCCCAAAGGACCTGGGAGGAGTGGAGGGGAAGCTTTTTTTGGCAGAGCAGCTGTATTTAGGGATGTGTGTGTACGTATGTATATGTCTTTTTTTCTTTCCCTGTCTTGTGTGGAATGCATTGAGAACTATTCTAGGCTCAGAAGGAAGAAAGTGTGACATATTCTTCTAGTAGATCCCTTGGAATGGATGTCTGGTTTTGTCCACAGTTGAAACATTTAAGAGCACTCTGAAATACTCATCTGTGTTTCAGTACATGTAACCAGGGATTTGGGCTGTTTATTGTATTGTTTCAATAGGAAAATTACAGTTTGTATTGCCAGCAGGGAGCTAAATTTCATGTAACTGTAACCAAGTTTTCATAAGAACATGAAACATAATTAGGTACTTGAAAGTACTTTGGAATATGAGTAAAAATACCAGCTTGAAGCATGATTTAAACTGCTTGTTAAACTCAGCAAAACTCCCAAGAATTAGAATGTGCATGAAAATAACCTTTCCCTACTGTGCTGATGTGATCTGAATTCTTGTAGTTTGAATGTCTTGCTGCACTTCTTTTTTTGTTTTTTTTTTTGTTTTTTTTTGGTTTTTTTTCCCTGCAAGTATTCCTGGTATGTGCAGAAGGCATCATAACTGTTAGTGCTTCTTTTATTTCCAGGTAACTCTCAATGAAAACAGATTATCAACACCTCCTTTTTTCCTGTCAGTATGCCCAAGTGCATTTGAGTTTGTATCCATTAATAATTATGGCTAATAATCAGAATTCTTTAAATAAAACCCTAGAAAGATCATTAATGAGTAACTCTCGAAATGGAGTTGCCTACAGTAGAATAAAACAAGTGTACAGAAGTGAAGTTGAATTACAAATACATAATGTAAGTCCTGGATTTAGATTTGCTTCTATTTCTGGAATTGCAGCTTAAAAAGCTGAAAGAACAGCTGTCTCCATCCCTGGTACTGACAGCCACACCTTAACCCACCTCTGTGGTATAGAAAACTAAGTGAAGCCAAGTAGTTTTTGACAGGGATGCAAGCAATTAGCCAACTTGCTCCTCTGGTAGGAATGTGGAAGTAGAATTAATGCTCCTAAAACACATTGCTCAGGTGGAGAGTATTACAGAAGTTTCATTTCATTAAGAAATAAAATACAACTATGCTAAAGCATTTTGTCCAGGTCTAAGTAAACAAATGTTAAAGAAGAGGCATGTAACTGGTATTGTAACCAGGAAGAAAAATGATGGATTTCTTCTTAGTGGAGAATTAGCCCCATTAGAAGTAACTAAAACTGAGGGGAAACCTTCGGGAGGCAGGAAAACACACTCTAAATGCTACAGATTAGAACCTTGCTCACAGTAAAATCTGCTTCTACTGGCAAGTTGTTACAAGCTACATCCTCTTTCTTTGCACGTAAAATCATAAATTCATTCTTGGTGTTTAAATGGTGCTGTAGCCAGGTCCTGTTTCCCATAGAGGGATGGGCTGATTTTGATTTGTGTTTGCAGCAGTTATAACAACAGGAGTCACTTTAGTAGGCTGACTTCTGATTTCTCACAGAGATAAGGAGGATCCAAATAGAGGCATTGGTGGTCTGTGCTGTGGCTGCTTCCCTGCCTAGTAATTTGCAGTGTGACTTCTGTATAAATTAAGAAGGGAGGCAAGAAGAGAATGATATTTAACCAGGAAATTGTGCTAACTACCTCTAGTTGAGAATGGCAGAAGAGAGCTGCAATTACAATATAACTGCTTACAGTATGAAGAACAATCTTATCTCCTTGTTCAAGGCAAACATGTTTAAAATGCTTGTTTAATACTTTTGTTATCACAGAACGAAATTCAACAAAACTTGCTTTTTTAAAATGAGTATATGATTGTGTATCCTCTGGTTGAGGTAGTTCTAGGCATTACTTCTGCTAAGGCTGTTTCCAAGATAGGTTTTAGTCTGCATGGAAGGTTATGAACAGAATATGTATGGTTTTTATAGATCACAATTTTTCAATGTCGTGTATGTAGCCAATAGTGTTCTCTGTTTTGATATAAAACTTAGACATCCATTTTCTGAAATATTTTTTAGCTAATATTTCTGTGCACACTTAGATATCACAAATGATGCAAGGGTTGGGGAAAGATGGGAAAATGCATTTATCTGTAATTGTGCCAAAGAAAACATTGATTCAGGGTATATTCATAGTTATGGAAATGAGAGAAAAAAAAATGTATTAATATTATGTTGCCCATACTGTGCCTGTGGATGAAACCACATTACGTCAAGCAAATCTCGTAATACTAGGGCAAGTCATGGGAAATGTTCACATGGAAATCCCAATCCTGTGTTGCCACTGACAAAAGGGCATCCCATTTATGGAAGAAAGCAAGAAACAAGTCAAAGAAGGCCTGAGAAGCAAAATATTTCACAGTGACATTTAGCATAAAGTACAACAAACATTTTCTCAGGCCAGTTTTTCAAACTTTATATCTTTTCTTTTTACAGTGGATGGAACTGAGGTTTAACACACTAGCAAAATGCCCGCACTGCAAAAAAATGTAAGTTCTCTGAAAGCAAAGTTACGTAAATTAACTGTTAAGTGCTGGTGTTTCTTCTGTAGAAATCTTTGGAGTAGAAGGTGTCTGCTGTGCTGATTATTCTGCTGTGCTCATCTAAATTTCAAGGCTAAAGAGCCTGTCATATGCACATGAGCTCTCCACTCTTTATGCACAAATCAGTTAACTGACAAATCCAACCTGCTTTATTAAAACGCTCTTAACTGAATTGCTGGAAGCAAAAATAAGTTGCTAACGACAGGCAGGAATGGGTTGCTAAAATGTCTTATGTCCTTGGAATTTTACCACTTCATGTAGTTACTCAGATGTTTAAATGTAGAACTTGAATTGCCTTATTGTAAAAGGAGGAAAGGAAACAGTCTTGTTTTTACTAATTTCACAAACTCAGCAACTAACTTGTGTTAAACATCCTAATGTATTAACTTGTTTATTGTTTATGAATTGCTGTGGAATAACTTGTCTACTCATTTTCTATTGCTTCAGTAAGAAGGTGAAAAATTAGAATACAAGAGCTGTGAGAGTTTGTTTTGGGTTTTGTTTGGGACTTTTAGAAAGTATTTGTTTGACCTTTCTGAGGTCAGGAGTACTTAGTTTGCATTGTTGATGATTATTTGAAAGCTATGCTACTAACATACTTTAAGTTTATATGGAATCTCAGCCACAGGGTATGAAATAAGACTTTAAAATGTTACTTCAGAGACTTTCTTGTCCTGATGATTTATTTAAATATTTGTCTTCTGTTGATAGGTAGGCGTGACTTCCAGTCAAAGGAGCAAATGTGTTTTCCATTGGGAGTAGAGAACCACAGCCGTGGCGCATGTTGTAGGAAAACTATCAGGTCCCTTAGGAAGCAGGAGGTGTGGGATGACTGTACCATAGGTGTTGGCATGGCCTGGCCTTCAACCGTGATTGAAACCTTTTACTGGAGTATTTAATAGAGAAGCCAGTCTAGTGGTGTGTTTAACCTCTGGAGTGTGGAGCAGTGGTTATGTTCTAGTTGTCTTAGGTCAAACTCACTGTCCTGGTGAGATGCTGCTTTGTGCGGGTGTTTTCACTGACTGTAATTGCATCCAGTGTTGTCAGTGCTGGGGGAAGGGGCTCATGCTTTGTGGCTTGGTTTTAAACCAATTGCAATTATGTTTTGTATTTTATCATGTCACTTGATAGCTGACCTTAGCTTTTTTTCTTGACTCACCTTAGGTACAAAATTACTTGGTGTTTAACCTTAAAAAAAACATCACCACCACCTTCCCTCCCTCCCCCCCAAAAAACCCCAAACCAACCAAAGCAACAGTCCAAAAGCAATACCATGTGATCTGTTGATTTATGTTATTTGTATTTTAAAATCCAACTGGAGGCTAAGGATTTCTTTGTGTCTTTGTGTATAAATTGCAAAGCATGCTCTCTTTATGTAATAAACCCCCAGAGCATCTCTGCAATGCAGTTTGTGAAAATTGCAGCTTGTGTGGCAATTGAATTGCAGAATACAAAAGACATTTTAACAAGCGGGCATTTCTGTCCTTGGGCTGAGGATGTAAACTATGGAATATTGTAATTTAGCTTTGAATGAGTTGCTCGGTATCTTCCTGTGCTTGAGATGCAGTGGTCAGGAGTTCTGCACTTCCAGCAGCATTAACATTTCTAATGTATGGATTTAGGGCACAGCATAGGTGAGGCAGAGCTTTGAGTTGTGATGACAGAATAAGTAACTGTAGTGACCTGCTGCTTTCTATCAGCCCTTTGTCATAGGTCATGGCACCTGTAGACAAGTAGTCAGAAGGGAATGTGGGGTTCTTTATTTCATTAGTGGCTGACTAGTTAAATGCAAAACTATTCATTCCTTCTGTCGACTCAGTTGATTGTCACTGAGAAAAGGATAGTGTAGGCTGCGGCTCAAAGAACCTTGAGTCACTGCAACAGTAGGTTTTTCAAGAAGACATCTGCTGAGACTTTTAAATTCTCAGTTTTCATGATTTTGATTCAGACACTTTCAAAAGTGCATTGAATCTTTTTTGTGACCACCTGTTTGGCTGATGGAGGCTAGATCTTAATATTAAGAAAGCCTTGTAAAACTGCAGGGGAAGTCAGGAGTTGCTACACAAAAAGGTGAATAACAAAACAATGTCCAGTGAAAATAAAGCGGCCGTGCCTCAGAGTACATGAACAAAGAGACTTTTCATAGCTGGATGTTGGATGAAATAGGATTCTTTGTTTGGTTTTATTCTTATCTACCTGCTATTGCTGTGTTGTCCCAAATGTGGGTTCTTCACTTGCTGTACAAAGAGCTGAAACCCACAGTCGAGATACTTGTTTTATTCCAGATGTGCACAGAAAAGGGACCTAGGCGATGATGCGCAAAGCTTGCACACCTAGTTCTAGGATGATTCTCTGCTAGCCTTGATTTACAGGTACAGTGCATTTTAAATGTACTACCCCTGCTCAGAGGATAAGGGGCTGATTTGGGTAGGGGCTTTTTCTAGCTAGGAGGTGTGGTTTTCACATAGATATTATAATGAGATAGTTCAACCTCAGGGCACCAGTTTGGGGACTTTGCTGACTCTTCTGAACTGATGCTTATCCTCAGGATACATCTCTGAGGGAGCTCAGAGAACTCTCTTATCCTTCCTTAAGCACCCATTCCTCTTTCTTATCTTATGCACCCTTTCTTCTTTCTAAAACTGACTTATCTTACAGTAAACGATGTCAGCCAAACTCAGAACAGTCAGTCATCAATTGTGACCACAAATTCATTATTTTGTTACATACTGTACTTTTTCTGTCATTGTCCTGTAGTCTTGTCCTGGCTCCCTCAAAAATTATAGCCCTCAAGAGTTTTGTTTTTGTTTTGTTTTCAAAGTAACTTGGGAAATACAGGAAATTAGTTGTGATGCAAAGAATAAAATTACTTATTTGGTAAAAGGCCAAATCTGTTTGGAAATGGACTGCAAACATGGTCATGCCAGTAGAGATAAGGTGTTTGCAGAATCCCTACTGAGGCATAGAGTCCTGCCTAACGTAGGCCCTTAGCTGCACATTACCTACTGCAATTGGGACAATGAATGTAGCTAATGAGGAAATTATTGCAATATAGTTTTATAGTGTAGAGGATGACACCTGGGAATGGGGAAGAAACTTTCTTCTTCTACTGTCTTAAGATTCTTTTGTGTTTCAGAATACAAAATGCCAGATGCTTATCAGCCTGTTTCCCAAAAGAACGAGAGGTTTAGGGAAGGCTTCTGGTAGTTTTCTCATTTAATGATGGAGATGAAGCAGGAGCTGTTGTTGTCTGCTGGTCTGTTTCCCAAGCTGTATATTAAATCATCTAGAAACATCACAGTCATGAATTCAGTTACTAGAAAGAGAATTGAATAGTACAAGTTTCTTTCAGGATGCTAAGTATGTCTTGTTTTTTCCTCCTTTAGTACCTACTTTTTTTTCTCTTTAAGGTCTGACAAAATAATGAACCTCAATGAATTTATAACACTTTTGCTTCATGAAGTCTGCAGTACCTTTAGGAAAGTGAGAGATACTGGAACCCTGTCACTACAGTGGAGGCTACTTTCAGCAGTGCTATTCACCTTCAGAATACTGGCATTTCAACCTTCCTCTTAAAAACCTTTGTAAAAGCATGTCTGAAATCCTGGCAGTAATTCCTATGATTTGGAGCGTGAGACCCTGCATTCTTTCCTGTGTTACTCCTTAAATAGTCTCTGGCCTGTGTGGTGGTTTTCCCCTTTTCTATTACTACCTGATGCTAAATTGTCTTTGGTGTCTCTTATATCTACTGTGGCTGCCCAAAGGTCTGGCAGGTGCCTTTGCTTCC
>VYZX01001636.1:22033-49935 GCA_013401335.1 Brachypteracias leptosomus | reverse complement strand
GCACTGTGGATGTAGGAGGTAGACACACTCAAATGGTGGGTGTGGCACCACTCTTCATTGTAAGCACCTAGATTTTTTTAGGTACTAGATAATTTTCACCAGTAATTCCCCTTTAAACCAAACATGGACTCTGTCTTTTACTGCTTGCTAAAATTGTAGACTTTGCCTACAACTCTATAAACTTAAGATGGTGTAAGTGTATTGTCATTCCTCTTCCCCTCACCCCATTTAGGCTGAACAGTTACTATTTGTGGGGAGGGGGGGTTGTTTAGGGTTGGGGCTTTTTTGTTTTGTTTTAATTGAAAATACCACTTATTTTCTAACAGTTCTTCTGTTGGAAGTGCACTGCCACGGAGACGCTGCTGTGCATATATTACAATTGGAATGATCTGCATCTTCATTGGAGTTGGATTAACTGTGAGTGACATACTGGGATACACTTGCAACTGTGTGCAGGGGCCTGTGTGCACAAAGAACCTCCCTTGGTTGACCAGCTCTTCTTTCCCAGCATTTGAGTAAAATCTAAGTTTGTGTAGGTTTTGTCACCTCCTTTAAAACCATGGACTTCATCATTCAGATTAGTCAGAAAAATGAAATGTTCCTGAAAAAAAAAAGTTACGGTACTTTGAGAGTCTCCTCTTCATGATGTTAAATTTGGCTCTTATCTCTCTAAAAACTTCAAATTTCTGAAAAAATTGTTCTGCTTCACTCTAAAAATACTGGAACGTCTTGCTCTTGCTACTCTCAAAACTTCAGGGTTCCAGAAATATATTGCTCTATAGCCAGGAATGCAAGTTCTACTGCAGTGGAGGGGAATGGAATTCCAAGTTAGAAATATGTGTGCATTTATTATTTGTACAAGCTATAAGGAGTAAAACCAAATAAGCTATTTTCAAATTAAAAGGCTCATACTGTTGCTACTCTATTATGCAGAAAACTGCCTGGCTTGCTTGGCTCTCGGGTGTCTGGTACTGGTTACTAGAGCCAACTTTCTACTTGGCAGTCCCAGAAAAGTATGTATGAGGAAATAGCTGCAGTTGAATTCATGTGTGTGATTCTCATTATACCTCTAACTTGTGTTACAACCTGAACATTTTTTTTTGTGTGAGCATAAATGAGCTGTGAAGGATTTTCCAGTTTCCCTAATAAAAATGATGACAGACAGAAATAAAAACAATGAGAAAGATAGATATATATATAAATATAATTTTTTTTTTGGCAACCTTACGGAGTTTGAAAATTAAAATGTTTCACCATGAGGTGTCGAGAAGCTTGTGTAGCCTCCATCCTTGGAGTTCCTTTGGGACTCAGCTGGGTTAAAACTGAGCAACTTGGTCTGACCTTAGTGTTGACCCTGCTCTGATTGGGAAGTTGACACTAGAGAACTCCTGATGTTTCTTCCAAACAATTATCCTGATTGTGTAAAATTAACATCTGACTTATCAGAGTAAAAAGGTGCCAGAGTGTTTAATATCATTTGTTCTTCCCTGAAGAGCAGATAGTACTGTATGATTGATGCTTTTGTTTTCTCTCTTTAGGTTGGTACACAGGATTTTGCAAGGCGGTTTCATGCAACATATGTTTCTTGGGCTATCGCTTATCTCTTAGGTTTAATCTGCCTCATTCGAGCCTGCTACTGGGGAGCCATTAAAGTCAGTTATCCAGAGCACAGTTTTGCATAAAGAAATTGTTAGATTGTAGCGGATGAAGATCTATTAATTCTGGATATTACATCTTGGACACTTTTAAAACCTTTCCTGTAAGGATTCCATTCTGTTCAAAGTAGTTTTAAGACTGGGGGTCTCTAAGAACAAATGTTCATTGCACTACATAATATGCAAATAGTTTGTTTTGCTGCTAGATTCCCTAGCTCTGGATACTTAAGCTGTGTTTACATGTTCATAACTCTGTCTTTATAGGTGTTGAATTTTATTTCAACAGACAGTATTAAGTTTTACATTTCCTTTGTTATGTTAAAATCCGTCTGCCATTTTTCTAGATGATCAGTAAGAATTCAAAAGCAAAAGTGTTTATAAGTGTTTCTACAGTAGCTTCACATTTGTACTTAACATTTTAACAAAAATACATTAAAGTGGCTTGCTTTAAAACCTAAGCAATAAGCATTTTGCTTGAACTGCTTACTGTATCTTTTGCCTAAGATTGTAGTGACCTTATTCAGGAAATGAAAGTTGAGTCTTTCATCTGACTGACACTGTTGCTAGAGAGACATTTGTAAACACTGTATGTTTCGAGACTTTTCAGGTAGAGAGATCCTACTTTAGTAGTCCAGTTAAATCTCCATTTATCCAGGATTGGATTTCAGTTAGGATAAATGCTTTCTTACAAGGATTCTGGGACTTAGGTGTTTTGGTTTTGTTGGGTTTTTTTTAACTGGCAAATCTTAAAAGCCATGCTCGGATTATGGAACTTAACTCTGGTTGATCGTACAAGTTCCTTTACAGGGTCTAAGGGAAGCATTTCATATGACTTATTTCATAATATTTCAGTGTCATGTAGGTGACAATAAGGTGGTGATGGGTTGCCTCTTACTTTCCTCTGATCATGTCAGACTTTCCCTGTTTGGGAGAGTTAAGCACTGGTCACTGCAAAGGGAGACACTGTAAATTCACATTAACTGCTGTAATAAGGAAATGAGTAAACTATTACTTGGACCATTCCATCAAAATATATCTAGTCAATTTAGCACTGACTTGCTAAGAGAATACGGAAACAGAATTTTTTTTCTAATGATGTATTCACAAAGGATTGAGGGACCAGTTCTTGCACTGCCCATCTTTATAGTTTTAAACAAGTTTTTGCTAAATTTGGAAGGAATGTCCTGAGTGATTTAGACTGTAGTAATTTAGATAATGGGGTCAGATGGGTAAATTAATGTGGTTGTTTCAGGGATACATGTAATTTAAATTATCTATGTTCCTGCTAGGACAAAATTATACTCAGATAAGGATTTTGGAGCACAATAAATGTAAATGATCAGGCTGTAAATGATCTGTCTTTGTATGATGCTAAATGTATAAAAGCAGTAGCTCAGGATTACAATGTACCTTTTACAAATAAACTAATAAAGAAATAAAGATTATTATTCAAACTTAACATATTTTGTTATTTATATATAAATAAAAGCACAAAAGTGAAAGAATTTCCTAATATGATACAGGAACAACAAAGGTATTGTGCAGCAGGAGTGAGTTTGGCATTTTTGCCAAATGGGAGCCACAGGAATATAAGAGAGCAAGAACAAATTGCTGTTTTCTTGATGTTTTGGGAAGAATGTGGAAGTAAATAAGGTATGAGACCACTGTTAGGATTATATGTTCTTCAGGCAATGGTTTGAGGGAATATGCTAATATAATGTCATCTTTTTCTAATGCTGTTTACATCCCTTCACTGCAGGGATTTGCTGTGCTCGTTTGCATCTTAAACCTTCAAGAACTCTTTCCAGTTGTCTTGTATTTCAAAATACTGCCTGCCCTGCACATCCTGAAATAAAGCTGGCTTAGGCTGCACAGAAAATCATCTATTGCTTTTGTAACTTGGGCGGGGGTGGGAAGCCTGACTATGTTATGTTAATGAATCAAAGGAATTTGTACCTTTTTCCCCTGTGTTAAGCTGTGCTTTATTTCCTGTCTTGTGCTCCTCCTTTTTCTTCTCAGCTTTTTGGGGCAGGAGGGAAGATAGATGGACAAAATTTATTTTGGTCTGGATCAGGATAATAGCACAATACTTGATACTGATTCCTTTTGCAAAGGGAACTGTTGTAGTTATTTATATAAAATATGAAATGTATTGTGTCATGACATTTCAACCATTTCTAGGCACATAAGAACCATAATTTAACCATGTAAGAAAATAAATGGTAGTCTGAAGGGCCTGTACAAGGGGCTGGAGTAGATCTGGCTATTTGTGGAGCAGGCTTGTTTGCAGGTAGTCATGACACTCTGTGCTGACTAATCTCAATCACTTAAATTCCTCTAAACTTTTAAAAATAAAGTAGGCCTGTCCTGTGCATACTGACCACTGGAAGAACTTTCAGCTTTTATAATCACTGATTTCTTTTGTTGACCTTTTAATAATATTTTCCTCAATGTATTATTTTTCTGTTAGATGGGAGAAGGAGCTATCTGAATTCACAATGAAGGGCTCCTGTGCTTTCAGGTTGTATCTTCCATCTTCACAATTCTCCTTCCCACCAAAGAGGTTTTTATGCAAACCAAGCCTTGTTGGCAAGGAAACAACAGACCTTAAACTGTGTTTTTTATTTTCTTTAATTACTTGATGAGTGTTTAACTGGTTTTGTTTGTACCTGTCATACATGTTGATAAGTTGTCCTTTAAAACTAAAGACTAGAGGGTAGTGTTTGTGAAAAGTAGATTATCAGGAGATCTTTGTGATAAGTAGCATGCTGAAAAAAGAGAGAGGTTTCACATCAGCCTGATAATTTGCTATGAAGTGCCTGGAGAAGATGCTGTGGAGCCATTAGTAGTTGTTGCTGAGAAATTGATGATGAGCAATATTTGCTTTTGTCTTTCATGCAATGTATGTCTTTACAGAGGGAAAGCCAAGGCAGCACTTTAACATGGTGTTAGAAAATCCCTATAACTAAGACTTGAATAATAAATAGGTGAGTAGCAGCAAAGATGATTTGTCATGTTAGATCAATCTAACTGCATTTTCTGATAGGGCAAAAATTCTGCACTGAATGCAGTGTGCTCTCTAAAAATATCTGTTAAATGCTCTTCCAAGGAAGCTTGAGAAACACATCAGTAAAATTATTCAAAGATAGCAATTATCAAACTGGGAGGATGTGGCAAATATATGCCAACTATTTGGAAGTATTTAATATTTTTGTAAAGCTAGGGTGCTCTTTACCTTCATCTATTTCACTCCTAGCTGACAGAAACTGAGAGCAAACTGAATGACTGGATTAAGTTAACCCATCCTGATTTCCTACTTATTTGTCTTATGTGTGATTCACGTTTGAAATGCCAGGGTCTGAGCTTTCTCTTTCAAAAGATTTGTGGTGGAGAAATAGATTAGTGTTGGAGAGATGAGTATCACTTAACTACTCGCAATAGAAAATTCTAATCATACTATTTAGTGTAATGTTCAAAAGCTGGACTCTTACTGTATTAAATCCCCCTTCATACCAAAGATTATTTTCTTTATAGTGGAACATAGTTCCTCGTGTTTGTCTCAGTAGCTATATCAGATTAAATTGTCCCCATTCCTCAGCCTTTCAGTTGTGTCTATCCCTGTACCCCAGCTTGGCAGCAGAGATGTACTGCTGGGGAGTGTGAGCGACTGCACCGTGCACCCATCACTGGGGGTGAAGCCTGCTTGAAAATAACTAGAGTGCCTCCTTAATTCAGATTTTTCAGTGATTTTTATCGGTACAGTAGATGTGCAGCAGATTGCATGAAGGTGAAGGAACAAAAGGCTGGAGGTCACAAAGGAAGGAGAAACTTAATCCGATTTAAGTTATTTGGAAGATTTTGTTATGGTTATTTGAGCCAACAAGAAAAGAGTATCTAGGCTCAGTTTCCTACAGCTTTAACCACAACAGGGCTTTTATTTTAGAACAGTAAAGCTACTTGTTAGGCTGATTAGCTAGCAGCTCTTCATGTTACACTTCACTGGAATCTGGAGAAGTCAACCAGGGAGGTATCCCTGTACCACTTCTGTTATGTTCATCTGTAGCCATTTGCTGCTGGCCACTTTCTGAATGAAAGGGCATTGGGCTAAACAGATTTTGGATCTGGATCTGCACAGCTGTTGTGATGGTTCCTTTCTAACATCATTAAGAAGTATGTTCAGATAAATTTTGTGAAGAGAAATAATGGACATGACAGAGTATGGATTGGAAATGGCTGATCTGGATGACAAGTTGTATGTCATTGCAATAACTTAATAAAATTATTATCAAATGGGTTTAAGAACACTTACTATAAATATTGAGAAAAAGATAAAACTGGATGAGACATATGGGGTCATAAGGATGGTTACATGTTATGGTTTTATCCAATAACTGTCTCTTGTAATGGAGAAACAACAATTTCTTTCAAAGTGAGTTTACTACTAGCTCTTTTGCATGGCTTTATATTAATTTATAATGACCTGGTTATAGTTCCAGCTCACTTAAGTGTGTTGCTTAGTGTTTAAAAAAAAAACATTCAGGAAGAGATTGTGACTGTGGTTAGAAAAACACCTCAAAGGGCATGTTTCTTATTTTTCTTGCAGTATTTCCTAGGGAAAATGATGCAGCTGATAGAATTTCAAGACTGATTTGAGTGACTGTGTGAGAAAAGTTGCTAGCAGGCTTACAGGTCCAGGCCAGAGCTTGGTGCCTTCACAGAAATATCAGACTGAATTCCTAGTATTTCCAAAGCAACATCTTTAAACTTTCACTGTTATTTAATGAAGTGTCTTACCCATGTGCAGTACATCTTTCCTGTTGTACTTTACATTTGTTTAAAAAATAATCATAGTTATCTAGATAGGAAATGGGTAATTTGATTTTTTAATTTTTTGCCTATGTAGTATTACTGGACTATTCTGGGTCCTATTTCTGCAATGTGATTATTGTATTTTTCTTTGCATATTTTAAATTCTGTATCTGTAACATACAACAGTGTGTAGTTTCTCAAGTTAAACTTTTGAAATACTTTGAATTCTTGCCTAAGAAGTGCCTTTACAACATACTGAACATAACTTCTACCTATTCCAGAGAGACAGAACATAAAGCACCTTGAAGAAATGGATCTTTAATAACAGGATTTCTGTTGAACATCAGTTTGAAAGATGGAACATGCCTCCTGAGAAGCTCTGCCAGCATGGAGCCTCTCACCCTGAGCAAACTGTGTGGCAAGGAACCCCAAAGGCCCACCAGCTGAGCCAGCGGAGAGCACACAGGCTTCTGCGAAAGCTCTCTGGCTGTGTTTCATTGAAAATGCTGTCACCCAAGAAATTTGAGTTTGGCAAGCTGACATTCTCTCAATTTTTTCTTCTCCATCAGAATTTACTCATCTAGCTAGTCAGTGCTGCAGAGGGCTGAAAGAACCTTCAGTGCTATTTATGGTTTGAGCACCTTGCTTACTTAAGAGTAAGAAAAACAGTACTTTACATTGCTTTTAACCCAAATGCACACTATTGTTATTTTGATGGTAAGGCCAATGAACTAGAAAGGGTGCTTTAGGCAAGTTAAATATTTTGT
The DNA here is from genome assembly GCA_013401335.1 of Brachypteracias leptosomus. Lineage (NCBI taxonomy): Eukaryota > Metazoa > Chordata > Aves > Coraciiformes > Brachypteraciidae > Brachypteracias > Brachypteracias leptosomus. The sequence goes on along the minus strand of VYZX01001636.1, from coordinate 42,704 downwards.
TAATGTTTCCATTCTCTTGAGTTTTAGTTGTCTCTTATTTCTGTTCTGATGCTTATAATGTTAAACATTAACTTTCTAGATAAAGACTTTCCATCCCAGGTATCTCTCAGGCACGTTTTCTCTGCAGTTTCAGTTTAAATTGTACTGCTTTTTTTTTTTTCCAGGAATGAGAGCAGAGAGAAAACTGTTTATTTGTTTATGCTTAACCAAAACACAGCCAGAAAATTCCAGCTCTTCCTGTCTCATGCTTTGGAGCAGTCTGGCAGGATCAGTGGGTATTAAGTCAGACACGTTTCCAACTCTCCTGCAAAAATGAGCTGAAATACAGCTGGGTTAGAAGACTCAGAAAAATTTTACCTGTGATCTCAGCAGATGTTTGTTAGAGGTAGCCAGCTAAAAATTTCAGAAGACCTGTTTCATACTGGATATTTGTTTCCTCTGAGCTGGTCAAATTGATACCTTCATTGGTGGAGGTACAGGAAAAGACACATGGCTTTCCCATAACTCCTCCTTCCACTGTACCTGGACTCCACTGCAGACTATTTTATTGGCAACTGGGCACCATGAAGGAAGAAAGAATAAAAAAGGTAACAAAGAGTGTTAGGATAAAGAAGCCTGGAGGGAGGACAGTGATACAAAACAGAGGCAGAAAACAATCTGTGAGAATCCGACCAAGGAATAGAAGAAATGACACCATGGAAAATGAGGAAGAAATGCCTCATCATTTCTTAACAACGCTTAATTCTGCTTAAACCAACCTTTATAGCGATTGCTACTTTTTTTGCATGGTATACCTTTAAGCCACAAAGGATTGCAGCATCCCTGAAAAGATGCTTTTAGTATTCCTGAAGGTTATCCACCTGACTTCACAGCGAAAGGATAAGGATGGAAAGAACCTGGGCTCTGAGCTGGTCTTCTGAGCTTACTCTTTGACACCACCCCTGTCTGCATCTGTCTACTTTATATCAGAGATTAGAAGCTGAAAGACCTGTAGAAGCAACATTAGTCTCTGACATTAAAAGCACACTTGTGATTCCCCCGCAAGTTCCCTCCCTCAGCACTGTCCTATGTGATTGAGGGATCTTAGAGTTCCTGGCAGAAATGCCCTAAGATAGATGGCACCCAGGGACACCCTGCATGTCCCAAGCAAAGGAGGAGCCAATATGAAATTCATAGTTAAATCCACTCCATGAGCCAAAACAACTAAGAACTTTTAGGACAATTTGAATTCTTTTTTTTAATTTATAAATGAATAAATATCACTTAAATATAACATTAAATACAACAGCTTTGTAAATTGTCTAAACTGGACATGGGGAAGCTAATGCATCTAAGCAAAATTGGTAAAAATGCATGAACAGTAGAAAACAAAACAAAAATTATCAGAGCCTGCCATGAGCTTAGATTCTCCTCAGATCTGGCTATCACAGAATTTAAAAAATAAAAAAAAAAGTTTCATGTTATGCATTAATCTCCAGTTTGCAGTCAGCCCTCTTACCAGCCCTGACAAGGCTGATGCAACACTCGTCACTGTAAGCGTCACATCTACCTACAGTCTGATACAGTGCTAACATGAGAGCTGCCTCGAATGCATGAATTTTATTCTGATTAGAAAAACACTGAAGTGGTCTCATTTACATATTGCTGAACTGAACAGACACTGTAGGTTTCCTTAAAACTGTGTTTCTATTTAAAATGCTTCCAGTTTTGCTTAAAATGCCTTGTCACCTGCATCAAGAGGTGATATGCAGCAGACTTCATTGACTGGTAGGCTTGCATAAAATTAATGTTTTGCTACTTAACTGTAAGGAGACAACACAACCTTACAAATGGGGGTTTCTTTCCAAATTTGGAAAACATAACAGCATCTACTATTGATAATAAAGCCGTAGATGTACATATTGTAATTAACCTTGCAAAGGCAGAAATGGCGCAGTCGTTAAGACACTACATAGTTCTGGCATTACATCTGTGGCAGGAAGCTCCACAATAATGTCTTTCTAGATTACCAAAGTAAAAATTAATGAGAATAAACCTTTTTCCTTCATCTTTGTTTTAAAGTAAAAACCAGAAAACTTAATCTGTTAAATACAGTGATTTTAAACCAATGCCATTAAACCAGAACAGTAATGGTCTGCAGCCCTTCTCTTTCAATTTAGTTTAAAACAAAAACGTAGTGCAATTGGCTGGAAAAAAATTAAAAACTTTCTGGTTTTTTTAGCAACCAGAACTGAAAGCTTGGGATATATCTCATTTTAGGAGACAGTAAATGAAAGTCTTCCATACTTCCCTACCTGATGAGTTATAGAAAGAATATTGTTGCCTCATCTAATTCAGGCTTTGTCAAACAGACTACTGAATTCTCCTATGCCTTTAGTGTAAGAAGACAGTAGGTCAAGAGCATGGAGACCTCAACGTCCTGCTTTGCTGCCTGTGGGAGAAGCAGTGCTTGTCACACACAGGCAGCTGGCACTGCGCTGGCTCTGACCTGGCCCTTCCCTGTGTGAGAGGGAGCCTGGCTGGGCCAGCAGCCAGCCAGCAGCACGGGGACAGGAGCAAGAACCCCTGGCACTGACAGAAAAGGCACTATTCCGACAGCACAAATAATACTCTTCTTGTGCCCAAAACAGCTCATGTATTTTTAATGCAGCATTAAGCGTATTAGGCTGTTTCTAATACAGATTTGATTTCTGAGAGTAGGCAGAGGAAGAATAAAAAGATAAAATTTACAATTGAAATGTTTATATTTGTGAAATTTAATTTACTTGCCTACCAGGATTATCTGCTTTTAGTTTCACACTTGTAAGTGCACAGGCTGGCTGAGCTAGAAAGCTTGAATGGAATTTTCAAATAACAGCAGTTCCTAATCTTGGCTTGAAGGAAAGCCTTGGTGTGAGCTGATTTAACGAGATATTTATGTGAGCTGACTGAGCCCTAAGTTTCCTATTTCATTATTATTTATGGAATCTATGTCATTCTTATAAGTCTATAATATTTTCTAAATTGACGAGGAATATATGTTTTAATTACTATAACTATTTCTTTCTTTTTGTTATTTTTTGACTAGAGTGATATAATATTTTCTGTTTAGTACAACTATCTATAATATAGTTTCAACGATGGCCATATTGCTAACTTCAAGACATGAAAAGTTAGGATTTACTTATCCTGCAAGAAATGGTATTGCTGATACCACTGGAGTCCCTGTGTTGCTTTCCAGGAATGAGATCTGACAGAACAACAAATTCCTGACCCGGGGCAGCACACACTTCATATGGGTATCTACCACTGGTTGGGAGTGGGGAGAGATGGTCACAGCAGCTTACATGGTGATTTCTCATTGAAACTCACATCCTAGTAACAGACTTCCATGAAGAATGGCTGAGAAGAATCCCTTCCAAATCTCAACTTCCTCAATGCTTTTGTGCTTAGCTAAAAACTTCGGATTAAAACATAAGTTAAGTCTGAAAAGTGAGTTATATTTGTTGATTAAACTGCAGTTAATGTGTTCTTGAAAAGACTGTTACAGAAAAGTTCAGGTTTCTCATACACCTTGGTTTTAATGGGCAGTGGCAGTTAAAGGCATGAAAAGTGAAATACTTGCCTAAAAATGTTTGTATTTAGAACCTTTGAGGAAGTGTCAGTTTTTTGCTGCATCTTATAAAAGCATAACTTTTTTTTTGCAAATTTCTTTATCTACATTTATACAGTAAACATTAAATCTACGTTAAAGCTCTTTGTAAAAATATTTATCCCAATTTTTTTTTAATTGTAATATAAGCTGTGGTAGAATAATATAAAATAGAGACCCAGCAAGTTTGTTGATGACACCAAGCTGTGTGGTGCAGCTGACATGCTGAAGGGAAGGGATGCCACCCAGAGGGACATTGACAGGCTGTAGAGGTGGGCCCATGCCAACCTCATGAAGTTCAACAAGACCAAGTGCCAGATCCTGCATCTGGGTCAGGGCAATCCCAAGCACCAATATAGGCTGGGCAGTGCCTGGCTTGAGAGCAGCCCTGAAGAAAAGAACTTGGGGGTACTGGTGGACAAGAAGCTCAACATGAGCCGTCAGTGTACACTTGCAGCCCAGAAAGCCAGTCGTATCCTGGGCTGCATCAAGAGAAGCATGTCCAGCAGGTCAAGGGAGGTGATTCTCCCCCTCTACTCCACCCTCGTGAGACCCCACCTGGAGTACTGTGTCCAAGTCTGGAGCCCCTATTACAAGAAAGATATGGACGTGCTGGAACGTGTCCAAAGGAGGGCCACGAGGATGATCAGAGGACTGGAGCACCTCTCCTGCAAGGATAGACTGAGAGAGTTGGGGTTATTCAGTGTGGAGAAGGCTCCGAGGAGACCTTATTGTGGCCTTCCAGTATCTTAAGGGGGCCTACAAGAAAGCTGATGAGGGACTTTTTAGGATGTCAGGTAGTGGTAGGACTAGGGGGGAATGCGTCAAAACTAGAGGTAGGTAAAAGTGTTTTCTGTCTCACTTGCACTAAATTAATTAAGCCATGATCTCAGAATTTCAGTTTCCTGAATCAAATTGAGCTCTTCCAGGATATTATTATCAACTATTAAATGCATGTGTCTCTTTCGCTGTGCATATATAAAAACACACAAGAGAAATATATGTTGGTTTTTAAAATATCTGTCTGATAGTAATTGTATGTGCACACAGATTATAGAACTTTGTTTTTCTGGATAATGATAGATGTGGATAAATTTTATTGACTGATTCATGTAGGACCGCAAATCTTTCCTAACTTCTTTCCCCTATGCTTTTGTTAATACAAAAAGATAAACAAACGTCAGATAATCTTGATACTCTCTGATATCCTCCTTCATCTACACAGTTAGTTCATCAAGCTATTAGCTGCAGTCTAGCCATTTTTCTTCCCTGGGGATCAGCTGTCCTATGGCATCTTCTTCCACTTTCCAATGCAATCATAGTAAAATAAAGCTCTACATCTGAGATATGCCCTCCACATAGAGGGAGAGAAGAGAGAATTCCTTTGAGACAGCCACAGTTCAGCATTCCAAAACAGAAAGGGCAACTCTGAGAATCCTGCAGTGCCTGTGCTAGGCCAGGCAGTAAGAGCAGACCCTGCTGCCCAGGTAAAACTCCTCTGACGTAACAGAGCCCACAGGTTCCATGGACATTTCTGCCTTTTAATCATCCTGCCAGCAGCTTTTGGGATCCCATTCAAGAAGCAGGACATGCAGGGCGTTTTTCAGAGCCTACAAAATAAGGTCAGTTGAAAAGTTGATGTGCAGTGTCCACAGTTATTAAGAATATTCGGTTCCTACATCATGAATGCACCGTTCAACTTTCAGTGTGGTAACTAACCCTCGCCAGTTAGTGCTGCCATCTCTCAGTGATGAGAGATGAGCAAGGCAGTCCTCCCCCAAAATGATAGATGTTTAATTTTTATTTGTCTTTTATATAATTATTTATAAAAATTTTATTTGCCATTTGGGGATTTTTTGGTACTTGTATGGAGTCTTTCGTTCATGTTGTCAAGATGTTTCTCCACACTCAAAGAAATCAGAAATTTTGAAGAAAAGTGTTGAGAATCTGTTGTAATTAATGATCCCAGAAAATTGATTTTAAAAAAAAGATCAAAATCCTCATCCAAGAGAAGCATGACAGTTGGTAGATGTGAAAATTTTGTATATATTAATGTACAAAGTATTATATGCTGATCATAAACATTAAACCTCATTAGTTACACATGGTAAGCATAAAATACAGCAATGGTTTCCCGCTTTTAATCCAACAGTTTCTATAGTCAAAAAGAACAAAATTAATACTCATGATTAATAGGCTGAATTCTCAAATCTCCTGAAAGAACAGCATCAATATAGTAAATAGTTTAACTTCAGAACAGGCATTTTTTCCCTGTGCTGCCACCACAGGACAAATCCCTAGTTCAGCTGAAGTAGCCACTTCCCAAACGTACAACTGAAATATTCTGTGTGCATACACATATATTTACATGTACATTCTTGTCTCTCAGTGTTCTTTTGACTGATTAATAAAGTAGATAACATTGGAAATAATGCTTTTTTTTCTTTGTGATTAAATTGCTTTGAAAGCGGCTTTAGAAAAAAAAAAATGCCCCCAAAGTACTGCTAAATAAATCACAAATTTTTTCACCCTTGCAAATAGGCTGATTACATTTGGCTGCACAACTGAGTGACAAATTACACTGAAAATGGCTTTTTAAACTTGCAACTACAAGTCTGCCCCCAGGCTAACCCAAGAGTCCTTTTGTTTCAGAACAAAGTCATTATTTTGCTACTAAGTGCCATCCATGACAAAACTAAAATCATGTGCAATTACAATTACATGCTCACTTAGATGTGCAATTGCTCACTTTTACACGTGCAATATTGATATTGTCTTTCATAAATGTTTTATGCTTTCCAGGACCGTATCTAGTAAAGGGAGTGTGACTGTGTGGCTTTCTGCAATCCACAGCCTTAGAAGTACAGACAGCATGTTAAGGAAAATAAAAAGGAAATAATCTCTCTGATTAGTTCACCAAGTAGAAAAAGAAAAAGCCAGTTGGCTTTGGAGTGGCAATAAAACCTTTAATATTTATATTTTGCTACATATCATACATTTCTCTTGGCTAAACCTGTCATTGTCTCTTTAAATTAATTATTTATATCAGGTATTTGAGAGAACACTAGATTGCCATTTCGAAATGTAAGAACATGAACAATACCAAATGGAGTAGAAATTCCCAGGAGAGTAATTACCAGCACCAAGCGAACTGGGAGACAATTGATAAAAGTCAAGAAAACATTTGTGTAGGTTTTCATTTCCCACAATCAGAAGTAGGATTCTCTCTAGGCACAGGCAAAGTTTCTTAAGACAGCAGGTTGCTGGGATCTGCAAAATGGCTGTGGTCCAGTGCTCCTCTGCCTGTGCCAGACTGTGGGAAAGCTGGCCTCGCCACTACTGCTGGCATTGCCAGCTCATGGGTGGCAGCATCTGAGGTGAGAACTATCCCTGCTGGGACAGTCAGCGCCTCAAAAAAACAGCCATTACCAGCCCTAATAGTCCCATGTTCCCAGCAGGTCTGGGAGCAACACATTTCCAAAATATCTGGCATAGTCCATTTCTTTCCTCTTGCCCTATTTCTGCTCCTGCCCCTTCTATTTCCCTTACATATGAAAAGCAGCAGCCCACTCTACAGCATCTATGAAATACACAAGTGAGGTTTTTCACTGTTTAATTCCTCCTTGGCATATTTAGGTCTGCAAAAATGCTGTCAGGATATGTAATCCTACATCACCATACATGACACCATTTCACCATATCACCCACAAAAAGATTTGTGTTGGTCCTGTGCAAATCTGGTTCACAGCACCTGGCACACTTCTTTCAAAGACCACAACAGCCCTGTGAAAAACCGTACCTTTGGCTTGGCCACTCCCTTGACTTTCCCATCAGTAACTGTTCCGGAGTAGCAACAGACATCTAATATTTATGTGCACTTACATATTAATAATGGCACATTAGTTCTGATTTAGCTATGGGAAATGGTTGGCACAAATAGGGGTGTAACTGTTTTACATGGATAGTCTTGTGAGAACAGATGACAGGTCAGAAGAAATATGGTGATAATACCATAATAATGGTGAGGAGTGAGTGAGGGGCTGTGCGGTTGCTGAGTTGCTGGCTGGGGTTGAGCCACAGCAATATACGAGCTCCTAGGTCAGGGACAGTATTCAACTCTCCATACCAGACTTAAGAAAATCAAAATGCAGAGATTGCAGCAAAGAAGAATTGAGATACTTGGTGGAACAAGAAAGTTTTATATATAATAAACCAGGATTGTAAATCTTAAGGTTGGACATTAGTAATTAAATGCCTATTATTTAAGTACTTGCTATTTATATAGTTTACATGCTTGATGTTACCTACCTGTTCTAAACCTCTGGAGTGAGATTTAGTAGATGCTATAAAAACTAAAAAACAAACAAACAAAAAACATAAGGACTTTTCATTAACATTGTGTACTGATGTAAGTAAAGGGACTACCTGGAATTTATCAAATTAATATGAAGGAATTTTAGCCTTTCCCCTCAGGAGTTATCTGTGCATTTTCTTTGTTATTGATTACACGTTGTAACATAAAATATATCTTAATTTCTAAAAAATGCAGGATGGTGTCACTTGCTTAAATGAAAAGCTGGCGGCCACTCTCTGGTCCCTCATAGCCGTGTAACTGGTTGGTGAAATTGAGCAGGTTGGCAAGAGCCGTTTTCTGATGCAACCACACCCGACAGTTTTCCCAGGCCCGGGGATTTGGCTTTTCTTTCTGTATTAGTTCTGGAGGCCTCACCACTGTGTACAAAAGTCACGTATTTTCTCCTAATTTCCACTGGAAGGCCCAGATGACACATGGCTACATCTTGAGGAACCGAGGAGCAGTTGTGGACTGCCAACGACATCACCGGTATTCCCCCTCTCCCTCCGTCCAGACACAAGAAGGAACCGGTGGCCGCGCCTCTTCTTGCCTTTCCCGCTTCTTGGCAGGGCCGACGGCAACCGCCGCGCCCCGTGGGCACCCTCCGGTCCGCACCCGCTCCCCGAGGGCAGCCGCAGCGGGCAGAGGCCGCGGCAGCCCCGCCCAGGGCTGCATCCCGCACCCGCCGGCGGCCTGCCCGTTAAACGGCCGGCGGCGGCGCGCGACTTCGCCTGGCACACGGCTTTGGCGAAAGCCGCAGCGCGAAGGCCGGGCTGGTCCCGCCCCGGCGCTGAGGGAGAGCGGCGCCCGGAGCCCGCTCGGGGTACGGCGGCTGAGGCGCTGCCCGCGGCCGGGGAGGCTGCCCGGGGAGGCGGTTACAGGTGGGCTGCGGGAGCCCTCGGGATCGCCCCAACGGGTGGCCGGCGGAGAAGTGACTGGCCGGGGAGGGCCGCAGCGGACTGGCAGGTAACGCTCAGGACGGAGGCGGCCTCTCTATCCGGCTGGCGGAAAGCGGGTTTGTGTCCCCGTGGGCTGTGGTAGGTGCCGGGGGCTCAGCGAGGAGCAACGCGGTGCCGCCTCTGGCGAGGGCAGGTGGCCAGCTTCTGGTTACTCGTGGGCCTGCTGGCTGCGGGCGGATTTTTCACAAAAATTGTGTTAATTCTCTTTCACGTGTTCAGGAAAGAGTCTTCCAGAGAACATTCTGATGGGCCTTTGTAAGGTGTCTGCTGTGACAAGTGTCCAACTCGTTAAACGATTCTCAAAACAAAGGTCATAGAGAAATCCTGCAGAGCCTGTTTGATACTGCAGGCGGCTTCTTTCTGCTGGGCAAGTCACCAATTGGAGTAACTCCTGAGACGCAATGTGGTCTTTGTAAGGGGGAGGGTCTTGGGATGCAGGAGGTGCCCCTGCAGCAATAGTCTCTCATGGAAGCAGTTATTCCCTATATACTCTCAGCTATTAAAACTAATCTTTCTGCATTTTCTTGATATTTTCTAGTCTTTTCCGTCTAATTAAAGGAGAAAATAGAGCTGTTATGACAATGTAGGTGATCTCACCACCATCCAAACTCTCCCCGCGCTCTCATGCAATTTTCTGTTTCTCTTGCTTTGGGAGTACATGGTTTCTTAGGCATCCTTAAGAGCCTTACAAATGAATTTAAGATTTAAACTTAAAATACACATATTCAATCTTTGCTTATTATATGTAAAGAATAACATTAGAAATATTTTCTATTTCTTTTTAGCTTTGTTAGTACATGCACAAATTCATTTGAGGCATCATACTTCACAAAACTAGATAATAAAACAGTCCCAGTGCATTCAGTAGTTCAGTTTCATTGACTCTGCTGGATGAGGCAATAAATGGACCTTAGCATACAAAAAACCAGAAGTACTCTAGTGCTTTATTGCCACAAATACCTGGTTTTAGACATGGTGCAATGTGTCCTTCAAACTTGAAATTGGTTGTAGCTGTTTGTTGCAAAATGAAGTTTCTAGTGTTCCAACTGGAGTGGTTAATATTCATAGTCTGAATTTGATTTTCTATTGGTACTGATTTGAACATTCTTCGGAGTGTATTGAAAGTTTTTGAATTGCAATTTTTTTGTTAGACCAAGTGTCTTGTTTCTTCATTTATTATTTTTTTTTTTTAGAAGAGGTCTAATAGTCCTGTAGTCCTGTTATTGTAGGAAGCTTCTGGAAGCTGCCTTTGACAAAAAAAAAAAAAGCCAAGGTGTTGGCAGCCTATCCTTGATCAAAATAGGAAAATTAACATTTATACTTGTGCAGTATGTGTTCAGGAGTACAAACTATTTTGGAGTAGGCAAATGTAGTGGTCAGCAATGTTATGGTACTCAGATTCATCAATATTTGGCTACATGTAGCTACATACTGCATTTCTTTGATGTTAGTATAGCTGGTTTTTAAAAAACAAAACAAACAAACTTTTTGGGTATTGAAATGGCTTTGTAATACTTTTGACTGTTAGTTGTTTCATGGTATGTCCAAATACCAGCTGATTAGTACCCTTTGAACCCTTACTGGATGGGCAGCATTACCCCAGAGACTGACATAGCAGCTTCACAGAGTATTTTTTTAAGCAGGAACATTCAGTATCTAGTTCTGAAGATACTGGGACCTGAATTTGATGGCACAGAGTTTTGTGGTAAGTGAATCTTGATGAACATTCTACGTGTTTCAAAAAGCATTAGTGACAATCAGAGAAAGCTCTACATTGTTATTCATTTGCTATTTGGCTCCTGATACAGTGAAATAGTGTCTCTATTTCTAGAGTAATATATATACATTTCACTTCAAGAACTTGATTTTCAAAATCGTAGCTGTATTTCACATACTTCAACCATGAGTGGTGATATTCAAATATTAAGTTTTGGAGAAAAACCTATGCATAATAGAATTCTTGATATTATAAAGCAGTTGGCAGGATGGTATGATGGGAGATAGTGCAGGAAGAAATGTAAAAATATTGTGATGACAATGTCTGGCACATTGCTGTAAATTCCACTTTTATCCTGCATGTCTTTTCTTGTGGATTTGAGAATGTGTTAAATTGTTTTTCTCAAAGGAAAGAGCCTTTGAATAGCTAAGACTTGTGAAGAAGTTGAACATCACAAAGCAGTTAAGAGTTAGCAGGATGGCTCTTTGGTAGCTTCATTCTCTGAAATCCCTAGATTTTTCAGATTATTTTTTTCCCCCAGAAGTTTTAGACAAATTAGGAAGAGAGAACTACATTTCAACCACACAAAATGGAAGTGCGATCAGGGTTGATAATATACTATCAATATTTTGCCATTTCACAATTTGTAGTCTTAGCGCACCATGAAAGCTGGTGGTGCAGGTAGAGTACAGAGTGGTAACTGCTATCGCTCTCCAGGAAATAGGAACTCTCCCACTTTTGACAAATGCTTCCCAAAATTTTCAGGTCTTGTGCCCTGCCCCTGCCCCCCCTCCCCCAGTCTATCTCTATTCTATTAGAATTCCTCAGCCAAACCTGTGGAGCCTTTTGGAAGCAAGACAAACTGCTGAGGGTGAACTGCTTTCCTGCTTTCCAGAAGACTTCAAGGTTTTGGCAGTGGAAGGAACTCAGTGTTACACTGTAGGTGTTTGATCTTGATGCTTATGAAACCTTTTGCTAAGTGAGAAAATCAAAGTCTCTCTTTTGGCCCTGAGGAAAGTCCTTCCTGCTTTTATAATTCCCCAGCGTAGCAGCTTCTGACTATGTTCTGATTGAGATAGAAGATAATTGTGTTCTTTTTAAAAACTAGCGCTAGCACAGTAAAACTGCTGTCTCAGATGTGCTTACCTGTACTACTTTGTAGGTGGTTGAACTATTCCTTTTTTATATGTAATCAAGAGTAACAAACTTCCTACAGGTTCAAATTAAACTTCTCAGGCATTTTATATTACCAGTATTCCCCTTTACAGTTTCTGCAGGAAACTTGTGCAGGACCGTAATCTTTCAAGTTAGAGAAGCATCAACTGTTACAGCTACAGTTCTTACTACAGTTTAATTTGTGCAAGACTTCATTTTCAAACTATTCTTATACTGTAAAGAAGGTGGTGATTCAACTGCAAGGAGTAGAAAAAATGAACAGCATCTGGTTTTCTTTGTGCACAGAAAGTGTTAAAATATTGATGACTTGTGAAAGCAAAATTGGTAACTGAAACTGTGCTACAACAGTTATTTGTAACTAAGAAACCCAGAAACATATATCCTTGGCTTAATGTGCTTAAAGAAAACAAACTTTGTAACTTGATTTTGTGAAATATACATAAAAAAGTTTAACTCTTTCCTCCCTATTTTAGTTATCTGAAATGACCGAAGTGAAGATCTTACCTCAAACTATGATGCCCTGTCAACCAAACCAGCATGAATCAGAAGCTAAAAAAGGTAAAATATTGCATGGAGATCTGTGTCAGAATTGTATTTTCTGGATAAAAAACAGTTGGGCTGTGTATTTTTTTTTCTGATTAGCTTTGGGAGTTTGGCTTCCTTCTGTACAACAATTTGGGAGCAATATGAAACCTTTCTGCTTTTCACACAAGAGAAGGTGTTAAAACTTGTCCATAACTGAGGTGAGAAACCTCCATTGATAGACTGGCTTGCATAGAAGGGTGTACCTGCCTGTCTTTTTCCTTCTAAGAAAAAAACCAACCCCAAACCAACAAAACAAAACCAAGAAAAAACAAACCCCAAGCATAAAAAGATGTCTTCACACAAAATCCTGTTTTGGTTTATGTTGCTTCTGTGTGTGGAAGTAGTTTTGGGTTGCATCCGTTAGCCTGTTGCAGGGGTCAGAGTGTGCAGACTACTGCATGCAACCCATTTAAGAATTTAGCAGTTTGGCTTCCTTTTCTTACTCTTACTACAGTGCTTCGGAAATACTAATTTTCTGATGGTTAGAAATCACTTAATTTCTTTTTTGGTTAGTCCTGGACAGTTGGTTCTTGTGTCAGCATTGTCCTTAAGGTTTGCTACTTATGCTTTTATTTCTGTGCTGTCTGTCACTTAATACTTATAAAGCATAATAGTGTTTGTGTTATGGTTTCGTAGTTTAAACAAGACAAACTTTTACCTTTTTTTTTTTAAAGGGGTAATCTCAAATTCCAGATATATTCTTACAGTCCTTCTCTGCCCTACTTCCTGCCTAATTCTTCATTCTTAAACATGTCATGAGAACTGTGACAGTGATTGAGATTAAGTCATCAGTTCACTGAGACAATTTTTTTTGTTAATGTCTCCTTGTAGTTGGGCATCACAAATCTACATTTGTAATCTCTGATCCTTGAGTAATATCTGGAGACCTGGTTTGTTCTGTTGCTCTTAGTACTCAAACATTGAAAGAATTTTGTTAGGTTTTGTTGAGCCTTTTCTGTTTTTCCTCAGTCTGAAGTTACCATCACCCAGGTTCTTGAGGAGTAATTCTGATTGTTGTAATCCTTTCCTTCAGAGTAATACCACTTTAGAGGTCATGTTGTTCATCTACTACCTACAAATAAGTATCTTTTTTTTTTCCCTCTCTTCCATCACACTGTGAGATTTCCACTGGAACTCCATTTTTATCTCCAGCTGTACCTTAAGGTCTAGATAATAATTTCCATTTGATACTTGTTCAGTGGTAGCATATCTTCAGTTATCTGTCTCTACAGTTCTTTAGGGCTTTTTACTGCTAACTCAGTGACTTCCTTGATTTCTCTTAGAATCATACAATAGTTTGGGTTGGAAGAGACCTTTAAAGGTCATCTAGTTCAATCCCCCTGCAATAAGCAGGGACATCTGCAACTATATCAGGTTGCTCAGAGCCCCATCCAACCTGACCTTGAATGTTTCTAGGGATGGGGCATCTACCACCTCTCTGGGCAACCTGTTCCAGTGTTTCACCACCCTGCATCATAAAAAGTGTCTTACTTTTATCTAGTCTCAATCTACCCTCTTTTAGTTTAAAACCACTGCCCTGTGTTTTATTGCAACAGGCCTAACTAAAAAGATTGTTCCTATCTTTCTTATAAACCCCCTTTAAGTATTGAAAAACTGCAATAAGGTCTTCCTGGAGCCTTCTCTTCTCCAGGCTGAACAACCCCAACTCTTTCAGCCCTTCTTCATTGGAGAGGTGTTCCAGCCCTTTGATCATTTTTGTGGTCCTCCTCTGGACCCGCTCCAATCAGTCTGTGTCTTTCCTGTGCTGAGAGCTTCAGAGCTGAACACAGTATTCCAGGTGAGGTCTTATCAGAGCATAGTAGAGTAGAGGGGGAGAATCACCTGCCCCAACCTGCTGGCACATTTCTTTTGATGCAGCCCAGGTAACGGTTGGCTTTCTGGGCTGTGAGTGCACATTGCTAACTCATGTCCAGTTTTTCATCCACCAATACCTCCCAAGTCCTCTGCAGGGCTGCTCTCCATCCCTTCATCTCCCAGTCTGTATTGATACTGGAGGTTGCCCCAACCCAGGCACAGGACCTTGCACTTGGCCTTGCTAAACCAAATGAGGCTCACATAGGCCAACTTTTCAAGCTTGTCCATGTCCTTCCAGATGGCATCCCGTCTGTCAGATGCATCAGCTGCACCACTCAGCTTGGTGTCATCTGCAGACTTTCTAAGAGTGCACTCAATCCCACTATGTCATTGATGAAGATATTAAACAGTACTGGTCCCAGTATAGACCCCTGAAGGACATCACTCATCACTGATCTCCATCTGGACATTGAGCTGTTGATCACTGCCCTGTGGATGTGACCATCTGGCCAATTCCTCATCCACAGTCCACTCATCAAATCTGTATCTCTTCTGTTTAGAGAGGAGGATGTTGTGTGGGACTGTGTCAAAGGCCTTGCAGAAGTCTTCATATGTTTTTAAACAAGGGGAAAAAAACCCAAGACATAAGTTTTCAAGTATTGTCATGTTCTTTAAGCTATTATTTTAGTTATCCTTATGCCCTCACACTGTTTCAGCAGTTGTTACAGTCATCTGTGGTCAAAGGCAAGGAACAAATCCCATTCACAGTCGACTTTGTGGCTTCTCTTGTTGGCAGTTTACAGCCTGATAAGCAAAAACTGTAGTCAATCAAGTGACTGTGTGGCAGTCTTACAGGAGGCCCATTCTTCCTAAAGGAATAAACTTGATTGTCACCAAGGACCAGAGGTAAAGTTTGTCCCTTCTTTGCCTAAGTCCTTTCCTCTTGTTTTTGCTCTTGCTTAAGACTGTTGGCTTAAAGTATGGACACAGGAGACGAATTATATCTGAGGCAATGCTAGTAGGCAGAGTGGTACAAACAACTGATCTAAGCAAAGCCTCTCACTTGTGTTGATTCAGTGTAAAACCATCAGAACTATTTAATTGGTATTAATCCCTTTGAGAGTTTACATGCAGCAGATCTCATAATTTTATCTGTGGAAAGACATCAACTTAATAGCTGCAAGGAAAGAGACACTCAGTTTTTGTTATCTATTCCATAGAAACATGTGCCACTTTGGTGTGAGTTATAAACAGATTTTCTTCTAGAGTTTCAAGACCAGTTTGTGGTGTTTCTCTTGATTAGAACAAGGTATAGGGACTATGTCTGTAATGTACATTGGATTCACCTGGTTTTGTTCTTTTGTATTAAAACAACAAACCTTTACTAGATTGGAATAGTCCTCCATATTTACTAAGTCAATTTGATAAGAGTTAAAATCAAATGCTTTGTAATTTGCTACAAATGTAAGGTCAGACTTAAATTACTGCTGGTTTAATATTGGTTTTTATATTCCCTATGCAACACATCCACCATTCTATAAGAAACCAAATCAGTTCTCTGAATTCCCAACCTTAATGTCTTAACAATATTGAACTTAGCAATTTTGTATGTTCACAGAAAGGATCAAATACAGCAGAGATTTCCTTCTGAAACTTTCAAGTGTTTCTCTGTCTCAGAAGAAGCCAGAGTTTCTTCCTGATCATCCAGTTGTACTTGAAAAGCCAGTAAGTGCATTTTTTGTATTAAGTGAAATTATAAAAATGGTCCTGGAGGTTTTGACAACTCTTTTGATAGGGAACGCTAGCCTGCCAAGTTCATAAAACCTTCAAAAGACAGATTGTGCAGCTCAGCTCTGTTACTTTTGTACATAAGTTCCCCAGTCGGTACTTGGCATCTTACCATGGCAAGTACCATACATACGTTTCTTTGTTTTCAAGAAAAAGATCAGGTATTTTTCCAAACCTAAAGTCTGTTTGAAAACATATTAAAGCTTTCTACTATGAAATCACAGTAGTAATTTAGAAGTTTGCTTGGACACGTACTATCATGAATTAAACTTAAGACAGTCCACATCCAAAGAATTTAAGATTGTATGCCTGCATGGATATACTTGCCTGCTTTTCACTACACAGTTTTGTTACTGGCAAGGAAGAGGAATAAATTATCAGTGTTTTCAAGAATTTTGTAAGATCTCTGTTAAAGTATATGAACCTTGTTAGAAATCCCATTGCTATATACTGAAATAAAAATTTTATTTGTGGGACACAAGACCATTACCCAGCTAGGCACTTTTTATAAAGGATTGAAGCACTTGGAGGTGTGAAGTTTATCTCTATGGGAATCCAAATATAAGAATCTATGAATAGAAGCTGAATCTTACCTAGGAATGCCTTAGACTTGACTTGGCCTATCAACTGATAGGTCTTACTTCCAGGCCTTATATATTAGTGTGAAAATATACATGTCAAATTTCAAGAATGAGGAGTGGTAAAACACACTTCAAAATTAGAAGAAAAAAAACTAATAACCACAAACATTTTCTGGGACAAAGACCTGCATTATTTCTTCTTCTGAGCTAGCTGCATCTCTTGGAAAACACTAGTGAGCCTTCAGTGAAAGACAGGACTGATCAGTCAGCATGGAAATAGGAGAGTTCTCTGTTTGGAATGCAGGGCTCATTGGTGTAGAGCTCCTCTTAAAACAATGACACTGAACAAGCAATTTTTATTTCCAGGAGAGCATTTATCTCAAATGAGAATAGTCTGATCCCAATATCCCATAAAAGGATTGAGCCTGTTAGGATTTTTCTTAATACCTCTTATAATACATAGATTGAAGGAAAAGCATTTAATCTTGACCATGTAATCTGAGAAGGCACCTGGAATCAAAGAAAAAGTGAAGAGAAATTCAGAACTAATTTATCCAGAAGAGGCAGTGATTTCAGGCTCCTCCTGGTGCAGTACAGTGACCTCGGTCTGTCATGTTAAATTGCCTGCTTTGTGTGACACCTTGCTTCTTGAGACAGGGTGTCAGAGTGAGCATTCCACACAGAAGTAGAGAACAGCCTGATTGATAGTGGAAAGCCTATAGCACAAGTACAAGCATCTTTAGTTTTGATGCAAACAGTGTTTCCCAGGTGCTGTTTCTTTCTAATCTGTTTAGTGATGAGACAGAAGTATCATCTACAGTCTTGGTTTGGGTTGGTTTTTTTGCTTGTTTGTGTGTTTTTCTTTCCTAAGAATGTTTCTGGTAGCTTAAACTGAATTTTCCCAGAATCATTTAGTTTGGAATGGACCTTTTGAGATCACCTAGTCAACCTCTCTGCTCAAACAGAGTCAGCTAGAGCAGGTTGCCCAGGATCATGTCCAGTCAGGTTTTGAGTATGTCCAAACACATAGACCTCACTACCACTCTGTGGAGAAGTTGCACAGCCTGTCACAGTGCTTGGAAACCCTCACAGTGAAAAAACGATTGATTTGAGGAGATTGTGAAAGCTGTGCCTCTTCCATCAGAACTTAACTGGATATTCCCATTAGTTAAAAAGAAAAAACAAATAAAAAATCTTCCTCATAGCCTTTGTGGTTTCTAGAAGGGTGAGAGAGATACAGACTATTATTAAGGACATCTTGTAGCAGAGCTGACATGATAGTGAGAAATTATCCAAATGTTGCCGTTTCTGAAAATTCTAAAGTAAGTGCAGAAATGGATTCTGTGCAGCTTTGCTTGTGGCATCCTGATAACAAGCCATCTAAAGACAGCACTCTTCTGGTAGAACAGTACTAGAACTAACAGTACAATGTACCCTGATGATACCATTATTCAGGACTTGTTTTCAGTGGAGTATGCAAAACCACTGAATTTGGTTACATGGGAAAATTCCAACATGTTGACTGATTCCATGTCACCCATTTTTCTGCATGGAAACCAGAGGGATCCATGAGATATGTGTGTAAACTAAATGAATGATGCTTAAAAAGAGCAGGAGGAAGCCTCCAAATAAATTTCTGATGGTGAACAGACAATACTGCAGCACGTCAGTGAGCTAGTATTTAGGAACAGGAGGTTGTCAACGATTTGCCGCTGAGTTGAGTATTCAGGCAGTTCTTACCTATCTTGAGACTTCTCTAGTTGTGAATTTTTGAAGTCACTGCTGAAGTATGTGCCCATCTGTGAGTGAAAGGCCTATATTCAGATGGAGAAAGCTCCCTAGAGTGTCTCGTACAAGGGACGAACTGCTGTTCGAGTTAGTGGGCCGTGGGTTGCACTTGTCCCAAAAGGTGCTGGGGATTTTTTGAGATGTGGAGATCAGGCCTACCAATCATGGCTCAACATTTGAACTGAACTGATGCTACTGCGTTGACAGAATCTTCCAGGAAGATTTCAGATGAAGTTTCTATGATTAATGAAAGTATAACTGTTTGCATGAATAAAAAAAAAATCAAATTGTTAAATGTACATGGAATACAAAAGGGTTATAAGCAGACCCATGTAAACTTTGTTTAAATTACAACTGAAGGGTTATTATAATATGAAGGTTTATCTTACAGGAGAAGAGGAACCCTCTTACTGACATATGCAAGAAGTGACACGTTGTTTGGAAGATGAGAAATCCACCAATGAAGGAGCTACGTATGATGAAGATCTTCAAGATTTTTGAAGGTACTTGGGTGCCAAGAGATGAAAGCAGGACTGTGTGAAACTTACAGAAATGCCTCTTTCTTCCTGTAATTGCCTGAATGCTTTAAAAGTCAAACCTTTAATTTATAATGCCTGAGATGGTAATATATTTACAGTACAAATAAATAATTTTACATTTTGCCATGACAGAATTTTGTCTTTGAATTGTCTGTGTTACGTAGTTTGCCTGACCATAAATTCTAAACCAATACTTGACTGGGGCTTTTTGCTTTGTACTTAATTGTCCAGTGTTTTTTGATTTAGAAAAGTAGAATTAATGGACAAAACTGGTTAAAATGTCATGTCTTATGTGGGTAAATGAGTATGCCAATGCATAGTTAATTCTGTAACCATTTTTCTTTAATTAGTAAGGTGTTTAATGAGGTGGAAGGCAGTAGTTTGAGTATTTCCAGAAAGCAGCATTCAGTTGACAAGCATCAATAGTAATTATTTTGTATGAATATAATTGCCTTCAAAACCTATATCCAGACCTACAATAAAACTTGGGCACTGATGGCAATTTTTGAACCTCTGTCACAAATGATACTGGAAGCTAAATTAGAACATGTTGCATGACAATCGCAATAGTGCAGAAAACTTTTAAGTTGCATTTGGTAGGCACTAGATTTCTTTCCCTGAACTATACAAATAAACTTGTTTGAATTCAATTTCCTTTATGTATAGCAGACATTAGTCAATTGAAATAAGTGTGCAAGTATTTTCTATTTGTATGTCATTTACAAGTAATGTTACAAAGAACTGAAATCTGTGGTTGGTTGCTTTTCAATTACTGTGAGTTTTTTTAGAGCAAGTCCTGTGGATTTTTTTCCCCAGTATGTGTTGAAGGCAATTTCTGCGTGTGGCTTTCAAAACTTGTAAGTGAAACTCCTTAAATTTGTGTATAATTCATCAAAGTGTTTGTTTAGTAGTAAACATACAAAGGAGAATAACTGTTAGAAGGACGTAAGGCCTATTAGAACTTTTCCCCTCCTCCAGCACCTAATTGGCAGAGTTCTAAAGCAGGTTATTTTAAGAGTGATTTTAATATACTCTTTCCAGTGAAAAGGAAAAATGTCGTAAACCTCAGTGTAGTGTGTCAGTTTTCACTTATGATACTGCTGCAGGGTAAATCCTTATGTCACTGTATTCCTTTTGTTGGTAGATCAGGAGTGACAGAAGAAAACATGCTGTACACTAACTAGACTGACATCTTGGCATAGGAAAAAAGCCAGCCCAATTTTCAGGAGTATGAGTAGTTTTGTTTTGCTAAAGACAAGAAACATTTTAAATGTCATTTGTAAGTGTAATATGGCTATTTTGATGCCTTTTTAAGAATGAACAAATCCGTAGTTGGCCCATGTTATAGAATCATAGAATGGTTTGAGTTGGAAGGGACCTTAAAGATCATCTAGTTCCAACACCCCTGCCATGGGCAGGGACGTTGTTCACTAGACCAGGTTGCTCAAAGTCCCATCTGACCTAGTCTTGGACACATTCAGTATTAGGGCTTCTGCAACCTCCCTGGGGAACTGTTCCAGTGTCTCACCACTGTCTGAACTTCTTCCTAACTTCTAATCTAAATCTATGCTCTTTCAGTTTGAAGTCATTACCCCTTGTCCTGTCACTACAAGCCCTCATAAAAAGTCCCTTCCCAGCTTTTTTGTAGGCCCCCTTCAGATACTGGAAGTCTGCGGTGAGGTCTCCCTATAACCTTCTCTTCTCCAGACTGACCAACTCCAATTCTTCTCAGCCTGGC
>VYZX01001636.1:0-21939 GCA_013401335.1 Brachypteracias leptosomus | reverse complement strand
GACTTCAGTATTAAAAGCATTCACTTTTGCTGAGTTACTACGAGAAGATGTGAAGGTGAAACTTGTCCCTAACATGGACATGTTAGAGGTGTGTATCTATAGGTGGGTATCTATAGGTGTGCAACTATCACTTACTGGCATCCACATTTGCATAGAGAACCTGGGCTCCA
The DNA here is from genome assembly GCA_013401335.1 of Brachypteracias leptosomus. Taxonomy (NCBI): domain Eukaryota; kingdom Metazoa; phylum Chordata; class Aves; order Coraciiformes; family Brachypteraciidae; genus Brachypteracias; species Brachypteracias leptosomus. The sequence goes on along the minus strand of VYZX01001636.1, from coordinate 21,769 downwards.
TTAACTTTATTGGCAAAGGGTTTGATTCTTTTGCCTAAAGGTAGGCATCTAGTGTTACCTGAGACATGTAGGGTATCAAGCAGCTGCACGAGACACACAACCTATAGGTAACTCATGCCCTTCTCAGCTGGAGGCTAGAGACCAGTGGGGATACATTAGAGCATCTCGCATGTACTGCATGCCTTTGGGTAACTAATTTGCCTCAGAACTCCTCTGATAATAATAGGAGCTAAGATGCCTTGGTCACTTGCAGGTACCTAAATATGACACCTTCCGTAAACTTGAGCTCAATCGTTGTCATGGTTTCTGGAATACAGAACCTCACTGCAGTGAAGATTGCTTGTTTGTAGTCTAAATTCCCCACTTTGGATTACATAGAGTAATGTATTGGTTGAGTTGAAATAAAAACATATAAGAAGATGTTTTATTGAATATGACTTTGAAGTTACTTTTGAGGTACTGTTTGACTGTTTGTAACCTTGGACTGCTAGAGGAGTGGAGGGAGTGGTCATTTAGCATGCAGAGCTTGCCAACCTGTCACGGAGGTGTGAGGTAACAATAGTCACTTGCTTTTCATTATTAGGCTGGAGGACACACCTACTGCTCAGATGCAGGGGATGACAGCAGGACTTCTTAGGAAGTAAAGTATTTCTGTTTCCAGGTTTAAGGCTATTCATACTCTTAACAGCAGTTTCTCTAATGACTTTCCAGTGAGCTGCCAGTGATCTGAGGATAATAGTTTCTGAGTGGTCAGAACAGGGTTCAAAGCAAGTCTGTGGATGCATAGCCATGTGACAGACAGGCAGACATGTTTCCTCTTGTGAGGGTAGGGGCAGGAGGATCTGAAAACGGTGCTGCCTTGTTGTGGGCAGAAAGTAGCCTGAATGAGTGAAGTTCTGTATTAACACAAAATTACCCCTATGTTTATTCTCCTAATTAATGACTTATAGCTTCTCTGAAGCATAAGACAGATATGAAAAGGTGTGCTTGTGTTCAAACCTGTTTCTTCTGTGAAAAAACAGCTGCATGAAGTAACAATTGTTTATTAACATAAGACTAAAACTTCTCACAAATATTTAGTCCTACCAATCAAGATGCAGTTTTCTGTGAGTTTGAACTGAATGCACACAGTAAACAATTGAACATAGATGTCTTTTTTCAGCTGTTAGAATGCATCAGTTCACTGAAGTAGTCACAAGAAGAGAAGGTAATAAATATGTAGTTTTCCATGTTTAAAATGGAAGAGATCACATCCATAATAACAAACTATATCACATCATAAATTCATAACCCAGCACACCTGCACACTGCTATATGGATGTTATTGTAATGCAAAGCAATGCAACATGAACATTACTTGGAACCACAGCTGCTAGTTGTTATTGAGGACCCACCATGATGCTGAAAGAGAGGAGAATTTATTTGTTAATGTAAACAGTATTTCTTTTTCTACCTCTTGTAAAAACAGCTATAACATATATAAAGAAATATTCATTTATATATGCAGCTAATGGTACTTTATTTGAAAGCTGCAAGGACACTTTCAAGGACAAAACCTCTCCAGGCAGGGGAAGAATATTTAAAATACTAGGAGAGCTGAGTATAACTGGTGCAGGGGTGGCTTTAGCACAAGAATATAGATCTCCTTTTGATAACATCCAAAGCAGCACTAATATGTCATAGGTGCCGTTGCATAGAATTAAGCACTGAGATCCCAGAGAGCAAACCACACAAGTCCTCACTCCTGTTTGCTGCCTGTGTCAGTATTAAGCTGAGCACTGTGTCCCCTCGGTGGCTCTGCTCCCTTTAATGATTCTTTCCTGGTGACATTATTCAAACCTGGTGTTCTTTTTTACACAGCTCTAGGAATTAAGAGCGTTTTGCCCCAAAAGTAAGAGAATTGATGGACTCTATGAAATGTCATTCCCGTAAAAGAAGAGCTGTAATCACTAAATTATAGACAGTGCTGAAGTAAACCACATTTGTCCTCCTTCCCCACAGTCCCTACTCTTTGGCCTTTTGAAATTGAACCTTACACAGAGAGAAACTGTGGAATTTATGGAGAGACAGGAAGGAAGGAAAGGAACTGTGACTGTATCTGAGATGCCAAGTACCCTTAGGGGAGGGGTGTTGTAGGCTCAGTGGGTTTTGTACTACACAGTTTGGGGATTAAATTCATTGACACAACTTTTTTTCTGTGAATATGTTCATAAATCCTTCAATTTATGCCATTTTAATGAAAATGTTATTCTTGACGAAGAATGATGAGAAGATGCTTAAGAGCCTTAACCTGAATTTGGAACACCTCGTAGTCTCTGACACATCAATGGATTAATGAATTTTGGCCAAAAAAATGCCAATTTAACAGTTTATTTCGTGGTTTATAGTGTCATAAGTGTTCAGTGGTTTTCCCCTAGCTTTTGTTTTCTTCACCAAAATGTTCTCTAGTATTCTCAAGTCCAGATATTATGCAAAAATGAGGCATTCACTGGAGATGACCTGAGTGATTCATGCCACCCTGGTAGCTTGGCGTGAAGTGACTTGGTCGGTTCAGAGGTGTGTATGGGATTATAACATGTTGTGTTTCCTGTTAACTGATGGTAAATGAATTTGCTTTAGGATAACATTGATCTAACAGTCTTGAAAACCCATCTCTTCCTGGATCATTCTTGGTGACATAAGTGTATCCTTATTAATTTTAATTAATCAGCAGAGTAAAGATTCTTGGGTCATAGTTTTTGATTGAACGAGACTCAGATTATAATTTAAAATTGTTTCTGTTCTTAGTTACCCAGATGTGTAAAAAAGTGTGGATGTGCCTGAACTAGGGTAAATTTGCTTTTAGAGTAGAGCCTATCTATGTGCTGGTTGCAGACAGGTTTTCTTTTGTCCTGATTTTACAGCAATGTCACTCTAAGGTGTCTAAAATTCTTTCATAAAATACACTGGTAGGATTACAGCCATCATTTTTTACTTAAGAACATTTTCTCTCTTTCAAGTACAAATACAATTTGTATACATCAAACACGGGATGCACTTCCCATGAAATAAAAGTTCAAATCTCTGCACAGATTTCTAAATTATAGATAATCTATAACATTCTAAAGCCAACAGTGAATGCGCTGCTTCCCATGGCCCTCCCTAGCAAGGAGGGCACAGGCAGAAATGTTGTTTCTATGGCAACTGTCTGCCAGGCTGGAGTGCTGCAGACTGAAATCCTTCTTAGCAGGCAGAGTCGATGCTTTAACAAGCATTTTGAATCCAATTTCAGACACTTCTATATTTAGGCATTTTAAAAGTATGTTTACATTTTATTTTATGTTAATTGTACTTTAGCTGGGAGTAAACCATCCCTGGAACACTCCTGGGTTCTACACAGTCTAGCTCTTGGACACAGAAAAGTTTGGGAGAAGGCCAGATTGTTTCCTACAGCCAAGTTTGTCTTAAATCCAGCAATTTTTCTGTAAGATACAAGATTTGAAGGGATTCTTGGTTCGTTAAGTGCAGTCTCCTGATACTGCAGGCATTGCTGGAATACATTTGTGTGTCCAGATCAGGCTCATGAAGTCTGAAAATGTCATTTCTGGTTTCTTTTAAAGAGAAACCTGAGGCAAACAGCTGCATATTTTTTTCTTTCCTATTAGGCAGGGTTTTATTATTTTAAATTTAGTCTCTAGTCAGACATGGGGGAAATTAGGGTTTTTAATTTGTCCTCCCTGTGTAAACATGGGACTGATGTTTGCTCTGCTTCATCCTGCACCGTCTCTTATTTCTGGGAGAAAGAAGATGTTACATGCTCATTGGTTTGTATTAGATATAACAGTTTGGAATCTTCAACACTTTGCATTTTCAAAGTAGTTTGTGAGGGTTTTTTAACATAGCAGGTAGTCTATACAATAAATCTGTTAGTAAGTATCAATTATGAGTAATTAATCTCCCTTTACTCAATGTAAGTATGATTAAGTTGAAGTCTTAATCAGAAAGCAGTTTTTTGCCTGAAAATCTTAAACAAAGTCTATTTTACTACTCACAAGTAGTATTGTTTAGCTATTTTCTTAAATACTATATGCTAGCTTTACTTTGCACTATAATATAAAGCATTGTGAGTCTTATTCTCACTGATGCACTTTATATTTCTATGCTTAAAATAAAAGCATTTGGAGTCCCTTTCTCCCTCACACTTTACAAAAAAATCTAAGGGTGACATTCTGCAGTGGCCCTGCATCGGGAACACACGAATATAGAAGAACTCTTCACATAGATCAAACAAAATAATATATTTACCAGGGACTGGCATCGTTGTGATGAGCTCTGGAGTTTCCAAGAAGTCCACATTACTTCTTTGGAATGTCTTGCTGTAATTCATTTGAAGATGACTAAATAATTGTAAAAAAAAAAAGAATATCACAAGGTTTTTAAAGGGGCCAGGTATTTTAATGAGCATTATGAATTTTACAATTATTGCTGTAACAGAGATTCTGTGCTTTAAAATTTAGGCAATGATGGGAGTGGGAGAGGAGACCAGACCAGCTGTGAAGTACTTGCATATTATATTAAAGTACAGGATTTCTTCTGCACCATTAACTTTACTGTGATGCTCATCTCCTGGTTGTGACCCAGTATAGTGTTGACGTGTGTTACTAGTGTCCTTGAGTCTCTGTGACAGTCAACTGGGATTTTATTTCAAAGGAGAGCAACCAGCCTCAAAAGATTTCTCCATCTTCCTTTAGTATGGTTTCTCTCTACAGACTTAAGATCATAGGGTTGGTTGGTTTGTTTGGTTTTTTAATAGTGGACGTAAGGAAAATCTTTTTGTCTCCACTCAATTTCATAGCCATCTGCCTGCTGCAGGCTAGAATTCAGCTGACAGGACTATAAACACTGTTATTTTTGGCCCAAAAGAGACACTCTTGAAATCTGTTGCATGGGGTTTTGTGATGTGGATTTGGGAAGCTTTGGTAGAGCTGTCTGTGACTGCTGGCATGCTGAAGTGTTTTGCTGGATAGTGCACCTTCTGCCTCGCTCATTTGCTCCTTTTTTTTCTTTCATCATCCTTGAACTGTGGTAACATTGCTGTTCCCTGTTCTTCTGTCTCTGATGAACTAACATCTACCTGATGTCATACCTTTAACTATTTGCTTTCAGACTTTTTAATGTTCTATTCTACTCTTTGTCTTTCTGACATTTTTATTTATATATTTCAGTATATTTTAGTCCTTAACAATTGAAGTATTGTTATGAAGTATTAATGGCAATATATTTAGCAGAAGATTGATTATCAGTATTTAATTTGTATTGAGTCTTTCTACACAATTGCTTTCTAGCATTCAAAACTTCTGTGTATTACAAATAAAACCCCCAAACCCGAAACTTACCTATTCCAGGCATTGCTGTTCTCCCAGAACTCATAAACAATGAAGCAGGAATCACTTGGAAGCTTCTGTATGGAAACACTAAAAATTGTCTGGTAGAACTAATTTAATCAAACATGAAGAAGTTACCGGACACACACATCATACTCCAAACTGCTTATGAGTAGGACCAAAAAAACCAACACCAAACCCCCAAACCAATCCAAATAATAAAGAAGTGATCACATACTGCAAATTATCTGAGATTTTTTGGAAAAAAAAACCCTCTTGAAGTATTTTCATAGCTTTTTATTTACTAATATTTTATATTACTACGCTTATGCCTTTATTGATAAAACTCACTTTTCACATTGCTCCAATAGTATCATTTATCTAAAGAAATGCTCATCAATAATACAGAAAATTAATTATAAGAACTGTGGTTTGGGGAAAATCAGCTAATACAGCATATTGCACATAGAGAACAGTACAGGTAAGTTTACAGAGCAACTTATGCTGTTCCACCATAGAATGACAGTGTGTGAGAAGTCATCCTTTTGTACGAAAGATGCATCAAGGTGGCACAGGGTTTAGGTGCTTTGAAAGCAACTATATCATGGAGTATAAAGCCAGATGGGCTGAAGTCTGCTGCAGATACACTTTTAAAATACTACTTTTTGGGTACTATTTACTTGTCCTTGGTCTGTTCAGCTAACAGTTTATCATGACTGAAAAATGACCCACAGCATACCTGGTGGTTCTCCTCACAGAATCACCCTGCTTATTATTCTGATTGTAGAAGCTTTATAGCCTGTAGGGTATTTATGAATTTTGGTACCCAAATTGGTGTTTAGATGTATAACACAAAAAGTATATATATGTATTTCTCTGCCCAAGTGTATGATTGCTGATCTTACTACTGATGTGCTTGAAAACTGATCTCAGATTAGATTTCATACTGTAATAAGAAATAAGTTTTATGATGTTTTGGTTTTCTCCTGATACCTGTGAAAATACATTGTAAAATAATGAAAATATCAAAAACTGTTGGAAAAACACAAGTCAATGTCAGGAACAGCTGCAGAAAAACCCGACCGGCAGGTGGCATCACGGACTTACCAAATGCCTGTAAATTTGGGCAAGAAAGTAACTTCTTGCCATCACTTGTTAAGTTGCATTCTGAAGCCATGCAAGCCCTCTCCCCTACAAGTTTGCAGTCACTACAGTTTTTTCCTAGATGTTTGGTTTTGGAAGGGAGTTGAGATGCTTCTCTTTTTTTTTTCCAGCTCGTGTCTCACAAGAGAATTTTATTTTCCTCATCAGTCCCCATTTACAAGTGAACCTCTGCAAAGACATCACTCTTTTCTTCTTCCACTATAACTTACTTTTTCTGGTCTGTGTGAACACTACTGATATAATCCTAAGTGTGATGATCTCATAGCAGCAAGGCTCATAAATTAGGGATGTGATAGGCAGCCTTTGAATATATAGGATATACAGGAAGATCCTGTATTGTGTACACATTATAAAAATATTTATTTCATAATAGTTTGAATTGTGTACAGCAGTAGCTTTCTCCAGTATATTACATTAAAAAATTCAGTATAGTGGTGAGTCGCTAAAATTTATTCTTAACCCAGTTTTAATGTTTTATTTAATTCTAAAAGGAGCGAAACAGAAATACATTGTTTCATTGAAAATTTTGCTTTTTAATCTTTCCCATTCTTTATTATGTATGAAAAACTTGAAATGACAGCCTAAAGGAAGATTCTCAAAGCTTCCAAGCAGAGAACAGGCAAACAAGTTAACAAGTTGCTCACTTGCCAGGTGAGCACAAATGAAGGATGGCAAATGCATTTTCCAATAAAAAGTGTCAGCCTAGGAGCTTCCAGAAGCCATGAATTGATGACCTGCAGAGCTGAGAAGCCTTAAAAGATTGTTTAATATCTTTGGGATAGCCTGTGTTGTCATTTTGTGATACTACTTAAAGTCTGCATGTATACTTTGACATCTTTCTGGTTTTAGTTGTCTTTGGAGAGCTCTGTCTCCTATACACATACATAACCAGCCAGGAAAGAAATGTCACAGGCTCCCTCTTCATAAATAATCCAGCTCCACTTAGAAGTTATTCAAGAAATTAGATTGCATTCCTTCCTTCAGCCCAAGGACAATAACATTGTACTTACTGTAAGCAGCCACCCTGGGTAGAAGCAGATTCCACGTACTGCTTCAGAGCAAGCCGGAACCCCTCGATTTCTTCTTCTATCACAGACATTTGACGTTGAACAATCATTATGTGCTGATGCAAAACCATGACAATATTACTGCCATATCATCCTCTGAATTGCCTGTACTTTAAACTCACAAAAGTCTATCATAAAGCAATAAAACCCACAATCATTAAAGAAAATCCACAAAAGTTCCTCCAAAGTTTGCAGTCCCTGTTTCAGTGCTCTGTGGTGCAGAAGTAGAAATGCTCAAGTGTGGGTTTTATGTGTAGGCAAGCTGAGACACAGAATGGAAACGCCCCAAATGAGTGTCCACCTCAGAGAAAGCGAGAGTTGTCCAAGCCCTAGATGAGAGGGCCTTTCTGGAAGAGTGTAGAGCAAATGTTGATGTTTGAAATGTTCAGTATTAAGGTGAGCCTGTTTCCTTGGGTGAATCTGTACGCAAGCAGGAGCGAGGTTTGAGATAAGAGCACATTCCCACAATCTGAACTGGATGCAGTGTTAGTTTCACTGAGGTGCTTTCACGATCTTTTACCTTTTAGAGCTCTGACTCATCCCTGAATGAGGTATTTAGGGTAGCCCGTGTTAAATGATTAATAGAGAGGGGATTCTTTTTCCCTTCATCTTTGGGTAAAAAATGAAGAATATTTATAAGCAGGACTATGGAAACAATTGGCAGTACAGAAGACATATTTATCCTGAATTATTATGTTTGTAATTTAGCTATTTTAAGTACTTTGTATATTGATTCATCTAGTGAAGTTTGTCAACTTTACTAATGCAATATTTAAAGAAACAGCATGTGTTTCTTAATTAATACAACTTAACCTCTTGTACAGGTTTTTTACTTGTTTCTGCCTTGATTATTGAAACTGTTTTCTTATGGATTATCCCTCTGTCATAAGCAGCCTGTTAGCAATATTGTATAATCTTAAGAAAAAAATCTAATGGAACTCCTGTGATGAAACAAGGAATTTGATGGATCATCTATTTTGGTTATTCTTTCATGTGTATTTGATTTGCATCTTGTTAGGTTAAAAGCCCTGAATTTAGGAATGGTAGTCTATTTGAAAAATGGAGCTCAAACTTGGGACATAAATTTAACAGTAAGGTTTTTTTTCTGGTCATGATTTTGGTTTTGTAAGTTGTAATATTGATTATTGCTAGAGCATTAGATGTTCTCCCATCTTTCCTGCTAAGGATTCTTATAGCAGTTGAGGGAGGCTGTACAACTATGGTTTAAAGCATGCATGCAGCGTTAGGTGATTGGGAGCAGAGAAGCTTCCACCCCATAAACACTGCTGCCAAATTGGGTAAATCTCATTAATGACACCTTTTCTTCCTTATCACAGAATCACAGAGGTGCCTAGATTGGAAAAGAGCTTTAAGATCATCGTGTCAAATCATTAACCTAGCACTGACAAGTCCAAGTTAAGGTTTTGGCTCACTGTGTCCTTTGAAAACAGTGCAAAAATTGATATAAAACTTTTGCCCACATATTTTAAGGGTTTTTTTGTTGCCTCTTGAACAATGTATTCTGGTAACTAAAACCTTTTTTATCACTGGAAAAAGTGAGGATGGTGATTTTAAAAAATGATTTTTTAGCAAAAGAGATAAGGTGAGATTGTTGTCTCAATACCTGACATTCAAAATCAAATGTCAAAATCGTTATCTTAAAAAGCACTTACAGATTTTGCATTTTCTTCCAAAACTTCCTCTTCGAATGACTCAAGCTTTAGCTCCTTTGAGGCAGTTGAAAGGAAATAGAAATATAAGAGGCAATACTACAGCTGTATTCTGCTCTTACATTTTAACAAACTACTCCAATAGCTAGATTCTGCTTCATCTGCAGGAGTTATATTTAAATCCCTTCTTCATTAGCTGTAGGTCAAACGCAAGCATTGTTTGCAGAATCGTGCACACTTCACTGGTTAAATCCAACCCAGGTTCTGTAAAGTTTTATTTATAATGCTGAGCAGGCGATTTTTCATTTATAATAAATCCACTTGTTCACAAATGTATGAGAAAAGACAGGTGTCTTCTCAAATGGCCACGTGGGCTATGGAGATGAGCAAGGGTGGTGCATTGAAATGAACTATCAGCTACTACTCTGCATTCATAAAACTAAACAGAAAAAAATTCTTTACGGAGGGGGGGTGAGGGGGTTATAGTTGCAAGGGACTGTTTTCTAGCATTGAAAAAGATGTGCATGATGCTCCAAGCCGGGTTTCTGAACTGCTGCGTTTGCTTCTGAGGACAGGCAGGGCAGCAGCCACCAGAGGCACCCGTGCGGCAGCAGCCCGCTGCTCGGCACGCAGGCTAGATGCGCACTTCATGAATCGGTGATTCATGCAAACACCGTCTAGTGTCATGCACAAAATTATCTTTTACATGCGAGGCACATATAGTACTTTCTAACCCAGTGCCATATGGAGATTCTGAGCAGTATCTATATGCCAGAAGAAAAGCAGCTCGATTTGCTATAAGCAAAGATGCGCAAGATGCCCTCTCTGTTAGTGGTGCTCTGCTTCTTACTGCATACAATTCTTGGGTAACAGAGACAAAAAAAAAGTCTTCTGCTTCCAGCTGGGTGGGGATTGATTAAGCTCCGGTAGCAGGCGTTTGGCCAGCACAAAGACTATACTGACTGAAAAGCCAACAAGGGGTGTGCAGGTAGAATTCAGATGAGCAGGGGACCTCCAGCAGCAGCAGGTGGCAGAGCAAGGCAGGAGTGAAGTGGCAGTCACACAGTAACTGCTGGGTAGCTGGGCCTCTCCTGCAGAACGGGCATAGAAGGGCATGAAATGTGTCTGTGGAGGGAAACTACCCAGCTTTGATAGCTCATTTGTCAGTGCAGACACTTCAGATAAAAGCTGTGAGGGAAAATGCATATTCCTGTGGTTCTTCTATACTTTCAGTGCAATTTTTTTCTAAGGAAACGTGGAAAAAAGGAAGAAATGACTCAAGTTGTACTGCAAACTTTCTTTTAAGGTAGCAAGAAAAGAATTTTACTTTTTCCAGTATATATAAATTTAGAACTTGAGAAAAAAAAAGGTGGCTTACAAGACTGATTCATGGTCAAATTCACCTTTGACAGGAGAAAGACAATGTTAAATTAACCCTTCACTAGGTAGTTTTCTAGTAGGAACCACTGATGGATAACTTGCTGGCCCTTTCTAGAAGTTAAACAATATCTATAGCAGCTCTTCAGTAATATTGTGTCATGAGACAGGTCATGACTACACAGATGGGGTAAATCTACACACACAGCCTGCTGTGACCTTGGAGCATGTGAGCTCTGGCACATAGTCCTCATCTGTGTGGAAAGGATGCTTGTGCAGCCGCTGACTTGGTGTTGAGCATGAGTGAAGTAGCCCAATGTGGAGAGGAGAGGTCCTGCCAGGCAGTTATCACACAGCCTGGAAATAAAAACTGATGCAGCTCAGAGCTGGGGCCTTAAAATACCCCTGCAGTCCTACCTCACCTCAGCTGAGAAGTGGTAGCTTCTGAAATTACCTTTTAGTCTGATTGTGCAATCCTTTCTCATCTGTTTCAGGGCAAAGTCAAGAAGAGGAGCTTTAGTAGCTGCTGAAAGATCCCTAACACCTCTCACAGTTAGACCTGGCCGTAAGATACAAAGTCAAGCAGATGCAAAGTTATGCAAAGGTGGATATAGGCTGTCTACTGGCAAAATTAGGTTTATCTAATTGCTATATTTTATTAATCAAACTTTATATTGATAAGGAGATAATTATGGAAGGTCTATGCCCTGTCTCCCTTTGGCGCTGAGCTCCTCTTCAGATTGAGGTTCTCTGTCATTTATGTGTAGCAGATTTGATCATTTTTTAACATCCTTATTTTATTTACTACACAATGGTTGGCTGCTATCTGTAATACTTGCATTGCATTATTGCTGTATGCCAGGTGGTTTTTCTAGTAACACTATTTTAAATATTAAATCTCCTTAAACTCCTTTTGGCATCAGTCCGTGTTGGGAGGCAACTGTGGCATGGCCGTGAGCTGCTGTTTCCAAAGCAGAGCTGGGAGTAAAGCTGGACCAAAAGTGAGAGTCACATATCATGATGGACTTTGACATTTCAAAATTCAATTTATTCAGAAAAAAATCAAGTTGCTACCAAAATGTCATTAACATGGCAATTGCTGTGTAATTGCTTTTCTCATGCAGAAGTGACATCTGGGAGGAAGCTCTTGTGTGCAGGCGGATGGGTTTGCCAGAGGGTTAATGGACTGAGCAGACCATGAGGAGCTGATGAGCATAGCAAGGAGCAGAGTGAGAAGATGACAGAAGTTACAGACAGTGCTACAAAGAACGGCCAAATTTCACTGCTGGTTAAGGAGAAGTGATGTGAGAGACTGTCAGACCTCAAGGATGACCAAAGGGAGTACCGGGCTCCTTTTGGAGAGTGGTCTTGCAGGGTCAGCAGTGCTGGGGGTGACTGTGCTGGTAGTGCAACTAATCAGTAATAAGGCCAAAATAACAGAAATGCAAAATTTTGGTCCCAAACTGGGACCAAAGGGGAAAAGTAATTAGAAGCAGTTTGTTCATTTGTGAGGAAGCAATGGCAGAGAAAGGCCAGTATGCTTGTCTTTCTGAGCCCTGTGTTGGGTCACTACCACTTATGCTGTCTTCTTGTTAAACCCCTTACTTAACTATTTTCTGCGTGTATAATTTGCTACTGAACCCAAGCTGGACTAATGGTCAAGTAGGAGGAGACACTTGCCTGCCAGGACCCAATGTCTGAGCCAGTGTCTGGATAAGAGGCATGGGTCCTGATCATCATAAAAGGCATCCATCCTGATCAGCTGGAAAGAAGGAACAAGATCAGGCTGTTGCATGGTCATGTTTATGCAAGTGCTGCCTGTCTGTTTGTGGTGCTGGTGAAGGCACCTGTGCCAGTGTGTTCAGACCCATGTCTTTGGAGTATATGCCCACCCTTGCTGCTGGCAAGCACTGGCCTACAGGGAGGAGCAGAACCAGTCACACTGGGACTGGAGCAACTCCTGGATCTGAGAGTGTTTCAACCTAAAAACTCGCCTCTAGTGGGCCAAGAGGAAGAAAATCCCTGGATCTCAAAATCCACCGAATTCAGCCACTCCCTTAGCACCTGTCTAAAGTTGTCTGTCTGTCCTTCAATAGGGACACTATGTAGAGAACAATACAGGCATTCATAACCTTACTTTTTCCTCTGCTCTTCTTTCTTCTCAAAAAAAAAAAAAAGGCATCACACACAGACATAAACCAGCTTTTAAAACCTAGGGTAGCAATCAATCTGAATAAAAAAAACCCCAAAATAGATATTTTCTGTACAGACAGATGTTCCTCAGTTTTTTACAAGCCCTGGGAAGCCCTGGTATTGTTGGATCAGACGGGTCATTTGTCAGACTCCTAGAGGGCTCTGCTTCAGTGCGGGAACCACAGGTGGTCTCAGGGCCCTGGGGGCTGGTGCAGTTGGCTCCCAGGCAGGATAGTGGGATTTGCATCAGCTTTTGGTTGATCTGTACTTGTTAGGAGAGTGTTTTAATCTTTATAAATTAGCATTGGAGGAAATTAGTATAAAGAGGAAACAAAACTTTCTGTCAAGCCTTAGTGGGAAAGTTTGGAGAGGAAGAGAAAAAAATCAGGTTCTAAAATGAGAGGCTTGTCCCATGTTCCCCCAAACAAGCATAACTAAATACAGTAACATCCTCCAGTCATAGAATAACATGACTTTTGAGATCGTTATGAAAAGTTGGATCTATGGTGATGGGAAGGGAAAAGGGGAGTGCTCTCATGAAATAGGAAAGAAGAAGTTGGCAGGTAAATGTAGGCATTTAATGAGTGCTAGCTCTCCCAGGTGATGTTGAAGTTTCACTCATTGACTGGAAAGACTTCAGCTGGGACATGAAACCATTTGTGATTTAAGGATTGTTTTACTGAAAGTGAGAGAACAAACAGGTGAAAAAAACCACACACCTTCTTTTCCAGCCTATCAATCAGCTTTTGGAGTCTGTTTATCTGGGTCATCCACTGGCTGTTTTCCTCAATCCAACCTTTGGAAAATATAAATAGTGAACATTTAGAAAATGTTACTAAATTCTGGAACTTAATGTATTCGTTTATTTTGTAAAGAAAGTTTAGCTTCATTTGCAATTTTTTTTGCTTCTTGAAGATTGTGCTGCAACTAGTTCAATGTTCCTTTAAGCGTAACTAGAGGATAGCATGATTTTGACTATATGAATTACTTGCTTTCTAAGATATGATAGAAATCCAATACACAATGAAATCTACATTCTAGATTAATGCCAGTGTTTTTGAAATCATGATGATACCTGAAGAAAGGAATGATCTCCTCTGCAGATGGAACCAGGTCATATCCTGTGCAGCTTCTGCTCAAAATCCAAAACCATCTTATGTGCGTGTGTTAAAGCTTTCTCTGTCATAATATTTTTCTTAGTTTGCTATTTCTTAATCTTCTTTATGTGAAAGTTTCTATAAGAGTCAGCTCTTGTGCTGCATAGCAAGCCTGTCTTTGGGAAGCCTTTTAAAATACATTCCATGGAGTGACCATGTGCTGTGTCTTGTCTGCAATTCCTCTTTCCACTGAGAGCACTGGTGAAGGTGAAAGAAAGGCAGCCAAGACTGTCTTAAATATCCTGGCATGGCCAATACAGCTTAGGTGATAGGATCTTACTGTCTCCTGCAGAGATACAGCAGATCTGCTGTAAGGCCCTCACTGCAAGGACATTGCCATGGTCAATCTGTTGCTGGTTTTAGAGTCTTGACACGGTGCTTCTAGGAGGATTCCAGGATTATTCAAAGGTTAAGTGTATGTATGTCCCTTCCTAGTAAAAAATACATGCTTATGAACAGAGAAAATTTTCTATCAGATGGAAAGGATAATACTCAAGGAAACAGATCTATGCACTATGAGAGCAGTTCCTGGTGTCACCCACAGTGTGGATGTGTATGTAAGTGATTGCTATAAAAAGAGAGGAAGGGTATTTACAAGAAACTGAAATTTTTTAAACACATGCTCTTGATAAACGCATTCATTAACCTGCTCGTTTTCCAGATGAGATTTCTGGTGGCACTAAGCCTTCACTGCAGCCTCATGCTTAATGTCACTGCTTTCAAAGAATTCCATTTACCACAGTACCCTCTCATGCTTTCCGAGCAGAAATGCTGTGTCAGATTTTTTTGTGTCATCTTAAATGATATCTTTTATCTTCTGTTTTCTATTTCCCTTTCTGTTTCTCATTTGTTTCGTTCAGCTGGGATATAAGTCATGATAGAGAATTTAGTTCTTCACCTTTTCATTCATATCTGCAGGCTACAAATATTACTTAAGAAATGTTGAATCAACCCATATCCCCAAAATGATATCACAGTTTGGCACATAATTATGTATTTGGTTTTTATCAGTTAAGATCTATGGGTACATATTTTCCTTACAGTTTATGCTAATACTTTCTATGTTAAATTGAAGACTGATTCCTGTCAGAAAAGTATCTGAGTTAGTTATCATGTCTAAATTAAATTTTTTGGAGGAAGATACATGTGTATTTTTCTTTATGTGTGTGTATGCATGTGTTTTAAATATCTTTCCCTCATGAAACACCATACCTGTACTAAAATGGGGGCTATTTGGCAACAGGCTGTTGCTCCTCTGAAGCCTTCGAGCTGAGCATTTTCTTGGCCATTGAATTGAGAGTACTTCAGGTTTTGTTGGGCCTTGTCTGCACAGAAACACAGGAGACTTCATAAGGTAAAACATGTGGGAGAGCTCTCCCCTCTCTGTTCTCACAGCATGCGCTTGCATGTTCCCTTTTGAATTAAAAAAGGAGAAATATCTATTGAGATCACAGAATTATTTTCCAGATTTTCACTATTACCAATTAGTTGTGTTTAGGTTGCTAGTCATTAGTTATAAAAAAAATAAAATAGAAGGGTTAAGATGGTATAACCCTGTCTTTAGGGAGAGAAAGCTCAAGGTCAGTGTCTGTCCATGGTGTGGTTCTGACTAACCTAAGGAACTATTCACACCATTCATGGGATTAATGGGATTTTCATAGCATCAGTTGTGTGGGGAATCTAGAGAGGTGTGCGTGAATGGAGGGGTATATATCCTGTGCATACTTGGTGCACTCTCAGCCTTTTAAAACCTGCTTGATTTCTGCAGTCAAGCTACTGGCACAAAACCACAGTGTATTATTCATGTACTTCAGAGATCTCAAAACCAACAGCAAAACAAACAAGAAAATTACATTTCCAAAAGAAAGAATGAAAAAGCAATGCATTTTAAGACACAGGAAGTGTTGAAATATTCTTTGTCCATGATACATGTCAGCTTGTATTTTGCTTTCCCCATCATCTTTAACAATAGCATACTGAGGAAAACAAATCCATAAAGCCAGGTACCTGTCGCAGATGAATATGTTTGACACTGTTTGATTTACCAGCAATTCAAGATTTGTGTTCTTGGGAGCTGTTCTGACATGATTGTCTGATTTGTCTAATGGCATGAACTGTATTTTTTGGTTTACTGCGAATTTTATGCCATCCTATTTCTCATGCATGATTTATAATTTCATGCATTAACATGGACCAGGTAAGGACCTCCTTTTGTTGTAATTCTTTTCCTCCTTATTTCTTATAGCCTGTGTTAATTGTATTAATTAATTATGATTTAGGTTTTTCTAGATTTCATCTCACTTTGCAACGAGGAAGGGTTTGAGTGTGGAAGGGGCTCCTTTTATCAATGGTTTAAGGATAGATTGGATTTACATGTGCTGAGATAGATTGGAAGATCAATAGGATTGCATTGATGCATAGCTTCTACTACAGGCAGCTTTTGCAACCGTTGTGGAGAGGTCATTTAAAGATCTGATAGATATCAGTGGAGGTTCTCCTCTTTCTAAGATATCAATACCACCAGCCCAATATGCCAATATGCCACTATACTTGTTAGTGAGTGGGGGTCATCTGGGGGACTGGGGCCAGTATTTAACAAGACATCAGGACCCCAAAATCCATTGGCTGCATTGCCATTTAGCAAAATTCTATCTTCTCCAGTTAGAGACACTCTTCATAAGTATTCAGTTTCAGTTTCTTCAGGCTTATGGCCATAGTGTTCCTGCAAATTGGCCATCTGAACTGAATGAAATGGGGTTGTTTTAGTAGTGGGATTTCCTGTACCACCCCACACTCCTGTAGTGTCCTCTGCTTTAACAGTTGGTCTGGGAAGGGACTCAGGCAACTGGAAAGAATTATCTTCATCTGAGCTGTAATTATTTGAATCATCCCAAATATTACTATCCCAGTCCTCTGGAGACATAATCCATTTTCTAATTTGGTCTATGTCAGGGGTCAGGGGTTGGAGATTGCAGTAGCATCATTCCAACACTTTCTCCCATTTTTGTTGCTTTAATTAAGACTCCTTAAGTTGCTCTTGCAATTGTTGTATCCTAATAGATAACACCAGCTCGGTGGTTTTGCACCCTTCTGCTTCATCTCGCAAGTCTCGTATTTCGTGGGTGAATTTTCCCCCTTCTTTACAGGCAGTGTTTAGGCACACTCCCAACATTTTACAAATTACACCTTTGTCCTTTCCAACTTTAGTTGAATCTCTGGCCTCAGTTAACCATTTCTTTACTGTTTCTTAGTTATACCAATTATCTAAGGCTCAGTCCTCAGGAAAGGTGGGATTTGTTTGGATACCGTGATGTTGTAAATATTCAATAATTTTACCTGTCATCCTGGTGACTACACAAGGTTGCCATGGATTAATATTTTTGACATTGTTTGATTTATCAACAATTCAAAATTTATTAATAAAATGAGATAAATCAAAGGCTGATTTTAGCAGCACTTACTATAATAAGTGATTTAGTAAAACCGTGACTTAATTACAAATTTGAGAATGACAAGATTCACACTAACTTACTACCAGGTATCTCCAACCAAAGCATGCGTATATGCCTAAACACAAAGCATACAGGCAGAGAAATATTTGACCAATGAAATATGTAGGTGCCCACACTCATAAAAGCAAATGCATAAAATCAAACACCTAGATAAAGTAGAAAGCTGGGTAAAAGAGACTGGCCTATAGTAGAATTTCCCCCTTTGAGTTTAGAGTAAATTGGTAGGCATTTCTCAGTGAGGATGAGTTGAGTGTAGATAATTTCAGAAATAAATTCTATGCCTGCTCTCTCCCTGGCCCAATAAATCGTATTTCCATGGATGGAGTCAATTTAATGTTTCTTGCAAGCCCAGATCTGTAAAACCTGGTTCTGCAGTGATATACAGGTATGCTGTCTGAGGGGAGTCACCTATACAATAATATAAACACCCTCTGTGTTGTTTTTTCATGAATAAATGACTTAGAGAGGATAAAGCAGACCCCTGCAGACCCTGCTTACTGTGTAGAGCTCCCATCAGGAACAGATAAGGGAAATGGACTGCCATCTCTTGAACTCTAGATGAATTTGTTGGCTCTTACTCCAATGAAATTAGGCTGGTATCCATTTTTGTATGTCCTAAGTCTACTTATGTGTGCAGAAAATCCTCTTAGCTGATCTTGAAAGCCTTTGGGTACAATTCCATCTAAAATGGTTTCATAAAATATGAAGTGCATTGAATGAAATATTTCTCTGGTCACCACATCTGAAGACAGATGATGGTTTGTTATTTCCAAGCTTTAAAGAAAACTTTTTGTTTGAATGGTGTTGCCTCCTACTGTAGCCAAGAACCCATCTGAGTACTTTTGGCAATGGATAAGGATATTTTTAAGCTCTTCTCTGTTCTTCTCAATGTGAATTACAGCTGAAAAGCCTTTTTGATTTTTAGACTTCTATTAGAATATGTGTTTACAACCAGAACACAAATGTGAGATGTATTGAAATTTAAATGTAAAATAGAGGACTGTAAGATAAGTGCTTTAAAATAATTTTTCTCTCAAATAAGAGCAACCTATTCACAATATATGTTATTAAGTTAGTTCTTGTTGGAAGACTTCTGCTGCAGAATCTCAGATGTTAAACCACCCATGAATCATCAGAAGTTACTTATGTAGCCAGGAGATGATCTGCATTTACTTCTTCTACCTTCAGATTAATCAGGTGTAAGTCACTCTTCAACAAATAATTTCTTATTTATCCATTTTAAAAATAAATACTAATGGTAGATTGTCTGTCTACCTTTTGGCTGAATACCTGAGACTCACACCAGTCCTATAAATAACATTCATGGCAATCTTTTCGTTTACTAAACCTTATTATGCAATAGGAAAACTGATTCTTCTTCTTCTAAACTGTCACCATTGTAACTGATTTAATGCTTTGTTGCACCTGACAGAGATCATTTCATTTCCAAAAATTTTAATTCTCTGTGGCATCTTAGAACAATGTGTGTGAATCTGTGTAGAGTGGGCAGCTAAATAAAACCTTGCAGTAAAAATCCAGGATATGTTTTAATTTTTCAGCTTTTGCCAGTTCTCTTGGAAATAAGCGAATGAAACATGACAGAACCGACCATTTCTCTTAAGTGTTTGAATACAAAAGCAATCTCACAAAGGAGGATAATCAAAGTGTTTTAAAATCCTGGGCCATTAAAAAGGTAAATGCTACAGATACCTCCATATAGCTTCCTGCTCATAGTCATGGTAAATCTGATGCTGGCATGCTGAATTACAACTGAAAATGTGCATCAACACTGTTTCATTCTGCAAACTGTCCATGTGGGCCCTTGCTGATGAGGAGATCATATAAACATTAGCTGTGTGATACCTGCTGCTGTCTGAGGCCAGCTGCTTTTTGACTCCTTCAGAAATGTTTTCCTGCATCTGAAAGTTACTACTTTTTTTTTTGTCAGAACTACTCCAGGTTTGTGATTTGTACGAGGATTTAGGGGTTTTTTTTTCCTGTTCTGTCGTCCCATAAATTCTATATTTAAAGGCTTCCCTACGGAAAAGGCCACTGTGTTCTTTAAATATAGCTTAGAATTACCTTATCAGGTACACAGAGTTTTTTTGCAAAGATAGGATAGGCAGGCATGATGCTAAGATCATCAGTGGGAGTCTAGAATTATCAAAGACTCTTTTCTTAATGTATATTTTACCCAAATATTGTTGTTTACAACTCTTCTATGTGGTTTTACTTAACTTTTTTTAATGTACCCTGTTGAGCAAATGGCTACTCAATATTTTTCTTTAAATAATGACTCTGAGACCAGCAATTCTGTGCTCACAGCAATGTTGGGCAACTTCAACTCCTGCCCACTGAAAGATAACTACTCCTACGTGCTCTTCTAAAATTCTTTGAAGACCATGGAAGAAGGTATTCAGCATATATAAATTGTCAGCGTTATTACCATTTAAGTCATGGAGGGAAAAAGATTGTCTGCTAGAATTCAACTTAAACCTCAACTCCAGCACTTAGCAATGAGGAATTACCAGATAGAATTATCATTTCACCTCTCTACTTCCTACAGAAAAGTGCCTTCATTTGCATTCTACTAAAGGCATGCTGGTACAAGATTTCACTAGAAAAAAAATGTTAATTCTGAATTAAGGAAAATGTGTATCCATTTATTAACTGTATATTATGGCAGAATCAGCTTTTGTATTGTTGGTATACCTCATCACCAATTAATAATGAGACCCACTAGTAGCATCTGTACATAAAATAGAAAAATTGCCTGTTTCTTGAATTTCATTAGATGTAAATTGCTATTCATTAGCATATACATTATACTGCACAGCAGTTCAGGCAGTCCAGATAAAATCGAGTCTGTGTTAACAGATTGTTCTGCTTTTAAGTTTTAACAATTGTGAGTGAATGAGGTTAATTTTCCACATCTTCCCCATCAAGAGACAACTGTGACCTTTGTGAGCAGCTAAGATTTGAGTTTCCATTACTGCAACTGAAAATACACATAATTAGCGAAAAGGTCACTGTGGTCTTTAAAACTGGTTTACAGCTGTCATAAAAGGTCCAGAAGAGGTTCTTCTTTTACAAAACTGGAGTAGGCAGGGGTTAGGTGTCTCCTAAGGGAGTCCACATCTTAAGGCTACCGCAGATTCAGCAACTCTTGATCCTCTCAAGCCCTGGTGCCAGCCTGGATCCTTTCTCCTTGGGTGACCTGACACCATGCTGATCTACTCACCAGAAGAGCAGCTCCTTGATAAGGGGTCAGAGGGAGACATTTGTGTTTGCTTACTTGGGACAAGCAAACTAAACTTGGTTGGGACAAAAAATAACTCAAAATCTCTCAGAAGAGGTAGGAGCTTAGGCAAGAGCTCCACAAACTCATTGGGAAAATATGTCTGGTTGTCATCTAGTCCAACCCTCCGTTCAGAGCAGGACCAACTTCAAAGCTAGTTCAGACTGCTTGGGGTCATGACCAGCTGAATTTAGAACATCTCCATGGAGGGAGATTACACCACCTTTCTGGTTCACTGTTGCACTCCCTCTGTGTGAAGTATTTTCCATATGTCATCAGCATTTTCCCTTATGCATTGTCTCTTGTGCTTTTGCTATGCACCCACCTTGGGGTTGGCTAGGATAGGGTTAATTTTCACCAGAAGCTGTGAGGGGCCACAGCCATTATAGACTGAACCAGCCAATGAGATATTCAACAACATACTGATGTTATACCACTATATAAGGGGAGGGCTTCCCCTGGGGAAGCAGCTGGTTTTGTGCATGACAGTAGGGTCAGGTAATTTCAGTGAGCACTGGGGTTTATATCAATAATTTTATATATTATTTCATCAGTATTAGTGTTATTATTGTTGTTTCTTCTCTTTCTATCAAACTCTCCTTATCTCAACCCGTGGGGTTTTGCCTTTTTCTCCTGAGCAGCTGTGTGGTGCTCAGGTGCCAGCTGGGCCTAAACCATGACAGCACCCCTGAAAAAGACAAAGTTGTTTTGTTTTCTCTAGAACCCTTCTTTAGATATTAGAATTACACTTTCCCTCAGCCTTTTCTCCAGGCTGAACAAACCTCATCCCTTTGGCTTCTCCTTCCTAGATTGCTATTTTGATATACAGTAGTTTATGTTATATAACACTTTATAACCTATTTATTGCACTTTATTTGTAACATTACTTATAAAAATTATTTATTACTGTTACTTTGCAATTTTCTGTTTCTTATTTTATATGTCAAAATAATTTCATAAAAGTTATT